>LNAC01000334.1:1135299-1312259 GCA_002007465.1 Ailurus styani
TGCCTGCCTCTCTGCCTACTTGTGATCTCTCTCTGTCAAATAAATAAATAAATAAATAAAAGTCTTTAAATAAAAAAAAAGGATGGCTTGAGCTTCCTAACATTTTTGTCCCCACTAATTGTCTTTATTACTTTTTTATCATCCAGTTGAGCTACTTCAGTGTTAAACTGACAAATGAGAAGCTGCAAGCAGTAACATACACTATTTTATACAATATACAAAATTAGTATAGTTCTATTTTATATAACGTACAAAATCAAGAAGCCAACGGTGCTAAAAGTCAGTGTTTGTATTGGGGGAGGGGCGGCTAACGAGAGCGTCGGCATGCTCACGTCATTCAAGTTGATGCCTACGTACTTATGATATGGAAACTCTATGTAAACTATATTTCAATAAAGAGTTTCAAAAACACTGTGAAAGGCATCTTGCACGACAAGCTACTCTACGTGAAAAATAAAAACAGTTTACAGCCCGCCTAAAATGTCTGCATTTAATCATTTTAAGGGCTCTTAATGTTAACTAGTAACTAAATTAATTTGACCAGTTGGTTTGTTTTTGTGTCAAAGCCTTCCAACATTAAAACGTTAAATGGAAAATTGCCAATTACCAAGGCCCTGCTGGATGTAGCCACTAGATGGCAGCAAGGAATTATCTAAAGTCCTGACAATGGTATCTAACCTACAGAAACCAATAACAAAATTGTTCATTGGTAACCATCAAATGGATGGTGTGGATAGGTCTCTAGAACAAGGTTTTGCAAATAATAGGCAAACTTGGTCCCAGGCAACTCCTCAGTCTTGGGAAATAGGGGTAGTCATTCGCCAATGAACCAATGCTGCTTGGAATGTTCATTGCTGGTGTCAAAATCCATTTTCCCATTGTAGGATTGCATGGGTACATTCGGTTTTCCAAACTAATCCGAAAAAAAAGTCTGTAACACACAGTGTTGAACAACATTTCTTATGGTTAACAAGTTGCGATGGAATGGAATGTGACTTAGGGTAGGAACACAAGATGTGGGTTCTGACTCCACTGTTGCCCCTAACTCCCACCGTGGGAACTTGGAAAAGTCACTTTCCTTCTGTGAGCCTCAGCTGGTATTGCACAACTGAAAATTAAATTGGGTAAGTACTTCCCGAACTGTAAAGGAGAGAGGGTACTGGGTGTCCACCAGTTCTCCAAGAACTTTTTAAATTTTATTTATTTTTAAAGATTTGATTTCTTTGAGAGAGACAGAGAGTGTGTGAGAGAGAGAGCACAAGCAGGGTAGAGGGGTAGAGAAGCAGACTCCTGGCTGAATAGCGAGCCTGATGCAAGACGTGATCCCAGGCCCTGAGCTGGAGGCAGAAGCTTAACCCACTGAGCCACACAGGTGCCCCTCCAAGACCTTTTCTTTGAAGTTTGGGTTCATGTTGATGGTAATTAAAAAAAATAAATAAACATTAACAATAGTCTGTGCCATTTGGAACAACCACCTTACAATCCATCTTTGCCATTCTTAAGTCTGCATTGGTATTTACCAGACAGGAAATATACCATACAAATAATAGTTACTAAATGATGGGCTCATGAAGAATAAGGCCAAATGACGCTGGAATAGTGAGAACAGAAGAAGAGAAAAAGCTGGCTTGTAGCAATGCACCTAGAGCTTTATTTGCATTGCCAAGTTTCAAACATTCCATCTTATGATGAGTTGGGGCCACCACCTGAAGACACCTGCCCACCACAGCATTTCAAGTGGGGGACCCCTTGCTCTCTCCCCAGCAAGCCCACATTGTCATTCATCATGCTCCAGACCCATTTTGTTGCAGAGGAAGTCAAAATGAACAGAGAAAACAAACAACAGGTCCAAGTTCACTTGGCTTTCACTGAATAGGAAGAGAACCTCCTTGCCTTGAACTCTCAGAGGGCTCTCCCTGAAATTCTGGTGGGCTATTCCTCACTTCATACTCTAGGATGCCCTATTTCTACTTATGTTCGATTTCCCTAGTAAAGAGGTGGAAACTGCTTCTTTGTCAACTTTGGGTAAATGATGGGTCTCTTGTCCATGGTGGGTGCTCAGTGAAAGTGAGTTAATGGACTGGGCTCTGTTTCATTTGATCCATTTAGAGAATTAGCCATATGTTTGGAGTGTCTAGGTCATAAACTGTCTTTTTTCCTTTACTGAATAAATGCCTTTACTCAAAAGATCATCAATCAGTAAAACGAATTGCAATACACCTTTGCAATAAAACACTGAATTTCAGTGCAACATATTTAAAATGATCTGCATTTCTGTAGAATCAATTATGGGTCCAATTAAAATGAGAGCATTGATCTTTTTTAAAAAACAAACTGTCCTATACAGAATTCTGGAATAAAACTCAACAACTTTCAAAGCCAATTTTCAGACCCGTAACACACTGTAAATCTTATATTTAAATTAAGGATGGCAAATTCAAATGGCTGCATGGGCAGGCAGAAAGCACAAAGGGCAAGTGTATGCTATGAACTTCTGGGCGCTGGAAGGTCATAGGTGGGAGTCGGGGCAGATGCTCTGTCTAGCAAGTGCCACCAGGACGCGAGACCAGTATTGCCATATCTTCCAATTATTCACAAAAATCTGGAAGTCTGGATTTTTATGTAAAATCTTCTCTTTTTAAATATTGCCAACTGATAAAAAAAACCTAAATACTATGCAAAAACTCCACTTGAGATCTCTAATTTAAATCTCCTATTTATTTATGTACTTATTTATTTAAGATTTATTTTATTTATCTTGCAGAGAGAGAGAGTGCATGTGTGTGGGTGGAGGGAGGGGCAGAGGGAGAGGGAAAGAATCTCAAGCTGACTTCCCCCTGAGATCATGACTTGAGTTGAAATCAAGAGTCAGATGCTTAACTGACCGAGTCACCCAGGTACCCTTTAAAACTCCTATTTAAACACAAGTAGAGAATAGAGAAGTTATGCTTTTGTTGACCTTGATTTATAAAGTCCCTATTACTCAATACATTTTTTAAGAAAAAAAAATCACATGAATTAATGTTTTGGGTTTTTGGGTTTTTTTTAACCATCAGTCAACTATTAGAATAAGGGAGCACTGAGGGAAACTTGCCCCACACAAAAAGGGAATAAAATTTCAAGGACTATTAGCAATCTGACATTTGATGTGCATTTTTTATGCAGTACAACAAACTCTCTTAAAATTTTTAGCCAAAGACAAGAATTTTAATTTTTATGGCATATTAGTTTTACATCTTCTATATTTTATTAGGGACAGGCCAATTTTCTCCCAAATACACTTAAAAGTAAATACTTAAAGCTTTTGAGAAATCTAAGGATAAACCTTTAATATTTGTAGCATTTTTTTACCTACCAATTTCCACTGACTTAATGAAATTAGCCAATAAAAGACAAATAAATGCTTTCAGTCTATAACTGATCTCTTACTTTTTAAAGATAATTTTTAAAATTTTAATGTTAAATAACTATGCCCTCTCGTTCACATTAAGAAAGTCTCATGATTTTCAGGCATGCTAGCTCAGTTTCTATTCTAGAATCTTGTGGCCTCCTAAGCCAGGAATTGACCATGACAATCCTAGTAAAAAAATGAATTTTGAAAATAGCCATCTTCCTGACAGAGACTGGGATTCCATTTTCACCAATGGCAATTGGCAAAAGCTGACTTACTGTATTCAGAAACTTAGAAATACACCGGGAAATTAAAGGTATGGCTGTTTGATCCTGTTTTGTTGTTGTCCATGACCTTTTTGGAATTCTGAAAAATGCAGTGATGACAAAGCACAAAGGAAAGAAAGGAGAGGAAACTTGGCTTTTTTTGGAGTCAGACGCATCTGCTGGAATAGTCCATAGCAAGAAGTGGAAATTCAATCTTCTGCTGATGGTCAAACAGACTTACATAAACATATGTCAACGTCTGTGAATTTGAACATTCCACAGCTGCCTTTGGAAAAGCTCAGAGAGAACATTACCACATATATTCCATGTATATGAGGGGGCCTTTCTCCCTAACACCTATGCTTTTCTCAATTAAAAAAAAAGATTTAATGTTTTAAATGAAAAAAAGGATGGATGAAAAATAAGAGTGCTCAAGATGAATTTAAAAATCAACTTCAGGATTACCTGTAATGTAGTATAAAGCCACAAAATGAAATTGAGCCTGATAAAAGGCAAGTAGACTGCTCTGGGTTTATCAAAGGGTTTTTAAAAAATCATATCCAGAGATTATTCATCAATTGTATCCAGTCTCTGCTGAGGTCAGTTGAAGACAGAAGCTATACCTCCTTTTCTTTCTCCTTCTGCCTTCTAGCTTTGTTGACATTCTCTTGCGTCTTACCTTTCTTTCTTTTTTTTTTAAGAGAGAGAGAGAGAGACCGAGAGACAGAGAGAGAGAGACCGAGAGAGAGAGAGAGACAGAGAGAGAGAACACGCAGGAGCATGTGCAGGAGCAGGGGGAGGGGCAAAGGAGGAGGGAGAGAGAATCTTGAGTAGACTTCATGCCTAGCACAGAGCCTGATGCAGGGTGGTGCTCGATCTCTTGAGATCATGACCTAAGCTGAAATCAAGAGTCTGACGCTCAGCTACTCAACTGACTGGGCCAGTTGTCCCCCTTCCCTCTTATTTTATCTAATATGATTTTGTGGACATACTTTCTTCTCTATCTAATCATAATGTAGAAATCTTTGCTTTCTCTAGGTCTGTAATCTTTTTGTCTAGTTTTTTTGTTTTGTTTTGTTTTTAGATTTTGTTTATTTATTTTTGAGAGAGAGAGTGAACATGAGTGGGGTGGGGTAGAAGGAGAGGGCAGACACCCCGCTAAGCATGGAGCCCAATGCTGGACTCTATTCCAGGACCCCTGAGATCATGACCTGAGCCAAAGCCGGATGCCTAACTGACTGAGCCACTCTGGTGCCTCTCTTTTTGGCTAGTTTTTATTACCCGCAAATAATAAAGAGCTACTATTCAACTCATAATGTCGAAAATACTTGCAAAGCAAGAGAGGTTTCAAAAGAAAAACATCATAACAGCTATTCCAAATTTACAAATGCAAGCCAAGAAGTTTAAATTCTAGTGTGAGTTTAAGGTAAACTAAACAATCTCAAATACTACTCTTTTTTAGAGCTATTTATGCTTCATATGGAAATTCAATATATTATGTAAAGTTTGTTTTAACTTGTCACTTAGCTTCAAATACGTGATCAGCGTTGTTTTAATTATATTGAAATTTGAAGATGTGTGTGTGTGTGTGTGTTTTTATTTGCCCCAGGGGTATAGGTCTGTGAATCATCAGGCTTAGATCTTTCACAGCACTCACCATAGCACAAACCCTCCCCAATGTCCATAACCCATCCACCCTATCCCTACCCTCCCACTCCCCAGTAACCCTCAGTTTGTTTTGTGAGATTAAGAGTTTCTTATGGTTTGTCTCCTTCCTGATCCCACCTTGTTTCATTATTTTTCCCTCCCTCCCTCCATAACCCCCCTTCCTGCCCCTCAAATTCCTCATATCAGAGAGATCACATGATAATTGTCTTTCTCTGATTAACTTATTTCACTTAGCATAATACTCTCTAGTTCCATCCATGTCATTGCAAGTGGCAAGATTTCGTTTCTTTTGATGGCTGCATAGTAGTCCATTGTATATATATACCACATCTTCTTTATCCATCCATCTGTTGATGGACATCTAGAAGATGTGGTTTTTATTTTTTTTAATATTTTATTTGTTTATTTGACAGAGAGAGAGAGATTACAAGTAGGCAGAGAGGCAGGCACAGAGAGGAGGAAGCAGGCTCCCTGCCGAGCAGAGAGCCCGAAGCGGGGCTCAATCCCAGGACTCTGAGATCATGACCTGAGCTGAAGGCAAAGGCTTTAACCCACTGAGCCACCCAGGTGCCCTGAAGGCATGGTTTTATATTAGTAAGTTTTACTTGGGTGGGGAAACTTTTTTAAATATAATTTTAAGATTTTTGAGAATTTATTTGACAAAGAGAGAGAGACAGAGAGAGAAAGTAAGCACAAGCAGGGGGAGCAGCAGGCAGAGGGAGAGGGAGAAGCAGGCTCTCCGCTGAGCAGGGAGCCTGATGTGGGACTCGATTCCAGGACTCTGAGATCATGACCTGAGCCAAAGGCAGATGCTTAACTGACTGAGCCACCCAGGCACCCCTGGGGAAACATATCTAAACTGAATGTAGAGAAGGCTATAGAGAATCACAGCCTGTCTTTTTTAAAAAGAATTTTCTAAACTGAAATATCTCTGGGAGAAAAAGAAAAAAGAACTTACTAAATTTATTTGATGGATCTGAGTTCTGAAGAATAAAAAAAAACTGTAGCATTCATTTTACATATAAGTGAAAGCCAAGTTTATTTCTGACTTTGTAGCTTTATTGTTCACATATTTTGGTACTTTAAAAAATGTAAAGGTTTTATTTATGTATTTGAAACAGAGAGGGAGAGGAGGGTTAAAGGGAGAGGGAGAAGCAGATGCCCCGTTGAGCAGGGAACCCTACGCTGAGCCCCACTCAGGCTCAATCCCAGGACCCTGAGAGTACATGAGCTAAAGTCAGATGGTTAGCCAACTGAGCCACCCAGGCACCCCAGTGGCGTTTTAAACATAATGTAAATAATTCAAACAGTTCAGGGTGAAATATAACACATATGGCACATAGTTATACATAATGTAAGTAAAAGTCCGACTTAAAAATAGGATTCCCCCCCAAAATAGGAACCCAATATACAATATGTGCTTCATTTAAAAAAAACAAAAACGGGAAGTCTATCATTACATACGTAAACATATATTTGGGTAAATAAGTAATTACATGCAACAAAGAATTTTCCTGAAATTACAGCACAGGTATTTATATCAAGTAAAAACTACTAACTTAGTGAGTAAGTAATCACATTAACAAGAAGCCCTAAGGGCAAGTATTTTCAGATGACACTTTGTTGCCTGAGCCTCATCTTTGCGGTCCAGACTGTGCCTCTAGAGAGGAGAGGCATGGCTGTCCAAGCCTCTGGATGAATGAAAGACGGAAGTTTTAGGCTTAAAAGAATGGGCAAACATCTCTGCTGGGTCTGAAAAGTCTTGGACAGCAACTGACACTTTTTGGGGAGCTGGGGAGAAGGTAGCCACTCCCACCGCTGGAGTGGGGTCTGGCCATTCCTGAAAGTATTTCAAACACAAAGCAGAGAGACAGGGACATCTGAAATTACCGTTGACCTGATCTCAAGCTGCTTTTCTGAATTTAATGTACAGGAACAGATTCAAATTACTCACAAAGAAAGCATTGGAGAGACAGAGAAGAGAAAACAGAAAAACCCTCCCTGATGGTCAAAACGTGGGTGCATGAAATTAGCAACCCATTAGCAACGTGGCTCCAGTTTGCAACCTAGACTGTTAAGGTCTATTGTTTAACTATTTTCAGGAAAAGTATGTCTTTTTTCAAAAAAAAAAAAAGATTGTCTTGGAATCAGTGGTAATGCACTGACTTTTGCTTTTTGGGGAGGCTTTAGGGGTTGGTTAAGTTTAATTTTTGGTGCGCTGAATTCGGTAGGTAATACCTGAGCATGGTAGATAATTCCAGAGACAAAAAGTCTATCTGCAGTGAGAAGTGATTTCCCTTCTATTCTCCACAACCAACAAATTGCCGTTCCAGAGGCCACCCCTGCTGCCTACTACTCATGCTCTAGGCAAATATAACCAAGTGTCTGGGTGTCTCTCCTTTTTTGTCTTTGTCTTGGGGGCATGTTCTATACACAGTCTGCAAGCTGCTTCTTTCAGTTCATCTCTCCTGGGGACTGTTTCCTATCAGCATGTCTGGAGGGCTTCCCGTCCCTTCCAATAGGTATAGCACATTCCGATGAATGATCACCCCACAGCCTCCGTCCTACCAGGACCCTGCTAATAATAAACACACTTGCAGAACTTTCCTTCTTGGATTTCCAGCTAAAACTTCAGCTGGTAGGCCAGCTGAAATCATCCAGCTTAATTTTGTTCAATTTCTGTTTAATTCTGAATTCTGCTTAAAATCCCTTACACCAGTTATTTAGCAAAACCTGAAAAATCTTACTCACAGCTACCGAGCAAATGCAGCGCTTGGAGAAAACAGCGAGGAGGAGGCTGACTTCCGGTCCTCCCTGTCTCTGTGTCTCCTTGGGGCCTAGCTTTATTCACATCATGGGCACTCTTATTTCTGTCGCTAAATGTCAGGACATTCATTGGCTGAATGAATGAGGAGATGTGGAGCCACATCTCCTGTGACCAAATATCACAACCGGGGGGCCAGGAATGTGAAACACGTTGCTCAGCTGAGGATCCTGATTTGCACTTGACCAAATGTTACTATCTTTTTTCTTTTTTGAGATTTATTTATTTATCTAAGAGAGAGAGAGAAAGAGTAGGGTGGAGGGGCAGAGGGAAAGGGAGAGAGGGTCCTAAGCAGACACTGTCCTGAGTGTGGAGCCCGACGCGGGCTCAATCTCACTACCGACCCTGAGATCATGCCCTGAGCAGAATCCAAGAGTTGGACGCTTAACCGACTGCGCCACGTAAGCGCCCCCAGAACCTTCGTATCTTAAAAGCAGTGTACTGCTGATCTGTCAACCAGTTGGAAAACTTAGGGCAGCAGAAGGAACTGCAGAAGACACATTCTAAATCACGAAGCGTGTTTTATGCTTCGGGAGGGGGCAGCAGCTTAACTGCAAATTCAAGAAAAGTGGGTTTATTATTAGAAAGTTAATTCTATTCTGCAACATTCACACATTCCCCAGTTCGGGGACTGTACCTATCCTTCAAGATCCCTTTGAATGTACAAATCAACTAGGAAATGCTCTGCCTTCTGCAGGCCGCCTGTCTCCAAACAGCGATTTCAGGCAGGAGCTGCTGCTCTGGGAGGTAAATATTTTTTTGCAGGCCAAGATTTATCAGCCTGTTTTCAGGAGGAAAAAATACCAAAGGGTTGGCTTAGCATGTAAATGAAGGCAGCCTGATTGTAACACTAACTTCGGGGTATGCTGAGACTGTTTCGAACCCTCCTGGCCACGCATTTTTGTTCTCTTCTGTTTCATGGGTGTGTTGTTGTCGCTGTTGTTTTGCTTTAAACTCATGGGCTTACAAGTGAAGACATGGGACATTCCTCACCCACCCAAAACACAAATCCCTTGTCCTCCAAGACGCTACTTGCCTTATGAAGATGCAAATCACCAGGAGGGAGACTGTAAAGTATTTCCTTAGGAAGGTCCCGTTTTTCTTCTGTCGCTGATGCATTTCTCCACCACACTTGTTACAGCAACGACACAGACCAAAGCAAAATCCCACCAGAGGCATCAGAAAGACAAAGAGCAGTCCCAGGACAGCACAAATAATAATCCCGATTTCATAGTAGATAATCTGCAAATCAAACAAAAGAAACAGCATTTACCGTAACACAAAATAACACGGAAAACATTCCACAGTGTGCAGGTTACATTTGTTTTAACCTGTTTGCCGCCATGAGTTGAATCTTAATGTGTGTGTATTTCCATCTTGATGCTGCTGCTTTTTTTTTCTTTTTTTTAAGAGGGAGGGGTGCAGTGGGAGGGAGGGAATCTTGAGTAGGCTCGACATCTAGAGTATGGAGCCTGATGTAGGGCCCGAACTTAAGACCCTGAGATTAGGACCCGAGCTGAAATCAAGAGTTGGAGGCCTAACTGACTGAGCTACCCTACAGTCCCTTGATGCCCCTTCTTTTTTTTTTTTTTGATGCCCCTTCTTGAAACAGAGGAAGACAGATTTCAGTTACCAGAATATGGAATCAAGCGGTTACTATCTTCTTCAACTCACAGTAAAATGTCCAAATACAGGGTCGAATTGCAAATGGCCAAATTTAAACCCCAAAGGTATTTTGTCTGGTTTTAAATGGTGTAACACATTTTAGCAGAAATACTTGCATTATGAATAATCTACATATCAGGATGTTTTTTTCACCAGAAAGACAAGACCAATAGAAGTTATTAAGGATTCGAAGCAGTTTGAATCAGATCAATTCATGACGAATTCATAGTTACAAAAGAATCTGGAATACAACTAAATTTAGAAAAAAAAGGCCCAGACTTTCTGAGTCAGACATGTTAATCACAGGCCACTCGCTTTTTTTCCCTATCCATATGCTGGGAATAATAATACATACCTTGAAAGGTCATTGGGAACATTACAGATAACGTATGATCAGTGATTCTGGGCCAAGTGAAGTATGTGGCCTTTGTAAGTGGTACCTCTCATGCCGTGCTGGTGAGGCTGGGCTCAGTAGCCCGTGTCTCGGATAGTCCTATGTTCCTAGGAACTAGCACAACTTCGAGATAGAATCATGTGACCTAAATATATTTTCATAATCACTACTGGGGCTGTATTCTAGGATAAAAAAAAAAATTAACATAACCGGACAACACAAAACATGAGTTTATTCCAATGCATGTATACAGTTACTCAAACTTCCATAGAGCAAGACATTTTTAATGAATGACAATTACAGATTGGCTGTTTGCAACTAACAGACCAGCTAGCTAGCAACAGATTCTGAAGCCAAGCTGAGCAAAGTAAACAAAACACAAGTGTTGCTCCTAGGAGCGAATATGAGGTCTTAGCACTAGTGAACTAGGAGTCGGAAGAGCTGCTTTAAATTCCAGCAGGCGGCTTCTAGTTCCCTAGTCCAGAATTCCCATTAACGTTTTGAACAGTATTGTGAGGGTCAGATAATTAAATGATTTAAAGTGAAAACAACAGCCAAGTGCCCAGCACACAGAGAATAGTCAATCAATATTAGTTAACTCCGTGGGCAAATGCCTCAGAGTACTGAGGTGTACGTGGCACTTGAATATTAATTGAATATCCTTTGATATTAAGGATAAAATGTTTTTTAAAAAAGTGACTGTTTTTTGGGGCATTCATCAAATACACACTCCTGCTTAAACTAAGCCGCACCCCATGGCCACAGAGAATCCTGTAACCTGCCCTTGGGGATCCACATCATTGGCCAATTGAGAAACTAGCCTCAGACACCCCAAACTCTTCTCAATTTCCCTATCATTTTCCAGCAAATGTTCCAAATTATTTACTATTTTTCAAAGGGATTTAAAACCCTCTCTGGATCCCAGGAGACACGGAACCCAAACCCAGGAGAGAAGGTGTTCTGCTACCTTTGCAATGCTACTGACTCACTATTATGTCGAAAAGTATCAGTAACAAGATATGTCATTTCAAGAGTTCCCTTCTGGGCTGAAGTCTGGCCAAGGTCTGGCAAGGACCTAAGTGATTTCCTGATACATAAGGATCTCCAGCACGCTCTGTGGATTACGTGGAGAAGCTCAAGGTTGAAATGTACCAAGATGGGTCACTATTCTTTGGTGAAGTACCAAAACTGAAAGATCAATTTAGCGATGATTCCATCAACAAAAAAATGGAACAAACGACGTTAAAAATCATCACAGTGGACAGACGGTGAAGAACACAGAGTTCTGGTGGAAATATCTCAATACCGGTTTAGACAGCACAACGAGAAACAGCAAACAGGAACTTTACCTTCAGAGTCAAGACTACATTTTCTGGCTGTGGAAGTCAAAGCAGTTGAGGAGTTGAGGAGAGTAAGGCAGAGGCAGCATGCATCAAGAAAACAGAAAAAGTCACATGAGT
This sequence comes from Ailurus styani, assembly GCA_002007465.1. NCBI lineage: Eukaryota > Metazoa > Chordata > Mammalia > Carnivora > Ailuridae > Ailurus > Ailurus styani. Next base: position 1,146,968 of record LNAC01000334.1, read on the forward strand.
GATTAACCACGCTGGGAACGTTAATATTCCATACAGAGAAAATCAAGTGAGAGGAGGATCCACACAAGACAGGAACATAAAACTTGAGTGTTTATTAGAGAAACAGCCTTTAGGTTGAGTCAGGTCTGGAATTTTCATCTGAAATCTATATCTGGATTTCTTAAAAGGCTCTTAACAATATGCTAATCAGTCGTGGACAGACTGGAGGGAAAGTTACACGTGCTTAACACACTAACCACGTGGTCTTTGAACAATAGGGGATCAACAGCTGCTTAGAACCCCAGCTAAAGCAACAGCTTCCAAAGTGTCCTTTCTGAACTGAGAATCTGATGGCATCATTCTCTTGCTCAACAGCATTCCATTCCTACCATGTTTCATTCAAACCTCTTAATGTGATCCTGTTACTTAACCCTGGCTTCATGTCCTATTCTTCCTGACCATTCTGTTCCTAGGAAGAAGCCTCACGCTCCCCCTTCCTGCCTCCAGCTCCCCGGTGCTGCCTCCTCTCCCAGAACATTATTCCCTTCACCGCTCTGCTCATGAAACTCAAGCCTGCCTAGATGTGGCGACCTCCCAGAAATCTGCCTGGAGAACCGAGTCTGGGTTTGCTTTCATCCCTGCTTCATGCCACCTTGGAGCCCACGCTGGCCCTTTGCCAGCACGTGCCCCACGTGGAAGGACTCTCCCATGGGAGCATGGCCGGAGCCAAGCCATTAGCTCAGGGAGAGCAGGAACCACGACGTCAGTCTCATCATTCTCTCTCGAGCGCCCAGCCTGGGACTTGGCAGGCAACAAATGCCCAACTGGAGTCAGGTAGCCTGGTGAACTGAGTGAGGGAGTTTCCTAAATGGTGGTCCAGAGAAAGGGCTGGGCCGCCCCAGAGTGAAATAGGAAAATGAAGATGCAGTGAGTTTCCCATGAAGTGGGATTTGCTCAGGGTATCCCTTTGGTGGAGAGAGGGAGGTGATAGGTATATGAAAGGGGACAAAGTTAATATCGTTGCTGTGGTAGGTTTTAAATATCCTCGTGTGGCAAAATAAAATTGGGTGGCTCTATGTCATTCCCTGGATTTCTTCTTTTGAAACTGTGTGTTCTGGGGAATCTAAAAGTCTGGAAACTAGAGCTTTGGATGGCAGATTTCCACAGATGTGAAAGAACGATGACTGTGATATTAATAACTTTTAAATGAGGCATCCAACATGTTGGGGTGGGCAGCTCAGAGGCACGTGCCCCCAAGGTCATATGGGGCCTCTTGAATGACCCTGGACATGGGCCCCACAGGCTTGTTGCCTCCCACACCTACTACCATAAGCCCCTCACAGCACGTGTTCAAAACACTGGCTTCCAGCTCCTCTCCGAGAGTAGGCATCAGGAGGTTTGGGTAAACCCAGGCATCGGTCTTGAAAGCAAGCCTGTGTCATGGCTATGATCAGGTGGGTTTCAGAAACCTGCTCTCGGCTCTAAGGCTGATGGTGCTGAGCTGAGACCCTGAGCAGAACCACCTATAAACTACAACAATCAGCTGATTCTTTTGTGTTTAATTTTCCCACTGGGGGGTAGGTCTGGTCTAATATATCGGATTGGGCACCAGCAAACCCACAGTGGAGCTGGGTGCATCATTACCTCTTCCCCATCCATGCTGGCTGTCACAGTTTGAATCCCTCTAGGTCACAGTGTGTCTATGATTCCCCACTCTGTTTAACTACCCATTATCGTCTCCAGGGACCTTTTGAAAAATATCAATAACCAGCCAGCCCTGACCAACCACATCAGAATCTCTGGGGGATCAGAATCAGACCTTGTTGCCAATGCTACTCTGAACCTTCGTTACCTTACTGACAGAACAGGGATAAGCAGAGATCTTATTTTATGCAGTTCTTGCAAAGGGAACATGAGAAAACAGTGAGCAATAACACGTTTTGTGCATTATTCTGTTCTAAGGGCTTTACATCTACTGTGTAACATATGTTAAACAAGGTAATGCCTGTGAAGTGCTTAGGACCAGGTTTCCCAGAGCAATGCTCGATCACTCATCATTATCACCATCATCATCAGAAATGGAAATAATCAATGCATGTTAACACTATTCTCGTCTCTCACGTCCGACAAGCCTTAGACAATGATCCAGGTCACAGACTTTCTCACACTGCTTCCTCTCTTAGATGCTACTGAGATTTCTAGAAGGTACTTCCCTTGGAAAGGAGAATGTGTTCTCACAGGCAGCCTACCACATCCCCCAGGGAGGGCGGTGGGCAGGAAACAAGGAACTCATTCACTTACTTTACCCAGACACGCACGGTGGTAGTGGGTTACCACATACCACCTGGAGTGATGACCTGCCATTTCCCAAGTGCCAAACTGATATCCAGTGACGGTTAGCACTAGTGAGGTCATGAAAGTCAGCAGGGATGGAGCCCAGGCCCAGCACCTGCCCCGAGAAGAAGCTTCTAGAAAGGGAGAGGTAATAACTGAGGGATGACCTAAATGAAGAAGGGAAGCTGACCATGACCACAAGGAAATGAACCCAGGAGGTCATTCCAAAGAAGCTAGCTACCCCTCCAGACAGGGATGCGCAGAATGAAAAGACAGAGGTGAGGGTGGCGGGGGGGTGGGGAAGGTGCTGGAAGACCTGTCCCCTAGAAAGGTTTCTAGGGGTGCAGATGGCACTTAGGGGTTGTTGGGGGGAACCGATCGTAATCATCTACCTAAACTGCCCCAAACGATGCATTCGTTGAAGACAGGAACTGTGCCCTTTTATTTAGTTGAGGAGCCACTGCCTGACAAGCTCGGCTGAGAGGCTCTCTCTACAGAAAGCCCACGTGAGCTGGGAGAAGGGTGATGGTGTGCTGTTCCCTCAGTTTTCAGTCAGCCAGAGACTCTGGGAGGGGCTCACCCACACACTGATCCCCGAGGGAACACACTCAGGAGCGAGTTCCCCGTGTAATCTCTACAGTAATACCTGCGGTGAGGACAGACTACTCTTGGGACGACCAAACTGAGTAGTAAGTCATGAACAAGGACACCCACCTCTGAGCATGTGCTACAGAGACGCTAAGAACCTGGGGTTGTTAGAGTCGCTGCTTGGATTCCCATAGCTTCATCTGCCTGGTTCTCCACTTCCCTCATGGCTCCGTAATTCCAAATCCTATTCCCCACTTGGATTTCCATTTGTGTCCGACCACTTCTTCCCAGACATGATTCCCCACTATCACAGTCTGCGGCTTAACAGGTAGAAGGTACAGCATGGAGGCGATCAGACTCTCCATACAGCCCAGAGTACTCACAAGAGCTTCGTCTTCCAAATTAGTCACTTTAGGACTACAGTGCAGTGGCCGGGATTGAGCCTAATTTTTGTTGGTGGTGTGCTTGTCAGTTTGGACTTAGTCTCGTCTGGGTACAAATCCCAGTTTCAGCATTTCGTCCCTGGGCGACCTTGGGCAAGTTCCCCAGCCTGAGCGTGGGATTTTCTTGCATGCGCCATGCACAGACTCCTCTGCCTCAGATAGGTGTCATCGTGAGGATTAGAAACCATGTCAGGCTCCTAAGCCAGCGTCAGCCCAGGCCGGACAAGAATTAGTATTACAGAGAGGGCGATGACCCAGTCAACACTTCAGAAGCAATGAAGCGGCTTTGTGCTTCGAACCAAGTGCTCATCAACGGAAGTAAGGTTGTATTTCTCATCTACTCTACCTGCCTTGACGTGTCGGTTCAAATGCCAACTCTACCGTGGAGTCTTCTTCTGATTTCCCAGGTGCAACAACAATCCCCCTCCTCTGAATGTTCACGGTCCTTTATCAGAACTTACACGATGCGAATCCCCCTCCATCTCACAGTCCATCTGCGGACGGCATTAATCTTCGGGGCGGCCATGACAGACTGCCACAGGCCAGAGGGCTTGAACAACAGAAGGGTATTTCCTCACAGTTCTGGGGGCTGGGAGTCTGTGATCAAGGTGTAGGCAGGGGTGGGGTCTTCTGAGGCCTCTCTCCTTGGCTTGCAAATGGCTGTCTTCTCCCTGTGTCCTTATGTGGTCTTTTCTGTGTGTATATGTGTGTGTGTCCTAATCTCCTCTTCTTAGAAGGATACCAGTCAGACTGGATTAGGACCCCGCTAATGACCCCATTTTAAGTTAATTACCCACTTATCAATATTATCTCTAAATACATCCCACTTTGAGGCTCTGGAGATTAGGACTTCAGCGTACGAATCGGGGGGCACAATCTGCCCATAACAACCATGTTTATTTCTTATCCCATAACCTCCCTTCCACCCACTGTGAGTTGGTGGAGTGAAGGCCATACTTTCACGTTTGTCCCCCTACCGTGCCTTGTTCCTAGTCCGCACTCTGTCAACAGTGATAAAATGAATGCATAAGACAAAAGAGAGAAGTATTTTAAAAATATGAAGGAGGAGAGGGGCCAAGGATCTTAAAGCTCTATCTTTAACTTTGAGTTGAAGTGTAAAAAGGAGGCAGTTCTGTGAAAAGGAGTCCTATTTCCTTTCCAAAGTCAGGAACAAAAGGTCTGCTGAATGCTTCTGAACCTCCTTGTGAAGAGAGTTCACTGAGAGAGCCCCCAGCCGGAAGGTCACTGCCTCAGCGGCTCCACGGTCACCTGAGGGCTCACCAGAGGAGGAAAGACTCACTCAGGACAAAGGAATATGAAAAGGCTCCTCAGGGCCGCTCACCTGGCCAGACCTTACCTGCGTGACTGCGTGAATTAGAGAGCCCGTGGGCGCCAGTCAGTGCAGAAGATGCTGTTGGTGCCCCGAACGTTCCTCAGGCCTCAGTTAGCCCCATGGCCCTCCTCGAAATTCTAGCTACTGCCATCTTTAACTCTGCGCCTGGAGGCCTTTTCTGGAACCATGGAAGGTCAGAAGTGCTTAGGGATGAACCCTCTCCCCCACCCCCACACAGCCCATAACCTGTGCCCCTTCGGTCTCGGTACCTGGCTACCTCAGCTCCCTCATCCTTCCAGTGGACTAATTGGGATACTGGTGGTTTCCAGCGTTTCCCCAGCAATTCTATAGGATGACGCTTCAGTGGCCCCTTGTGGCAGGTGGTGTCAGGCCACACCCATTACAGGCTGCCCTCCCTCCCTTCTATTATCTCTCCAATTCCCAGCCAGCGGTCCCTGCACCTCCCCAGCAATTGATTTTCCCCTGAGTTCTTGACTCCTGACCTGCTTGGGAGGACTCTAACCCAACACACCCAACATACATCAGACTAAAACCAGTCAGAGAGCTCCCCTCCCAAGGTGCCTGGCTTTTCTGGGGTCTTCGCCTCACCAGATCCCTCTTCCTTGGACAGCCAATGGTTGCCAGTGGTTTTTGTTCATTTACAAAGGCACCTGAGGTGGAGAGGAAATCAGGCACTAGAGAGATCACAATTTTGTAGGAGCTCCAATCGAATACCACGCCCGCCATACAGGACTTGCCCAGCTAAGAATCCTGTCATGGAGAGGGGCAGCCCAACACTGGCTCCTACTTGCTCAGGCTGCTCAGAGTCACCTCAGGGTCTCAGGACCCCATCTTCCAAGGCCGGAAACAGGTGAAGCACGCTACCCCCACCCATTCCTTGGCAGAACTAGTTGGCATTCAGGCCAGGCTGTTGCCGGCACGAGAACTGTCCACAGTCACTTTGTTCTGCCCAGGGATGTGGGCAGACCCAGGCAACCGTGTTTGGGAGACTCATGAAGCCAGCGGCATTTAATAATGAAAATGCTTTCCACAGTCCTAGGGAAGGCTCTGAGCACTAGGGAAAAACCGGCTCATCATCTTTTATACGTGTGAATGGTTTTTAGATAAGGCTTTCCTCTTTGGTTCTGAGTTTGCTTTCTCTTGAGTATCATTTTATTGCAAATTGAGACGAGGAGGCATGGTAACCGCAGTAGCTGAGGTAACCATTCACCAGGCAGGAGTTCACCGCCCTCCCCATACACCGCCCCCCTCACCCACTGGGAACACTGTCATCTGCCTTTGCTGTGGCTGGCCATTCGAGAAAGTCCACCATATATCCACTTTCATTGTTCTGTTGATAGTCACCTTCATGCCAGGGAAGGAGAGGACAAAGTGCCTGAGCCTGCAGGATGAAGAGCCTGACAAACAGATTCAACTATGTTTTATTTTTTTCTTTTATTACCCGAACACTCAATGCAACAAACATCTATTTCACTGGCAACCCATACTCACAATAAACTGAAATCAAAAGAATACATTCTTCTGTTTAGTCGATCGTAGATGCAAACGGAGTGAATGGGCAGAGCAGCCCCTTGGTATTGAGTAGAGACACACAAGGTTCTGAATATTAGCCAGAGTTCAGGGTCCAGCTCACCTCTCCGTCCTCTCCACTCTTTCACACCTTGTCCTGGCGGTTCACCTGGTCCTCAAAGCCTGGGATGCCAGCAAAGCCACCTCCCCATCTGCTCCAGCCCTGCTCAGTACCCTTTTTACTGCAACACCCCACCCCCCAAGTCACCTCCTTACGGAAGAGCTTCCGGTCAGATTTAATTATTTTCATCTATGTTCCTCTGTCTATTACATATGAATCATCTTATTTCCTTCTTCTCCTTCTTCTTCCTTCAACAATTAGGTACTGTCTCTGCATCTGGCTCTTCGCCTCCCGAGGCCAAGAGCTATTTTCCTTATCTCTAGCCCGGGCAAGTGCACACACAGAGCTCTCAATGAACCTGTTCAAATGTGAAGCTGCTTTTCAACAAACTGTATTTGAAAATAAAATACACATCCCTGTTTCTAGAAATGTTCAAACAATTCTATTTATTTAGGGAGTTCTTATCCCTTAGCTAAAAAAGTACTGTAATACTTCCCTTAAGGAAATTTTGGTTTTTAAAGAACATACACCTTGAAAGGTGACTGTTTCTTCAAATCCTACTTTTGGAATTTCTGCTGTAGTTCAAATGGGATTTATAAAGTGCTTCAATATTCCATAAAATTTCTTAGCAAAAAAAAAAAAAACTACAAATTTCACAGGTTAACTGATTGTTTAAAGATTTACTTAACTAAAGTCAGCCAAAATGTTGTACATACTTATTTTCATAACAAATATATCAATAAAAATTACCTTCTCATACTCTGTTGAGAAGTCAAACTTCTTTTGTAGAACTTTTCTTAAAATATCTGTGGGAAAAAAGCCACAAAGGAATAGCAAGATTACTTTTTCTGTAAAAACGCAAAATGCATAGTTAGGAAATAAAGTCTATATACTTTATTTCACAAATTATTGTACCCCTTTTTAGTATTCTTATAATTTTATTCCTATTTATTTTAGAGAGAGAGAGTGCATAAGCAGGGGGAGGGGGAGAGATTCTCTTAGCAGACTCCCTGCTGAGTGGGGAACCCAATGGGATGGGGTTTCCATCCCAGGACACTGAGGTCATGATCGAAGCCAAAATCAAGAGTCGTCCTCTCAACCAACTGAACCACCCAGGAGCCCCTCTTTGGTTTATTTTATAGACTAAACTTCTGTTCTAGATTTCATCGGTTGGAAGTGTCCACCAATGATTTTTTTTAATTGGAAATCATCCATTTATTAAAATATATTTAATGATACAGGTGATGTTCTTGTCTTGCCTTTGGGGATCTTGCTCTAGGTAAGAGGTGGGATGGAGTCCAAGCTCCACTACTTTCTGGGTGTCTGATCTTGGATGAAGAATTAACCGCCAGGAGCATTCTCATCAGCAAATTAGGGTGATGTGAGTCCCCACCCTCAAAGGACTGCTTCGGGCCAAGTGAGATAAATGAGATTACATCAGTCTGGCCTCGAAGTACGCATCCACTTTTCTCATCTTTATAAACCTAAACCAACCAACCCAAATGAAAACAGGATTCTTCCGGGGAGCTGCCCCCTCTGTCCTCTTAGGTCAGAGAGATGGATCCTCACTGGCCTAAGAGGGCGGATCTGCACGTGTGGCCCGTGAATCCCCCAGAATCCTGGAATCCTCAAGATCTGCTCAGGGTGCCCATGAGGTGGAAGCAGAAGACGTTATTTGCTGTTTCACTGTGTTGGCATTTGTACTCAGGGTACAAGGCTGTGGTGATTTGGCACGAGTCACACAGTGTTCATTGTGTTCTACACCACCATGAACTCGAGGAAGATAGAAAGCCCAGTTACACGTCAGAAGAATCTTGGTGAAGCATTACAAAATCGTGATTTTATCAGATCTCAACCTCTGAGGAACCATCTTTCTATTATTCTGTGGGAGGAAACAGAAGTATACATAAGCCGCTCCTGCTGCACACCCCGATACCCAGCTGTCTCCAGAAAGAGCACTGGGTCCTAGTTTTGAGTTGGCAGCTAAACCCCCACGTGCCTCATGGAGCACTGTGTTCACTCCAAAGGAAGACACACCACGGTTATCCAGGCTTGAGTATCTCGTAGACATTTTTCTCTAACATGGAGGAAGTGGAGCCCGCAACTTCAAGAAAGTGGCTGACAGGACTTGTTGCCAGTGATAAAATTAGAGCACTGAAGCAAAAATTAGAATTTTGCAAAATTTGTATCTGTGCGGTTGACAGACGCGGGATTTTGCCACATCGTTCTCACTCCATGTTAACAGGTTCTCTCAGTAACAGGTGTAGCAGGTGCTTCCCTAGCAGAGCTCCATGGAGGCAGGCCAGGTGTCAACCACAGCCTCAGTGAGACACTGACAGGCTTCCAATGTCCAACAGATGACCCCTTCAGTTCTCTGGAGGACTGACTCTCCCAGGTTCCTGGGATCCTGGTGGTCCCGGGTGTCGGGGAACGGTCCCAGCTACACCAAACGGCACTCCTTACTGACAGCTCACTCCAATCCTTGGTCTGCCAGCTGGCCCCGTCTCTCTGCCAAAGCGGATCCTTGCTGCAAGGGCCAAAAACCCATCCGAGGCTTTGGAGCAAGGATGTGCTCCCTCCCCCTGCTTTAGAGCTTCACTGCCTGAGAGAAATCTACCGCAAGCCAGACGAGCCATTTCAAATTTCCTTGTAGCCACATTTAAAAAGTGAAAAGAAACAGGCAATTATTTTAAATTAATTTTAATAATCTGTTGTACTTCATCCAGACACATCCAATATATTGTCATTCCTATATGCAACCAATATGCAAATATTACTGAGCTACTTTACAGTCTTTTCACACTCAGTGTTCAGGGTCTGGCGTAGATGCTCCTCAGTACATCTTAGGTCAGGTTAGCTACTGTTCAAGTGCTCAGCGGCCACACGTGGCCGTGGCCTCCCTGTGGGACAACACAGGGTTAGAGGCTGCAGGTCATCCACCTTGGAGCGATTCCATTTTACCCAAAGCACCAAGGCCACTGCCCTTTTCCTTAACCCCCTCCCGCCTAGTGCAGCCTGTCACGAGAACACAAAATGACATTCCATGTTCCCTTTTCCTTCCCCGTGTCTCTCTCAGTGGCTCTTAATCCAGGTAAACGAACGCGGGAAAGGCCTGGAGTATACAGCCCAGCGTCTTTATTTGCAAGGCCCTGGCATTAACGCTGCTGCTCAGACCTCATGTGGAAACTCACGAAGCCCCGCATTGCTGGTGAGAATTTTGAATCAACTGTGGTCCTCAGAAAGCATGTGGAAGACCGGGGGTCCCGCTTCTGCTCCCCAAGTCCCTGTCACCCCTGCTCGGGGATTCTGCTGTCCTGCAATCCTTTGTGTTTGCCTCTGTCTTCTTGGTCAGCTCATTGAAGGCTTCTGGTGGAGACTACCCTGACCTCTGTTTGGGGGTTTCAGAACTGTTTGTGGTATTGACGCTGCATAAATGCAACATTATCATAAAAAGTGTTGCTTCCTTTCCAAAGATCAGATTGGATCCCTGAAGTCTGTGATTAGTTCCTGGTATTGCCTGGTGAGTGAGGTAGCCATTAGCATTTGGGCTACCACAGTGTTATCTGGTCCTGTCTCACCAAGTGAGACCTTGGTGTGGACAATAGTGGCCACCTTGTCCTTCTTGAACTGAAGGAGGGTCTGCTCTGATGGAGCCTGATAGGCATTTAGCATGGGCCAGACAACTCTCAGACGCCAGGGAAAGATTCTTCCTGCCCTGAACTTGGGGAGATATCTGGCCACCTTTCCCACGTGGCAATTTATTTTCCATTACACAAATCCCATGCTCTTTACACAATGTAACAGTTGCCTGTTAAGATACACACTGGGAGGGAAAAAATGGAAGCCAGTGGACACGGAAGTTCTTTTCATGGTAGAACACTGTCTCTCAGTATCTGGTCTCAGGAAGGGGATCTGTGGGTCTTTCTGCAATCATGGTGGCTCTCAGTCTCTCTTCATTCAATGCTTAGATGGTATGATGTCTTCTTATCTGGGACTTAAATTTTAAATTTCATGTACTGATGGAAATTAAGGAATGTAACAGCAAGGGCTAATTCTGACCTCTTATGTTATACCACCAACTTACAAAGTAGGTTGGTTTTGTTTGATTGGTTGGTTGTGGATTTTTTGCTATGTATGTGTATGTGTGTGTGTGAATAATTTCTCTGTGGGTTTTTTGATGTCTGAAGCCTCACAGCAAGATAAAATCAGAAAAGCAGGATCCGTATAGAAAAAATTTCATCTTCCTCATCTTAGCCAAAACTCATCTTTGACGAAGATATTTCTGTTTCCTAACTGGCTTCTCTTAATACATATGTAGGTTCTGGCCCAAGCTGGGCAAAATGTGATTCCACTCTTGGAATGTTCTCTTGAAAAATGGGTAGACAACTAAAAAAAAAAAACCTCACAAAAAACTCCCTGCTGTTGGCAATTGATTCATCAGACTTGTGACGAACCTAAGTGGTCTTGCAAAGATTTTGCTGATATCTATTTGATAAGACTTACCTGGCTAGGTCTCTAATTAAAAGATGTACTACCTAATGTCTTCTAAAGTGTGTTCCTGCCATTTATTGGGAACAGAACCTCCCAAAGGTGCTAAATTATATTTAAAAGTCTTTTTAAGGAAGAGATTTTTTATGTCTGATATAAACAAACATTAATATGCTATAAGTCATTCTTTTTTGAAAAAGATTTTTAATAATTATTTATTTGAGAGAGAGTATGTGTGTTGGGGGGAGGCAGAGGGGGAGGGAGAGGGACAAGCAGACTCCCCACTGAGTGCAAAGCCCAATGAATCTCATGACCCGACCCTGAGATCATGACCTGAGTCCAAACCAAGAGTTGGATGCTCAACTGACTGAGCCATCTAGGCACCCCCATTCTTAATCTATGTAAAATGATATTATTTGTAATGTAGTTCTTGAGAAAATATTTCTATGGAATGTTACTTTGTTCATAGCATGTAATTTTTCTGCCAAAACTATTCTAATTTTAGTTTGTTTTATTTTAAAGTTTTTTTCTTAAAAAAAAAGTTTAGTAAAGTTTTATATTCAGGTCATTTTAGTCTTTTTGCTTTCTTTCTACCTGATGTTTCCTAGTCTCTCTAACAAGATGCAACAAGACAGAATTATTAAAATTAAAAAAAAAAGTGAAGTGATAACCTTAGAAGCATTATGGTGTTAAGTATCAAAATTAGAGATTAAAAACATATAGAATGGGTTTTCTTTAGAAAACCTTAGAGAATGAATCTTTTTTTAAGCATTTTTCCCCTAAATGTCAAGTTGCATATGTTTGTACTCAGAACTCTTATTAATAAAAATTAAACACACACGCACACACACACAAAGTAAGCTCTCTCAGGCACTTAAAGTGTTTGCTTGGAAATGTGATTAGTTAAGAGCATAAACGGTGTTAAGTGTTCCCCTGTGAAGATGCCACCATGTCCCTCTTTGACCTCTAGTGGCACTGTCTTAAACTCCCATGGTGTGGGGGTCTCTCTACTAAGAATGACTTAATCTTTAATTTATGCATTAAATTAACACTATAAAGTAAAAGGTTTTATTCAGGTTTCTACTAAAAGGATTAGTTTTATAAGTAATATAAAATAATATTCAAGTTCAACTTAGAAACTTAACAAAAGCTAAGTTGGTGAATGTATAACTTTCAAAAATTAAATGTTAATTGAAATTTTAATTGTTTCTCCTCAGGCACAAAAGACTTTCCACAGGCTCTTAAACATCAGTTTGACAACTCGCCCCCTCCCCCACGCTAGACCAAATTCCTCAGGGGATGAGGGGCAGGTAGGCAAACCAAGTGGAATGCCTGACAAGTGTAGATAAAACACAAACCTGGACACATCAAAGGGGTAACTTCCAGGATGTGCTGGCATTCCACAGGGGAGGAAAAATGAGAGGCACTCTGCCCTTAAAGAACTGCTCAGTGCTGTGCTTGGTGTACCATACACTGACACAAAAACATTAGTGTCTTTCACTTCCGCCCTCCTAACGCACACTCTTCCTGCCTTTTCCGGTCCTCTGGCTTGCGGCACAGAACATGAGTGCCTGGCAGAACCCATGTGTCACCTCATTTCCTCTGGTCCACTGCTTGCCTGCATTCCCCAGACCCCACACACTTAGATGGGACATGGGACTTGAGTTCTGGCCAATGGAAAGTGGGCAGGCGTGCGTACATGACACTTCCAGGCCTGCCCTCTAAAACCTCCCATGAGACCCTGCATGCTTGCCCTCTTCACCAATCTCCCAGCCAAATATGGAGGATCCAGTGGAAAATCCTGAAGCCCACAGGGATGGAAAGACCAGGGTCCTGGGACCTCTCCACTCTGTCACTTCTATATTAGACTGAGCCAAGACAGAGAACGTTTTTCACTGACACTTGGGCCTATTTGTTATAGTGAATGGTTCCTCTCACCCTACCTTTAAAAAGAGCCTTAGCCAATTAAGACTCCCTATGTTTTTGTATGGCAGCATCCTCTACCTGTAGCCTGTCCTGCCAGCTTTGACCAGATGAAGATTAACTTGTCCATTCATTTGTTGAAGGATATCTCGGCTCCTTCCATAGTTTGGCTGTTGTGGACATTGCTGCTAAGAACACCGGGGTGCACGTGCCCCTTCTTGTCACTACATCTGTCTCTTCGGGATAAATACCTAGTAGTGCAATTGCTGGATCATGGGGTAGTTCTATTTTTAATGTCTTGAGGAATCTCCACACTGTCTTCCAGAGTGGCTGCACCAGCTTGCATTCCTACCAACAGTGTAGGAGGGTACCCTTTCTCTACACCCTTGTCAACACTTGCTGTTTCCTGTCTTCTTAATTTTTCCATTATAACTGGTGTAAGGCTGCAGAAGATGTGGTTCATATATACAATGGAATACTACTCAGCCATCAGAAAGGATGAATACCCACCCTTTGCATCAACATGGATGGAACTAGAGGGGATTATGCTAAGTGAAATAAGTCAAACAGAGGTTTCACTCATATGTAGAACATAAGCAATAGCACGGAGAACCACAGGGGAAGGGAGGGAAAATGGAATGGGAAGAAATTGGAGAGGGAGACAAACCATGAGAGAGTATGGAATCTGGGAACCAAACTGAGGGTTTCAGAGTGGAGGGGTGTGGGAGGAGGGGGTGACAGAGTGATGGGTATTGAGGAGGGCATGTGTTGTGATGAGCACTGAGTGTTATACGCAACTAATGAATTGTTAAACACTACATCAAAAACTAATGATGTATTATATGTTGGCTAACTGAACATAATTAAAAAAAAAGGTTAACTCGTTTTCCTCAGAAGCAGGCGCACACACACATATAACACAGTAGACTGAGGCTTGGTGAAGCCATTATGCTGGCTGGCACTAATGTAAACAGAGATTTTCAAAGACGTCTTCATTAAAAGGTTGAGATTTCTGTGTTCATAAAAGAGAATGCATGAAAAGGCATTCAAACTCAGAAATGTCACTATAAAATGCAGTACAGTGTAGCTCAGGTAGAACACCTACCTGCCTGGTTCTCATTTGTGGGTCTACAAAGCTCTGGAAAACATCTACACTCCTGCCTTAAATCTCCATAAGCCTTTCAACAGCCTCTCTACCAACTGAATTTTCCTAATCTACAAAACACATGTTCAAAACACGCTGATTCAGGTGTCTCTACCACCAAAATATTTAAGGAAAATGCTCTCAGGTTACAGTGTTATCCTGGGAAGCTTGCATCAAAAAGAAGTTAAGACTAAGCTGGCTTAGGATCTTGGGACCATCTCCAAGAGTTATGGGCCCAAAATGGCTGTTTAGATGGGCTGAGAGCACCAGCTCCCCAAGGTAGTTGCTCTTTCTGGAGCAGAATACAGATTTTCATCAAGAAGCAAAGTTAGTTGGTGAAAATGTAAACATTTATGTGGTTTTTATGTGGCCCTTGCAATTTCTCCAGAACTCCCACATGAGGAGGTCTTAGATTCCAGACAGGAAACTCACTGTGATTGAATGGGTTTCGTTTTTGTGCTTTAGAACTTCCTGATTCACATTTTCGATGAATGAACATTTATTTCTTGACAGAAAAATATTTCAATATGAACACATTGGAAAAGTTCTGGTTATTTGAATAATTTGACTCAGTTTACTTTTTATCAAGAATAATGTTTAAGGTACCAACTTATTGCATGAAAAATGTTGAAATCTACATTAAATCAGCACAGTAGATATGGTCAGTTCTGATAGCTGATAGGTTAGTTGAAAGTGAAAAGGCAGGATAATCATGCCTTTGCTATTTTAACTTAAGGCATATAGACACACACCTTTTGCCCTTCAACTGATGTGAAGTCAAGGTCTATTTTTGAGTATGAGTTCTCTAGCTAGAATGGAGGTGAGTTAGGACAGCATCTATGGTAAAAGAAAGCTCCTCATTTATTTCAAGGTAGATTTGTGCCAACCACCCCATCTCAAAACTGCACACTTAGGGTACATGAGAAGGGGTCAATGCCTCACAAAGTTACACCACCTACACATAACGTGGGTCCCCCAGAGAAAGCGCTCGGTGATCTCTGACTCAAGATATGGGGGGCCCTGGCTGATGTGAATCTTCAGTGATTGAAATGGAGAGAGGAGTAGGCTTTACTCCAACTACACACTCTCACCCCCCCACCCCCAATTCCCAAACATTGCAAATGATTGCCTGTGTCCGTCAGGGCTCTCCAAAGAAACACACCATTGAGAGAGGAGACAGAGATGGAAAGAAAGGGGGATTGATTTTAAGGAATTGCGGGGGCTAGGCATTTTGAAGATTTTATTTATTTGAGAGAGAGAGAGAAAAAGAGAAGGCACATGAGGGGGAGGGTCAAAGGAAAAAGCAGCCTCCCGCTGATCTGGGAGCCCAACGTGGGACTTGATCTGGGTCTCTGCAATCACGACCTTAGCAGAGTTAGACGCTTAACTGACTGAGCCACCCAGACAACCGGGCTAGGCATTTTGAAATCTTTAGAGCAGGCTGGAAACTCAGGCAGGGGTTGATGTTACAGACTTGAAGCAGAATTCCTTCCTCTTGTGGAAATCTCAGTTTTTGCTCTTAAGACCTTTCAGCCGATTGGGGGAGGCCCACCCATGTTATTGACAATAATCTCTTTCACTTACAGTCAGTCAACTTATTGTAGGTGTTAACCACACCTGTAAAATACTTTTATGGCAACACATAGATTAGCGTTTCATTAAGTCACGGGGTACTGCAGCCCAGCCACGTGGCTCCAGAAGCTAACCACAGCTCTGCCCAAGCCAGCTATGTTAGCCATCGAAGGATCACACCCTGCAGGCGTCTGAGCACAGCATGTCTGAGCAGCGCTGTTACCGAGCAGGTAGACTCACCACCCTTAATGGCAACCACTGACAGCCAAACCCCAAACAACCAGAGGGCTGCAATTGGGGCCCAGTTAGTGCAAGGGCAGGGGATTCCATGTAGTCTCTGAGGACAACTGGTCTTGAATGATGCTCCTCAACCACCCCCCCCAAACTGACTCATGTTTGGTGTGTGCTAAACTACAAGACAGGCAAATAAATGCCACTTGAAAAGATTTCCACCATAATTAGCAGAACCGGGGCACCTGGGTGGCTCAGTCTGTTGAGCCTCTGACTCTTGATTTCGGCTCCTGTCATGACCTCAGGGTCATGAGATCAAGCCCCGCATTGGGCTCCATGCTAGGCACGGAAGCTGCTTAAGATTCTCTCTTTCTAAGACGATTATCATACAATCTCTCTGATATGAGGAATTTGAGGGGCAGGGCGGGGTTCATGGGGGGAGGGAGGGATAAAATGAAACAAGATGGGACTGGGAAGGAGACAAACCATAAGAGACTCCTAATCTCACGAAACAAACTGAGGGTTACTGGGGGGCGGGAAGGTGGGGATAGGGTGGATGGGTTATGGACATTGGGGAGGGTTTGTGCTATGGTGAGTGCTGTGAAAGATGTAAGCCCGATGATTCACAGACCTGTACCCCTGAGACAAATAATAATAAAAAAAAGTTTTTCAAAAGAAAAAAAAAAGATTCTCTTTCCCTCGCCCTCTGCCCCTCCCCGTCCCCGTTCGTGGATGCTCTCTCCCTCCCAAAAGAAAAAAAGGAAAAAGAAAAAAAATAGCAGAACCAAATTTGTTTCTCACTCGCAAGGTTAAATGTTGCTTTTCTGAAGAGTGTACGTAGCAAGCCCATTTTCCAGAAGCCCTGTCTGGTTTGCTGTGTCTGCTGTCCTTTGACACCGAGATGAACACCGTCTGTGCTTGGGTCATGTTTCCCTGTGGCTGACGTGGGTAAGGCTGAGCCCAAAGAAGTGATTTCGGGGACCCAAACAAGGCAAGCGCCTCCAGTCTTGGAGTTCATCAGCTTCCCTCGGTTGAGCACATTTCTTCCTGGCACGTCTGCTAGGAGCCTGTCTGAATTCATGCGTTTTCACAGCCACTTCATGCAGCAACCATCCCGTGCTTTTCAATCGCCTGGAGCACTTCATGAAACCGTTCAAATCCTCCAGCAACGCGACAAAACTGGTTTGGTTTCTAAAATGCGGATTGATGCTTCAGAAACTTAGAAGCCAAGCTGGGTTTATTAGAACGCATCAAATGTATTCCCCCTGCCTCCAAGTATGTGATCAAGCATTGTGGGGGGCGAGCCTCCCTTCCTTTACTTAACATACGATGTGAACCCTCTTGCCGTGCTTTCTCCTTCATTACAGCTGTCCACACAGGACTCTGTGCTGTTTTCCTTTAATTGACTGGAGCAGCTTCTCTCCAAAGGACCGACACACATGGGCTTGCACTTGAATTAATGATGGCACTGGCTCACTCGGATAGAGGAGCGCGGGAAAGATGCTGCCCGGGAAGCTACTCTTGCAAAAACATCTGGGACCAGTCTGGCCCTTGCAGCTTTCTCCCTGCCACGTGTCCACACGGACTGTGCGGTGGAGTGTGCTATTACTCTGAGCATGTGGCCGAGGCTGTTACTGGGCAGCCTTGCCCTTAAATCACCTCGAATTCCTTTAGAGGAAGCAGGAGCTCGGGTTGCGCAGGCGAAGGGAGACTTCTGGGGTCTCCTGCAGCCCGGGGTCCTTGACAAGCTGCATGTGGATAAAGGCTCAGGGCTCCCGGGCCTCCCTCGTCCTGGCAGGGGTCTGGGAAGAGGCCTCTGGACCTGGGCTGGACTGGCAGCTGTCTTGCCACGCTGGTGAATCCAGGGAGGGGAGCAGGGAGGACAGCCAAAGTATCTGTCCGTTCCCGAGCTATTCGGTTCATTTCCTTCCCCGAGACATTCCTGGAAAGCGTAATTCCATTTCCAGCCTTTGTCTTTGCTCTTTGTTGGGGAAAGTTTGCCCTGAGAATCTTTGAAAGGAATGCAATGTGCATCACATGATTTGGTCTGTGCTGGAGTCCTCATAATCTCCCATAGACTCCCGGGAGAATGTGAATCAGCTAAACCCCATTTTCTTCTGCCATGTGCCAGAAGGCTGAGCTGTTGACAATGGCCTCTCCCCAAACGGGGGACTGAGGGGCAGAACAAAGGGGAATTTTTTTTTTCTGTACGTTTTTTGAGCTCGCTTGGATTTTTAAAAGAAGATTGAAAAAAAAAGCTTAAACCAATTACTTTTATTGACATACTCTTCTACCCCTTTCTTCCCAAAAAAATGATATTAAAAAAAAACACAGATCTTAACACTATCGAGTTAAGCATTCTACTTCCTGTGAATGTAAATCCGATTTTACCGTATGTTGTGTAGGATATGCGATCTGGGGCTGTTTTTCCAGCAAGATATCTTAAAAAGAGACAAGGCTGAAATCTGCAAAAATTTACATGCTGCCCAAGAAATAATCATTGGAAAAGAAATCACTAAATATTCGCAATCCCAATAAGTGTTTGTTTCAGGCCAAATACACTCTTCTAGTGCTAATAATCTACCAAAAGCGATGCTTCGTGGCTGTGTGTCTACCCATTCTTCTTGTGCCAGCTAAGCTGTAAGCTCTCTGAACTCTCCACAAGCTCTCTTGTGTTTGTCCCCAAACCACTTTCTGTCAGTTGTCCTTGATGCAATGATATCACTTAATTGAATATTATGTAAACAGATAAAATGACTATAAAAAGCCAAAGCTTCTGTTTATATAAATTCTAAGTCGAATGTTTTTAAAAACTCAGTAAAGAAGAGTCGTCTTATAAAAGAGCTGTTGAATTCAATGTAAGGGACGCAACTCTAAAAGCTCAGAGAGAAGGGGTGCCTGGGTGGCTCAATTAAGTGTCTGCTTTTGGCTCAGGTCATGATACCAGGGTCCTGGGATCGAGTCCCCCATCAGGCTCCCTGCTCAGCAGGAGACTGCTTCTCCCTCTCCCTCTGCCTGCCACTCCCTCTGCTTATGCTCTCTCTCTCTGTCAAATAAATAAATAAAATCTTTAAAAAAAAAATAAAAGCTCAGAGAGAAAACCAGCAAAAATCTAGAAAAAAAATCAGCACTGAGTTTACTGTAAATTCTTGTTACTTGAATAAAACCCAAACTGAAAATCATAAAGGTTGTATTGCCGGGGAAATTCCTATTGGGAGACTCAAATTCACCCGACATTAAGGATGTAGGGATCTGCAAAGCAGCTTCCCTCCCACCAGCAAGAAGAACCAGCTAGATAATAGACAGTGTTATGGCTTCTCTTGGCCCACCGGAGAGATGAGCCTGCAAAGCAATCAATTCCACAGAGCGCCGAGCCCCTCTGAGGAGAGGCAAGGAACACGCAAACTGTTTCCAGTTTGATGGTCTGGTAAAAAGAAATCACTGAAAATGCTGACAAGCTCTTAATGCCCAGTGTGGGCTAGCATGTCTATTGTGGGT
Source organism: Ailurus styani (assembly GCA_002007465.1). Classification (NCBI taxonomy): domain Eukaryota; kingdom Metazoa; phylum Chordata; class Mammalia; order Carnivora; family Ailuridae; genus Ailurus; species Ailurus styani. The sequence goes on from LNAC01000334.1 coordinate 1,166,152, forward strand.
GCAGAAGGCTCAGAAACAACGAGGAGATCGTATTTGCTTGCAAGGCTCCGGTGGGTGCTCCCGAGAACAACTGGGGCAGGGTAGGGGATTGGAGGAAAACCCCCTGGTGCTACAGGTATAGGTGTAGGGGAGGTGAAGGGCTGCAGCCAGGGACAGGCCTGGAGCCTGCATACTTCCCTAGGCCTTTCTCTCCAACAAAGCCAAAGTCTTAGAGCTGCTGAGCAAGGCATCAGGAAACCCTCTCAGTCCTCTGGCCATGGCAAAACTCCACTGTCCCTAGGATGGGGGTAAAAGCAAAACTCATCTGCCTCTGTGGAAGAAGTTGGAAACTCTCCTAACTGTAGGTCACAGGTAAAGGCTTATTGCTGCTGGGGGACAGAGTAGAAGCAAAACCCCTCTATGTTTGGGGAAAAAACCACTCTCAGGCATGCTACCATTGGGATGAGGGCAAAAAACATGTTCCTTCCCAAGACCATACAGATTCCATACAAGAGTTTGGCTGTCATGGGAGAAGGTACAGGAGCACAGGGTGAGCCCCACTCCCACTCCCCAGGCTCAGTGGGAGAGGGCCTGTCTATGTCTGAGACCAGACCAGGACAACAGAGAATCCCCTGCCTCCCAGCATGAACCTGGCACCAAGTGACAGGCAGACCACCTTAGGAGAAGGAACAAGAGCATGGGCGGGCCCTCTGTGCCACAGGTGAGCAGGGATTCCTAAAAGCCGAGGGTGCAGCAGGAGCTCCAAGCGAAACCTTCCAGCACACTGGGCCCCATACCGTGCACCAGAGGAACACCATCTACTACTGGAGGAATTTAGAGCCTGTGGTCCACCCAAGGGGATGATAGCCACAAACTATCCCAACCCAGCTCAACTCTTAACCAGAGCGACCCAACCCCCTACACAAGAACCTGATGGGAGAGAAAGCATGCCCACATCCAGGGGTAAAGACAGTTTGCCCCACTTTCAACAGTTCTACACAGAGTGTCCAGCATTCAGTAAAAAGTTACAAGACACAGGGAAAAAAAAAAAAGAAAGAAAAAGAAATGACCCATTGTTAAGAGAGAATCAGACCCAGAGATCATTCAGATGTTAGAGAACTTTCAGAGAGGGACTTTAAAGAAAAAAGGTTGTTGTGGGGGGGATTTACATTTGTATTTCAGGGTAAGATAAAATGCTTCAGAAAAGCAAGTAAAGTTTATAGGATTCCCAATATTTACCAACTTTAACAAACTAACTACCAGTCATAATCATGTTGCATCGGAAGGCTCTATTCTCCCTAAAGTAATCTTATTTTTTTTTAGCATAAATCAGTGCAGTGGCAATTCTCTAGGAATTATAATAACCTGTCCTGCCCTGCCCAAGTCTCCAACCTGTGGATTTTCTTCCCCGACCCTATATTCTATCTTTCTCAGTGTGCCTTAGAAGAAAGGGAGGGGTATGAAAAGAGAATGTTAGTTGTCACCATGAATCACCCACTGAGCTAAGTGTTTGGGGCCACGTGGCAGAGCAGGAAGAGTAGCGATTGGGAGTCAGTAGGTCTGCCCCCAACGCTTAGAAGCTCTGGGACTGGTTTGAATATGGGCCAAATTACAAAAACTCTCTGGGTCTCAGTTCCTTCATCTGTAAAATGTAAAGACAGGAATTACTACCTGTTTATCAAAAAGATCATCAATGACTTAAGGTGGCTGTCTCCCTTCTGGGCAATCTAGTAGGAGAAGCAGCATCATTCCCATTCTCAAATTCCCTGAGGCTGTGGAAGGCTGAGTAGGCTGCACTACGTCATTCAGTTAACAAGTGATGGGTCAGGAATTCAAACTCAGACTTGCTTTCCTCTATGCAACCCTGTGAGGCCTCAGAGTCCAGGGCCAGCCTTGCTGGCTATGTGCACGTAGGGAGACTCAGGCCACTGACTTCAGTTCTCTGTTTCCATCTCCTCATCTATGAAATGGGGTAATCATACCCACCTTGCACGTCTATTCTAAGCAATGAAAATACTATGTGTAAGGCACTTGGAAACAGTACCTGACACAAAATAAATGCCTCCATATTATGCTGGTAATGAAGGTGATGGTGGTGGAGGAGGGGAATGGGAGGTGGTCGCAGTGGTAGCTTAGGAAAAGATAGACCTTTGGCTTTCCAATGCAAGGAAAAAAATGGTCAAACATCTATTAACAGCTGGGGAGGGGATAAGACTTGGACATGAGAGATTTTGGTCTTAGCCCTCATTCTCCATTTACTGGCTCCATTGTATTTGGCAAGTCCCTTACACCCTTGGGGTCTAAATTTCCTCCTATGTAATGACACGGTCGCACTACACTCAGAAAGATACTTCACCAGCATGAATGTGTCCCAGATCCTGTACTGGGTGCTAAGGATGCAGAGCTGAAAAGATGCAGTCCATGCTCTTAATGGGCTCACTGTCTGCTCACAGACAGGTAAGTAAAGGAAATGAAATGGGTGTGCTTGGATGCGGTCCTATGAAGTTCAAAGTCAGCAGGCTGGGAGGGATGGGGAGTTGTGGGGATTAAGGAAAGACTCACCAGAGCAGGTAATATGCTCTGCCATGTCTTAAAAGAGAAGTGTCTTAAAAGAGAAAGTGTCTTTGAGCCATGTCTTAAAAGAGAAGTAGAAATGTAGTAAGTGGAAGGAAGGAACTTCAGGGAGAGGAAACGGAGCTGGGACCCAAGTCCTGACCCTGGCTTAGTGAGTCTGACACTCGAACACTCTTCCAGGGAGTTCCTCCTTGTGGAAGGCAAGAGGGCAGCCACAAACTCAGAATGAGACTGGGGTTAGCAAGAACCTGGTGGCCCCCCAAAACAACACCCCAACCCCCAATACAAGCACAATTTGCTTATTTGTTTCGAATCTCTGTTATATAAACTTCCTAAGTGTCAGAAAACAAAGCCCTAAATGAAGAGGAAGGGAGCAAAGTGCCCCAAAGCCGCCTTCTTTCTGTTTAAGAAGAAAGCAGCAAACCAGCTTTTCTTGGATCTATACCTATGCCTATTTATTAGCCACGGGGCTAGGAAAGCTGCAGCCGGTGTGGAGATGAAAAGGAATGCTTTATGACAGTTGAGCCTGAGCAGTCGAGCAGACATGAGCCCCCACTGAGAAAGTGCGGGCTAAATAAAGCTTCCTCAGCAAGTGAAGAAGCACGTGGCCCTTCCTCCTTATCATTCCCATGTCTGTGTGGAGAAACACGCATTTGCTGCACTCCCAAGGAATCCAAATCCCAGAGCTCTGTCCCCAGCCACTCACAAAATTACCACTGTGTCCCTAGGAAATTCTGGACTATGTGAGTTTGCCCATCCCTGTAACGTGGCACCAGAATGCTCCCGACACAGCAGAAGGCCCACAGAAAATGGAAAAGAGATGACAGAACGTTACCATCTCACAACCACCACTGTGATGACTTAAGGCAATAGGCAAATGATGGTTGGAGACCAGGGTTGGATATGAAAAAGTCTGGAAGCCACCACCTTCACAAAATCACCCGACTTAATTTCACCAATACTGGAACAGAGTGATACCAATGACCTCCTGATGGGATGGATCTCCTGAGAGGATGCAGCATTTGTGTGGTAGCCCTGCAAAATATTTAATTTGAGTCTAACCATGAGAAATCAAGATAAATTTGAGGGACAAAGATGCCCCTCAAATTTAAAATTGAGGGACATTTTGGGGACAAAAACAGCTTAAGCTCTTCAAAAAATGTGTGTGTCATAAAAAAAAAATAACTAAAAAGGCTAGGAACCTATCTAGATTAGAAAAGCCTAAAGCTCCACAGAGGAAGCAGGATTCTTGACTGAACAATAGATCTAGGGAATAAGAACTATAAAGAACATTAAGGGAAAATTTGAGAAATGTAAGTATAGATTGTACATTAGAAAAAAAGTGTCTTAATAGTGTTCGGTGTCCTGAGTATTGTGCTCGCATGTCGTTATATAGGAGAACGACTTATTCTTATGTGATGTGCAGAAGTACTTAATGGTATGGCAAAATAGTAACACTTGATGAATCTAGGTAAAGGCTCTGCAGGTGTTAATTTGTATGATTCTTGTAACAGTTCCAAAGGTTTGAAATTATTCAAAATAAAAATTTGGAAGGAAAAACATTCCTAGGTCTCATCCCATCATTCTCTGGAATCACCTTCCCCTTACCAAACTCTATTTCCAATAGCCAGTGAGCCAATTAACCTACTTTCTTGTTTACTAAGCTCAAAGCTTTTTGATGGGTCCAGAGAGTCACTATGTTTTATTCCTTGTTGGGATTCTGACTCAAGGAATGAGAGGAATCAGTAAATAGCTAATTGGAAAAAATGTGGATATTAAACCTAATGACAATTAATAGTAAAAATATAACAAGTCTTATTAATTTTTGTAGGTTGGTAATGACACTGTGGATAGTAAGAAATGTCCATATCTTTGAGAAAAGTACACTGAAATGTAAGGTGAGATATTATGTCCAGGTTTGCTTTAAATGTTCTAGCAAAGAAAAATATAGAGAAAAAAAGGATAGATGAAACAAATATGATAAAATCAGATAATATTTTCAGCCAGGCAACTGGTATGAGGATTCCTTGTATCAATCTTTCCAGTCTTGGGTAGGTTTGAAATTTTTCATTATAAACAATTGATAGGAAATCTTACTCACCTCACACGCTGTTATCCAACCCAGATCTTCATCACACACCTAACCTACTTTTAGTGAAGCTGTCGACTAATTACTCCTTTGGTCTCTCATCTCTTTTCTTTTCCATTCCATTCTACATGGTGCTGTCTGATGAATCAGTCTATAACCTCCTTTATATGGCCTCCACTAATTATCTTTAGAGCTATCCATCATGTCACCCTATCCTTCGATTAAAATCCAAATGAGCATTGGCTTTGGAGAAGAGTGGTCAGACATGTTTCTTGATTTGCCCAGACAGTCCCGCTTCACATCTGTTCCCTTGGCCTAATCATTACCAGTGTTCCCTTTTACTCTTTAAATGCCCTGGATTAAATGATGGACTAAATAGTCTCCCAAGTCAGATGATCCTGTGTTCAAATTCCAGATCTGATACATAATGCTGTATGACCTATTTAAAATCCTTGGTTCTCAGTTTTCTCATCTGTAAGATGGAGGTAATAATACCTATTGTTAAAAACTAATATGTGAAAAGCCCTGAACAAGATGTCCAGCACATATTAAGCAATCAATAGGCAGTTGATATAATTCCATCTCCCTCTAAGCAAGACCCTTCTAATCCAGCCAGGTTTCTTCCCTGGTCCCTAAAACCAAACGTACCTTGCTCATGACCCTCTGAGTCTTGCTGATGCTATTCCTCCACCCATCAAAACCCTCCTCTATCCTTTAAAGTTCATATTCGAGGTCCTCAGCTGACTTCCCTCATTACTAAATACCTATAAGCCATCACTCACTTGTGACATTTAATGATCCACCAGCTTATGTGTTCCCTGGACGATTTATTCTCTGCAAATACATTTATTTGTCTCCTCAACTACAAACTGTTCTTTCCTTAAAGCAGGAAAGTTCTCTCTCCCATGTAGATCTCTCTCCCACATAAACCCTATGCACCTGTGGTAAGCACTTGTATGCCCTAAACACTTGTATGCCCTAAATGAGATCCAGGAAGCTACCATTCTTCTAAGAAGAATAGTTTCCTTGAGAAAAGAATCTAGAGATACAATCATGGTCCTATTCATAAGCCTTGTTTTAAGAAATTCCTTCTTGATTAAGTCCCAAAGGGGATGGGGTTGGGAAATCAGGCACTTCCTACAAACTAAAACACAATCGCAAATCATCATTATTGTTGAACTTTAACACCCCAGTCCTTCCAATGGTACATTAAACATCAGACAAAATATGATTTCCCTGTAGCTCTAAGTCCTTAATTCAGTCTGGTTTTCAAATGTGCAACCTATTTTTTTTAAAGTCTCATTTATCATAATAAAAGAATTAAACCCTCAAGCACAGTCAGGTTAGGTAATCTGCATACACAAGAGACCAGTGGGCAAAAATGGTTCGAAACCAGATGATCTAAATATCTTTCTGTTTTCCTTCTAGGTCATAACTTTATGCTTCCATCTTATAAGGGGATAGAGTGTGATTTTAGCTATATAAAAACAATAACAAAAAAAATCTTTGCTTAGGGAAAAAAAATCCAAAGATAATAGACCAAAATATAAACAGAGGTTATCGTTGGGTGGGAGAATGGATACTTACGTGATTTCTGTTTCTGTGTATTCTGTATAAATATATTCTACTTGTAAAATGAAATAAGGGGTGCCTGGGTGGCTCAGTCAGTTAAGCATCCCACTCTTGGTTTTGGCTCAGGTCATGATCTCAGGGTTGTAAGATCGAGCCCTGTATCAGGTTCTGCGTTCAGTGGAGACTCTGCTTGGGATTCTCTTCCTCTTCCTCTCCCCCTGCTCCTCACCCCTCCCAAGATTAATAAATAAATGTTTAAAATGGAAATAAATAAAAGTATGTCTGTTGTGTTAGTAATGAATGATATTACAAACGATTAAACAATTCACTTAGTCAACAGAGATACATTCATTCAGTGAAAGCTCCTGCTACACTCCAAGGATCAGGAATCCATTTGGATCAGCAGAGGAGGCACTGTCTCCCAGGAGTTTGGAGACTCCTCTCCGGCCCCTTTCCTGCTTGTTTATCCTACCTGCTTTCATTTGACTGTACTATCTTAAACAAGCAAGATTCCTATTTCTGGGCCTTAGTGGTCTCATCTGTACAATGGAAGTAATACATTGGATGATGATTTCTGACCCAATGATCTTTCCAAATGACAACTTCTCTAAATCTAAGTGGTCTAGTAGCAATTCACAGTAAACAGATAGGCAAAGGGTTCCTGCCCTCGTGGAATCAATACTAAAAGGACTGACTCTGCTACATAACTAGGTACAAGGCATTTCACAGACAAACTCCCAAAACAGGAAACAAACCAATGGAAACACAGTCAGTCATGAGTAGTTAGGAATATATATTAAAGTACTAACATGTTATGTCTCCGGCTATTCTTTCATTCTTTAAAATGCCCACATTTCTGGTGGTGGCATAAACCATCACAGGACCTCCTGGTAAACTGATAACTCTTTCCAAAACTTTGAAAATGATCAGATCTTTCCACTAATAATAATTCTCCTTGGGGCAAAGAATTCTAAATGCCTGAATAATCCTGAGTGAACAACTGGAAATCAAAGTAGGGAGGGAGGGGTTGGTTTCTATGTGATTCCATTCATTTTCTCCATGAGGTCTGAGGTCACTGGCTGATGGAGGAGGGCATAGGGTAGAAATTGGAAGAGAGAAGAGAAAGTAGGTAAGTAGGAAATGGGAATGTGCTTGCATACACATTTAAAGTGAGGCTAGTTGGCACAGTTAGCCGCTCTGAAAGCAACCTGAGAAAATGGTATATCCCACAAAGTGAAGGTGAGGGGCTCTCAGAGTGAAAGTGGGGGTGCAGAGTCTGAGAATAATAAGTGAGGAGGTAGCCTGCTGTTTTGGGTCAGGGAGGACCACCATTGAGGAGGAAGCCCGGGCAAAGATCGTGAAGATGCCAAGGAACCAGCCACCCGCTAAGAGGATGCAGAGCCCTCAGGTGGAAGGCACAGCAGGTGCAAGGCCCCCATGTCGGGAAGTGGCTTAGACTCTAGGAACTTTCTAGGCCAGTGTGACTGCAGCACAGTGAACAAGTGGGCTGTGCAACAGCACATCCACTTATGCACACAGCTGAGATGTACTGAGCCCTCGCTGTGTCCCAGGCACTGTGCAAGGCTCTGGGGATACAGTGCTGAAAAGGTGAACAAGACAGCATAACCCCCTCATCAAGACGTTTAGAGTTTAATAAGATGAACAAATATTTTTACTATGACACGAAGATCTGTGCTACAAGGGAAGCGAGCCCGGAGAGGGGTCCCACATCGGTATGGCCAGAGACAATCTCTTCGAGGAGATAACGTTTGAGCAAAGGCCTGAGTGGTGAGAGGAACAAGCCAAGCAGAAGAACGGTCCAAACAAAGGGAATAGTCAGACGGTAAAGGTCTGAGGCAGGATGTGGGGTGGTGTGTTCCAGGAAGGGCAGGGAGGCCGGCTGGTTTAATGATTACAGTCATTAGGGAGCTACTACGTAGATCCCTCCGCACAGTCCATGTGAGTCGGGAGGCCACTGCCATGGTCCAGGTGATGGGCAGCCCCACGAGAGAAACGACTGTCCCGACACAGAAGAGTGGCCAGACTTCACACACGTGTTCACAGCAGAACATCTGGCTTTCCCGGCGAACAGACTGGTCTCTAGGAAGCCTGGTCTGTTCCTGTTATTGTAATGCAATTCTCGAGAGGCCCTCATTTCTGAAGTCAGCTATGAACTTGAATTTCAGCGCAGATGCTCATTTCTGCTTAGCCTTCCTTCTATGGCACGAGTTATATCTGGAACGACTCTTTTAAAGAAATGCAATTCCTTGCGACACAGGCCTCCAGGGTAGACAGTCCTATTGAGGCACAGTGGACGCAGTGGCATTAAACGCAGCCTGTCACAGTAATTCCCCTCCTTGAGACCTGCTGTCCAAATCTCATTAGGCTGAGTTTCTGGGTCAGCCAATTTCCAAGAGGATATTACAACACACAACCCCCTCTTCCCCAGGATATACAAGGCTATTTACTTCCAATCAGGTCTGAAGAGAGCCTGCATCTCAATTAGTAAGCACGGGCCATGGAATCAGTGACCCCATCAAATTAAAATATTTTAAAATTAAAATTCAGGAACTTACAGATTCCTGCATGATGTCATAAATGCTAAAGAGATGCAAGACAAAAATACACAGTTCTGTCACCACCTTTTGGCTCCCAGGCTGGACTAAGAAGCTCCCCTTCCCCCCCTCCCCACCATAGAAGGACTAACTAGAAGTCATGTCTCTCAAGCTGCCATCTGTAAGCTAATCACCACTCTCCTGGCGAGGCTCCCGAGACTTCCTTCACCTCGGCTGCTGTCTCAGGGGTCTTCTCCAACCCTCCTCCTCTAGTTTGAAATTAGGTAGTTCTTATTTTTCTTAATCCCACTCAATAAAAATTTGGCCTTTGGGGATTTCTTATTTTTATTCTTACTCTGCAGGGGAACGTGAATAAGACAAAAGAAGAAAGACAACCCGGCCCAGGGACATAAGCCGCAACTCCTTAGCTCCCTGCAGAGACGTTCTGATCTCTGGTTCAGCCCCACGTGCTTTTGGCATTTGTGGAAAAGGAAGAAGTGAAGCAAGGGGCACAGATGAGAGTCCTGTACCGGTGGCTAGAGGCAGAGCCACTGTTCTAGAATGCCCAGAAGCCACTTACAATTGCTTAGCCCAGTTGTTCAGGAAACATTCAAGACTAGAAGGAAGGTTTTTTTCCCTCATGTACTCTCACTAAAAGGAAACTCTGAGACACAGTCAATAGCTGCCTTAATGTCCTGACGTAACTGAAGGAAGGCCAGAAAGTTCCAGAAAGCAAGGAGGACAGATGCACGAGAAGAACACTCATCAGGAACCACTCCGTTGAGCAACTCACTCCAGGCTGCGGGAGATGAGCTAACAACTCACCCTTAGCCTTTCTCATTCATTCATTTTCAAAAAGGTAAAATTACTCAGTTGACATGAGTCAACTGGGTAAAAGGGGAACTCAAAACTGAAATGATTATTAGAAATTACAAGTGAAAATCTATATTTCAATTCTACAGGATATTTCGAGATTTACAGGATAAAGCCAAAACTATTCTTAGGAGATATTTTACAGACAAATCTATTAAGAAATGAGAACAAAAATGAAACAGTTGAATGCTTAACCCAAAAAGTCAAGGAAGAAAATTAAATAGACTTGTGAATGCAGAAGGGAAAAATTCCTAAAAACAGATTGACCAAAAAGAACATAATTTTTCATTTCAAAGGCACATGGGAAGCCAGTAAAGACAAGTCCTTTCTTTGTAAAGTTTATTCCTGTTGTGGCAGCGAAGACGAATATGGAAAGCAAGCAACGCAATGTCTGAAAATGCATGTGGAAATGATCTAAAATCCATAAGTAATAACTGGACTTAAACCTACATATCACAAGTTAAAATCATCCTACTTATTTTCCTTCCTAGACTTCTTGGAAGTAGAGCTCACAAAGCGAGGTGCACTGCTTGATCCCACTAAAAGGTGCCGTGCAATAGCATAGTTTAAAAGCATGATAAAAAGAATAAGGTCCTGAAATCAGACAGACCTGAGTCCAAACTCCTGCTCTGCCCACTCACAAGCTGTGTGATCCTGACTAAGGGCATTCCTCTCTCTGAGCATCTATTTGCACATATGTAATATAGAGATGATGTCTGCCTTATAAGACACTAGACAGCATCATTAGGATTTTTTTGCGTTACTAATGTAGGATTAAACTGGATCAACCTTTATGGAGTGCAACTGGACAACATCTATTATGGGTGCAAATTCATGAAATTGTAAGTTGACCCGGCAATTCTCTTTCTAGAATATATCCTCCATATGTACTTGCACATTTATGACATAATTAAAGTGATTTATAACAATGTTTGTAGCAGTAAAATGGTAGAAATTAGTTAATCAGTAATGGACTACTTCTACAGCAATAAAAAAGGAGTGAGGAATTCGCTCCTTATGTACTAATATAAAATAATGACCAAGTTGTATGTTTAACAAGAAAGCGAGGTGCCAAATAATACATACAATATGTTATCATTTGTGAAGGAAAGACCATGCACACGTTTTTGCTTATGTATGTAGAAAAGACATCTGAAAAGACACAGACACACAAATGGACGCATGAAACTGATAACAGCGATTGTCTGTAAAGAAGCTAGCTGGGACAGAAGCTTCACACTGTACATATTTTCGTACTTCTAAATCTGGAGCCATGCAAATATGTTACCTATTACAAAAATTCAGTATTTTTAAAATTCAGTGAGATATTGGAACAAAACAAAGTGGAAAATACCAATAATTCAGCTGGAAAATAAGCAAAGGCAAAACAGGAAGTTCTTTACAAAATGAAATATAAATGTATAAAAGGATATGTATGACTCACCAGTAAGTAAAGATACACAAATTAAACTACGATTTTTTTTTCAATAATGTGTCAGACTTGCAACGATGAAAAATCTTAATAACCAGAGTTGGAAAAATGTGTGGGTAAGCATGTATTTTCATGCATTAATACTACTGGGAATGCAAACTGGTATACAAATTAGGGAACCACTGGTAATATCAATCAAAATTTTAAATATACACACATTTGCCACAATAATTCCCTATCTAGAGTTCCTCCTATTGGATTTACTTGCCCAAGTATGCAAAGCTAGAGATTCATGAGCAGTCTTTTGTAGCAGTGTTTGAATAGCAAAAAGAACTGCTAACCTAAATATCCATCAAAAACAGTGAAACGCATTGTCTAATCAATGGAACACTATGTAGTAGATGAGGAAAGAGACCTAAATACCATCACTATGGAACAGAATAAACACAACGTGGCTTACTCATACAATGGGTCATTGGTACAGCTCAAACGAATAGATTAGAATCAATGGGTTTCAACATGAAAAGAAACCCAAAGCTTGGGGCACCTGGGTGGTTCAGTCCGTTAAGCGCCTGCCCTTGGCTCAGGTAATGGACTGGGATCAGCCCTATGTCCCACTCCCTGCTCAGTGGGGAGCCTGCTTCTCCCTCTCCCTCTCTCCCTCTCTCTCTCTTGCTCTCTCTCCCTCGCTCTATCAAATAAATAAATAAAATCTTAAAAAAGAAAAAGACACCCAAAACTTAACAGTGATTTAAAAAATAACAAGCAGACACAAAACAGGACTCACACACAAAACCATACTCTTTGAATATGTATAGTAAGTACATAAAACCATGCACTGAGGGGAAACAGTGTCTGTGGAGGAGCAAAGGAGGCGAATGGGATCCGGGATGGTATGTAAAGGGGATTCCGATTTTGTCAATTATGTTTTCTACCTTTTATTCAAAACAATCTATTTATGCATTCTCGGAGCATGAGAAAACTACCAATGTTTTATGAATTTTTTTCTCTGCAGTTCCCTGCATTTTGTGAAGCTAAAGAGAAAGGAAATGGATATGTAGAATAATCTATCGGATATGTTAAGTTTGAAAAGCAAGGGGCAAAGAGCATCCTTTAAAAAAATGTGTGTGTGTAAAACATTTTGTAGATGTTTATTTCCAGAGCCTAGAACACAGCCTGGTACTTGGTAAGGACTCACCAAATACCTACTGAATGAATGAAGGAAGGAAGGAAGGAATGAACAGCTACATACAGAACTTGTTAGCAATCATGACCTTTAAATGTTATTTGCTTTTTTTTTTAAAGATTTTATTTATTTATTTAAGAGAGACAGAGAGAGAGCAAGTGAGTACATGAGGGGTGTGAGGGCCAGAGGGAGAAACAGATTCCCTGCTGAGCAGGGAGCCCGATGTGGGGCTTCATCCCAGGGCTCCAGGATCATGACCCAAGCTGAAGGCAGTTGCTTAACTGACTAAGCCACCCAGGCACCCTATTATTTGCTATTAATGTGTATATATTGCTTTTATATTTAGCTTTAAATTATTTTAATAAATAGTAGTCCCTGCCTGGGCCCTCTTGGGCATGAAAGCAATGTATATAATTGGAGTCATGTAGTGATTTGGATTTAATTCAATATTTATTCCTTCTTAGTTCAGGTATTGCCAGGACTTCTGGTCACCTTTAGTCTGGATCACACATGATGTTCCTCATGCTATAGCTATTCCTTGCTCTTAATTAAGCTCTTCACAGATATTTAATTATTATTAAGTTTGGGAATCCTGCTGGCTAAAAATTATAAACTTGAGTTTTCCCATGAAAGTAAAAAAGAAGTAACCTTGGAAATAAAGTATTAAGTGTCTGAAATACATAGAGCTATCATAAAGTCCATGCACTTTGAATTCTAAAGGAAAAATGGAGCCACCCAACCAATACAACACACATGTATGAAGTGAAGCATTAGGATTCCAAGAAAGCAGAGCTGGATTAACAGCTGACAATGCAAGAACAAAAGAAAAAAGTTACAAAGCTGACAGTAAGGGAAGTTATGGAAAAAAAATTGTAAAGCAGAGGACACACTCCAGAAAGACACATGGCCCTGAAGGTTTTACTGTATAATAGCTCAGTGGTATCACCATGACACCAGTATTTCAAGAAAGTACACATAGCAAATGCTCAACTTTTGCTGAGTAAGTAAAAAATTTGGTAGGGAGAGAAAAGTATGTTTTTTCAAGTTCAAATGTACCAAAACAAAAGCAAGAGATTATGAAGGATCTCCGAAGTGCCAAGCTTTGCCAGCATCAATAAGTTTATAATCCAGGGCTGCAAACTATCAAAATGCAGTGTTAAACATGTAACAGTGAAAGTGTGCAAGGGATACAGGAATAGGACAAAATAATGAGATGAGAGGTTCCAGATTTCCAAAATAGGGATCACATGGGGAAAGTTTTAAAGAAACAACGGGACTTTTGCCAGGAGGCACCTGGAGGACAGGAGGCAAGGAACAAGGTATCTGATCTTGAAGGGGTTTGGGGCCTCATGTCAGGTGGGGACTACAATGAATAAAAAGCAGGTAGAGAGGAATTTCCTATGAAAATCTCTTAAATCTCCGGCCTCCAACAAGCAATGCCAGTTTTTATTTTATTTTATTTTTTTTAAAGATTTTTATTTATTTATTTCACAGAGGGAGAGAGATCACAAGGAGGCAGAGAGGCAGGCGGGGGGGGGGCGGGAAGCAGGCTCCCCGCTGAGCAGGGAGCCCGATGTGGGCCTCGATCCCAGGACCCTGAGATCATGACCTGGACTGAAAGCAGAGGCTTTAACCCACTGAGCCACCCAGGCGCCCAGTTTTTCTTTTAAACACGCATGGAGGTGGTAACTCCTTCGGGCGAATACTAGGTGACGTGGTTGTAGATCAGCAGAAAGACCCATTTATACTACTAATTTCTCCTTTTTTTTTTTTCCTTTTCAACACATACTGTTGAATCTTCATGAATGAAATGCATGGATGTTGTGACTCGGATCATAAAAGCATAAATGACAATGGAGACTCGGGGAGCCAAATCCCACTTCCCAGCTGCCCAGATCACCGCGCCATCAGTTCCTTCCCTCAGAAAACACGGCTGTGCACCATTGCGCCCCATGAAGTGGCCACATCTGCCAGGTACACGTGACCCTCTGCAACACCAGTTCATACATCTACTTACTGGGTGGATGCGTTTGGTAGGCCTGTGACAACCAAACATCACAAATGGAGTGGATTACAACACAGGAATGTATTGTGTCACAGTTCTGGGGGGTGGAAGTCCAAGATCAAGGAGCAGACAGGGCCAGGCTCCCTCTGAAAGTTCTAGGGAAGGAGCTGTCCTAGGCCTCTCCTAGCTTCTGGGAGTTCCTTGTCTTGAGGAAGCATCACTCCAGTCCTCATCTGGCATCCTCTCTGTGTCTCTATATTGTCTACCAATTTCACTTCATAAACACACGAGTCCTATAGGGTTAGAAGCCCACCCTACTCCAGGATGGACTCATTTTAACTACTGACATCTGCAACAACCCTGTCTTAAATTAGGTCACATTCTAAGGTCCCAGGGGTTAGGACATCAACATACCAATTGGTGGGAGGAACACTTCAACCCATAACACTCAGTTTGCTCCCAAGCCTCTTTCTGCCTCTTTATGTATAATAAGTTCAATGTGTAATTAAATATTACACAAACTAAGGAAATATGCACATAAAAAGAATGAGCACGAAAAACGACATGTTCTATAAAGACTTAATAAAGACCAGCCAATTAGATGAAATCACATGTGAGTCAACTGTAAAAGTCTGGGAAGAAAAAGCAAACTAAAAATACACAACTCTGAACTCTAAGTGTTTTTTTTTAATTCAAAGAAATAAAAAAAAAAGAAGCCAAAAATTACAGAGGATACATTTTGGCTGCTATTTATATCAGAAACGCTAATCATGTAACTTCAAACAATTAACTCATGCAAAAAAAAAAAAGTTTTCAGTCTTGGCTCTACATCAAAAGGTTGGTGAACGAATGTTTCAAGTTCCTTGTTTAAAAAAGCTTTCCATCCTGGGCAACACCCTCACAGGGACGTGTCCATGAAATACTACTAAGTGAACACTTGCTGTTACAGAATATGCAAAGTATTCCATTTTGTTCCCTAAGACTTTTAACAGACCTGAGAGCAAGTTTGCAAACAACATTAAAAGGACTGAACCCCTTATGAATGAATGCAACTAGACAGTGAACATCAGTGCTGCTAACATAACATGAAGGGAGACAACCAGACAGATAGTGTCCGTATCCTGGTGCAAATGTACAATACCACCTGTAGAGCACCTTTGTAGAATAAACTTGTATCCGATCTTTGTAAGAAATGCAGAGGATGGAGAAATATGTTAAGAATGCCATGAAAATGGAGTTGGCCAAGTTCAGCCTATAAGAAATACTGCAGGAAAAATAACTAGGTTCTTCAGCAAAAAAAATTGCAAGGAGGAAAAAGACCTAGAGGCGCATCCTAGAAATTAAAGAGAGACAGGAGACGTATCAACCTATTGCAATATATGAGCATTATTTGGATCCCAATTCAGCCAAACTGTATTTAAAAATTGCATTTATGAGACAATCAAGAAATCTGAACTCTTCGATACTTTATTATATCTAAGGACTACTGTTGGCTTTCTACAGTGTAATAGTCCAGCATCTTTATTTTTAGGGATAGGTACAGAAATATTTATAGATGATATGATAGAAAGACTAGGATTTGCTTCAAAATGAAGGGGATGAGTAGGAGGGATAGAGAGAGGTAGAAACCAAACAAAATTGATCATGAATTGAAAGTTACTAAAGCTTGAGTGATGGAGAAATGAAGGCTCATCAGAAGGTTTTTGGGAGGAAATTAGGTTTAGTTGAGGCTTGGAGGTGGAGCCCTCATGAGGGGGTTAGTGCTTCGTAAGAAGAGGAAGGGACCCGAAAGAGACCCGGGCTCTCTCTCTCTCCTCCACACGAAGATAGAATGAGAAGGCAGCTGTTCTCAAACCAAGAAAATGACTCTCGCCAGACACTAAAGCTCCCGCACCTTGATCTTGGACTTTCAGCTTCCACGACGGTGAGAAATAAAATGCTGTGGTATTTTATGACAGCAGCCCAAACTGACTAAACAGGCCCCAACTGGAAACCTCCCAAATGCCAAGCCAGTAGGATAGATAAATAAATTATAGTATATTCGTGTGATAGAAGAGTATGCAACAGCGAGAATGAATATTTACAACCATATGCAACAATCTGGGTGAATCTTACAATTAAAAAACTGTGCAAAAGAGGGCAGAAACCAAAGTGTATGTACTGCGTTCCAGCAGGTGTGACTTGTCTATACCATTGAAGAGCAGGAGGGGCGTTACCCTTGGGATGAGTTCGGGGGACAATGAGAAGGAAACAAGACAGGGTTCTTCTGGGAGCTTGTTCTTTTTCTTGACCTGGGGGCTGTTTACACAGGTGTGTGCAGCTTGTGAAAAGTCATCAAGTTGTAGATATAGGGGCGCTTTTTGGTATTCATATTATGCTTCAACATGAAAATATTTTAAATATTTTTTAAATTAAAAGAAATACTTTGATTTAGTAGCTATGGAGTGAGACCTAAGAATCTGCATTTCTAATAAGCTTCCAGGTGATGTTGATGCTATTGTTCCAAATGCCACATTGGGCAGCACTAAGCTAGGCCACTAGTGTCCAGTTGTACCTGAGAATTTCCAGGAGCTGATTCAGTAGACAATGCATACTCTTACGGCCTCCTTCCTGTAGCTTAGGTGAGGGCAAAAGGTTTACTGAATGATGCCTGCCCTTCATTGTCTTCAGAGCCCCATGTAGATGTGTTAGTGTCTCCCCAGGCTCATGTTCTGACAATCTCCCAGCCATGAGGGCTCTAGCTTCGGCGTTCTCCAGGCCATATCCTATGAGCCCCTGTCTCAACCTGCATCAATCAGGCCTCTACGTATGCACCTGGAATGCTCTCTTCTGCTTCCTGAAACCTTCCACACCCTTCGGCTCAGTTCAAATGCTACTTCCTCCATGAAACCTTCTTTTGGCCTCATCATGACTAATCCCTCCTTGGGACAGCCAGGAGCCCACTATTGACCCTTGACTGTGAGCAAGGACAAGCCCGCCCTGTACCACAGCCCACTACAGAGGTGGAGATCTTCTCCCCCAATGTCAGCCTTTTGAGAATAGAGAAACTCTGTCGATGCTGTCTCTGCCAAACAGCACCAGGCTTGGGACCCAGTAGGAGCTCACTGCATATTTGTAGGATTAAAATACGAGCACTTGGAATCAAATAGTCAAGTTTGAATCGGTTCTACTTTTCAGAAATATGACCTTGGTCACATTACTTGGTATCACTGGGCTGCTGGGGAGAGCTAAGGAAGTATGTAATGGGTGTGTGTGTTGAAAGGTGGTCTTCAAAAAGACATGTCCAAGTCTTGACCCCAGGAACCTATGAAAGTTACCTTATTTGGAAAAAGGGTCTTTGCTGACATAATTAAGTTAAGGATCTTGAGACGATATCATCCTGGATATACGGTGAACCTTAAATCCAATGACAAGTGTCCTTATAAGAGAAAGCCAGTGACACAGAAGGGGGTTATGTGAAGACAGGCAAGATTAGACCACCTAGAGCCACTTGAAGCTGAAAGAAGCAAGGATTCTCCCCTAGAGCCTTCAGAGAGAGCCTGGCCCCACCAATATCTTGACTTGGGACATCTGGCCCTCAGAACTCAGGTAGAATAAATCTCTGTTTTCAGCCACTCAGTTTGAGATCATTTGTTATGGCAGCTCTAGGAAACCAGCACAGTGGGAGTCCAATAAATACTGTTCTTTTGTCTGTGTGACCATCAAAGTCTGACATTCATTCAAAGGATTTTAATGAATGTGAATTTTATACATTCAAATTTTATTTGACAAACACACAGCACTTGGTGTATGTTAGATACTGTTTTGCAAATGTTTGCAAATGTTTGCTTTGCAAACATTATTTCTTTAAATATTATGATGACCCAAAAAGTACCACGATTGTTTTTTTCTTGAAAGAGAGACAGAGAGAGAATGGGGAGGGGGCAAAGAGAGAGTGAGAGAATCTCAAGCAGACTTCATGCCCAGTATAGAGCCCAACATGGGGCTCGATCTCATGACCCTGAGATCATGACCTGAGCAGAAATCAAGAGTTGGACACTCAACCCACTGGGACACCCAGGCGCTCTGTAAGTACTATGACTCTTTTATTCATGTTACAGAGGGAAAACTAAGAAACAGAGAGCTTAAGTAACTTGCTCAAGATTACAGAGCTAGTAAACAATGGAACCAGGATTCAAAACACAGGCAGGGCTCCAGAATGTGAGTTCTTCACCATACCTCAAGTACGGGACTCATTCCAGAATCTAGATCCCCGGGCGCCTGGGTGGCTCAGTGGGTTAAAGCCTCTGCTTTCGGCTCAGGTCATGATCTCAGGGTCCTGGGATCGAGGCCCGCATCGGGCTCTCTGCTCAGCAGGGAGCCTGTTTCCCCCTCTCTCTCTGCCTGCCTCTCTGCCTCCTTGTGATCTCTCCCCCTCTGTGAAATAAATAAATAAAATCTTAAAAAAAAAAAAAAAAGAATCTAGATCCCCATCCAGGAGTCAATACATGGCAGGCCTGCTAGGCCTACCTCCTCTCCTGCTAATGTTCACCACTCTGTGCAATTCAGACCCAGCACTGCCTTCCCTGTACAGACCACACTTCACAGCTGCTTCTGCAAGAGTAAATTGGTGGACTTCTCTTCTGCTCAATGCCAGTGGACAAGTGGCGTTTAATTCCACATTGGCTCCATCCAGCAGTTGTTCTGGTGGCCTTTAGTTACACTTGTACTTAGTCTCTTATTTCCTGCATGTACTTAAAGGCTTCCTAAAAGGACATCACCACTGGAGAACAAAGGAGTAGGGAGCTTTCTTGTGTCTTTTTGTGGGCCTGGCATGCATGTCCCAGGAAACCATAGCCTGCCTCTATTGATGACACACATAAAGTCAGGAGCACATTCCAGCAGGTCTTTGTAGACAATGTTATGGGAATATAGTCAATAGGACAGGGTTTTCCATTTAGCTACAAAGCTGTTCTATGAAGCAGAAGACACATGAGATGGATTGAGCAGTGCCTGTTAGAGTCTGTGGACGTGTCACCTCCCCCTGAAACCCGCTCCACACTTACAGGTCCCTGGGGACATAGGAATGCAATCTGTGCAACAGATCTCCTCCACAGAGGCAACATGGTGTAGCATTGGGGGGGAGGGGCCAAAGTCATGGGCCCTGGGTCAAACCTTGGGTTGACCTCTTAGCCATCAGTGTGTGTGACCTTGGGACAGTTCCCGAGTCTCCTGAGTTCCTGATCAGCAAATACAAGCAGCAACTATGAGCCTAGACAATAAAACCTGCCTCTAACACAGACTCCTTGTGCAACCCCAACTAGTTGTGGACCTCAACTTCCTCTTCCGTAAAATGAGAATAATAGTACCTAGCTCATAGAGTTATTGAGTTGATCAAATCCCGAAAGCAGGCACATGATAGCTGTTTGCTCTTACATAAATTAGGATGAGATGTCTGCCCAAAACAGTGAGTGACACTAGGGAGGAAGGATCACTAGATATTTGTCCTTTCCTTCAGTGACCTTATCTATGGCCAGGCCCATTGCCAATATGAGTACTGTGATCCAAAGGAGGCAATGCTGGCTTTATTTGAATTAAGTAAGAACACACAGGTGTTGGATATAATATAACATCCTGATTCCCAGTGGACATTGGCAAAGACATGTCTATTGGGCTGTCCACCCAGCCATCTCCTTTCCTGGGAGGCACCTCCCTACCTGTGGTGCCATGGGGACAGTGACGGCTCCCAGGTTCAGGTCCACAAGGTGTGACAGTGGCCACCATTACTCAGTGGGCCTGTGGGGGATGACTGGCCCAGGCAGGACTGAAAGTGGGGCTTGGGACTTAAAGAGAAGAACCCCCCAACCATTCTCCAAGAATTTGACTTGAATTCTGCAGTGCTAGCATCCTGGTTCTCTGCCATGAGGGTCTGCAGGAGTGGAGGAACCCAGAGGGAGGTGGGATGGGAAGGCGGAGGTGCAAAGGCACTGTGTGCAGAGAGGAGCCAAGGTGGGAGGCAAGGAGGCACTGGAGTGAGGCCCAGTTCCCTGTGGCTGGGCACCACGAGATAACCGGAAATCATGATGATAAACTCCTTTTTGACTCTCTCAGCTAACAAGGTTCTGTTACCTGCAACGGAGGGAACTCCCACTTACTACAACATCCTGCCCAGATCTCAGACTCAGCAGAGGACAAGCTTCACTCTTCCCTCCTCCCACCTCCAGCTCATCCAGCTCTGCCAAAATCAGATTAACCCAGAACACTGTTAGAAACAGGTCAATCAGCCTAAAATCTCATTTAAAAATACACCCAAAACAGAGCAAAGAATAATTTTAGAGACAATCTATAAAAATAAAATAAAAGCAGAGCTCCAATAGACTGGCTCTGATCTGGGTCATAATTTATGCTAAATTCATCATAAGACACGTGAAACTGAAAAAACACTGTTTATCATTCACGCCAGATAATCTTCTGCAACACACACTCTTAGTGTGCAAAAATCATCATTTTTATAGCCATCCGCAGACATTTTGAAAGCACTGTGGTAAAGTAAAAGGGAAAGAAATGGGCCACAAGGTATGTTGTGGAATACAGGAGAAATAACTTGTCCTGGAGACAGAGGTTTCTCAATCTCCCCCAGGCTAGCTGTATGCCTTAAATATGTTCTCTTGTTCTGACTTAGCTTTCCAATCTATAAAGGGGAGGGGTATAATAAATAGAAATAAGACCACCATTTTCCACCATCATCTACCTCCCAAAGTGTTGGGGGATTCGAGTGAGCTAACAGCAAAGAATGCCTTACAGCAGATATTGAGGACAGTGGGAAAGAACAAAGAAACAGAAGAATGAGAGTCTGTCAGATGAGAAGTAAAGACCATGAGGTAGACTAGCATTGCCCCCAAGCCCTCCCTTCTAGACCCGGTTCTGGGACTGTGGTGCTTGCGGGAAGACACAGCCTGCTGAACTTCAAAGGTAATGGAATGGCTTCTTACGAGGTAATTCCAAATAGATTATTCCCAATGAAGCAGCAGCAAGGGTATTTTAGTGATCCCTCCTGGAAACATCTTTTTCTCATGTCCCTTTTTGGCACCAATCTTGACATCAAATTTGGTCAGTTCTTCCTCTCAAATAATAATATTACTAGCAGCTACATTTATTGAGGATTTTTATCTGTGCCTTTCAGGCATGGTTTTAAACATAGGCTCTACATACGTCATCTCATTTAAGCTTCATAGATAAAAGCTACAAAGTGAGTTAGGATTATAGTCATATTACATCTATGAGAGCAGAGATTCTGAAAATTAACTTGGCCAAGATCACCCAGCAGGTAATAGGCAAGAGCTAGGATTTGAACCAAAGTCCTTTGAAATGAAATCCATGAGGTGGATCCTGCCTCTGTTTCCCCCATTACCTTTGCCTTGTGCTGAGTTAGGCCGTTATTGCCTCCTTCTGGACCACTGCAGAATATTTTACCTCCCTATGACCTCTCCCATCAACTGCTATCAGATTCTTTTCCCAAAACCCAATTCCCCTTCTACCTTGGCTCCCAGTTCCCAGCAGGTACACCACAGAAAGCAGGGGCTCTCAATAAACCCTTGCCAAATGAACGAAACCTTTGCTCATGCTACCTTAGCTTCCTTCCCTCTACAAAACTCACCGGCCTGCCAGTCAGGGTCTGGCCCTTTACAGACTTATTCCATAAATACCCACCTCATCAATCTACCCTGAACCACTGTCTCCTCCACTCCCTATGGCACATGGTTCCCTGTGCCAGGAACACCCTTCCCTCAACTCCCCTGGCCATCCCACCATCAACACCCTTTCTAAGTTGAATGAATGGACAAGCGACTCCTCCCAAATGTAAGCCATCATTCTCTTCTCAGTGAAACTAAGCCTGGGACACAGCATCCCTCTTGCAGTTTCAGACCAGGGGCAGGTGTTTATGAAATACCCACACCAGGTTCTTGAGCATATTCTGCTGTGGTGTATAGTTACCTGTCTTTCTGGTCTGATCTAACCTGATCTTTTCTTCTGCCCAGGAAGGTAAATAAGCTTTTGTCTAAAGTCCCAGCTAAACAAGACCATTCCATCTTGGATTTATAAGGATACACAATGGGCTTCACTTTAGAGAGTTACAAGTTCAAAATGCGTTATGCTGTTTGATTCAGACACAGGATGTAAAGTGGAAAACTCCCCTGTCCAATAGCATGAGAAAAGGGAGCCCAGGATCAAGGGTCCCCCCTTTCTTTCTCTTTCACTCCTGCACTGGACTGGGACTCTGGATACAAAACACTCTACTCTTTCAAATGAAAGAATATACCTAGGGGAATCATTCTCTCTGTGAAGATGTGACTTTGTAGAGGGCTTATCCTGAAGTCATCTGTTTAGGTAAATGTATTAAGTTAGTTAAGCTAATGAGTAGGATTACATTTCTCTCTCTTTCTGTCTCTTTTTCTCTCTCTCTCCCTCCTGTCCTCTCTCATTGTTGTTGTTGCTTTTACATAATCAGTTATGAAGATGTCTGCTTATGATCTGGTGCTCATGAAACACACTGGCTCCAGCAGGAAAAACCATGCCTGGTACATGTCCTTTATGTGGCAAAGCACCTATAGGGCACTTTGAGACCATTATGATATCTAGTAACTGGATGAAAGAATTTTAAAAATGGGATGGTGGGAAATAAACCAACACTCCAAGATGTCACCTATAAAATGCAATATTATATTCTTAAAGCGACCTAATGATTTTTTTTTTTTTTTTTTTTTTTTTTTTTTTGCAAAGGGTAGTGCTGCTCTACTCTGGTTTACTACTGAGACTTCTGGGAATTTCTTTTTCCAAAGAAAAAAGTACTGATGAAGGTCAAGGGACAAGCAGGGCTAACACCCTCAGATTACAGCAGGATTTAAATTCTTCAGACGCCTCCTTCTAGACTAATAATGACACTGGAGTTCAAAACCTGAGAATGTGTTGGATGCAGGATGCCTTTGACCTGATCGTTTGAATGCAAACTTTTAAAAATATGGTTTTCCTTTCTGAAACAAGTATAAGGAAGCCTTCCTCTGAAACCTAGAGGGAGCAAAATAAAGCAACATATGGAAAGAGATTACAGGATTAACTAATTACATGATATGCCTTAATAACACATGGATGCTTCACAATCGTTCTGAGAACGTGATTAGAAATTCATATAAAACAATCGAATTCTATTCCTTTTGCATAAAAAAACCCCAAAGAAACTAAAACTAAAAACACTAGGTACTTGATTATTCAATAATATTTACACCAAGTCTACAAATAAAGGAAGAGGTACCTACTGAGAATAGTGAGCTTGTATCCCACATTAATAAATTAATTCTTTTCTACATCTATCTTTTGGATTTCCGAATTTAGTCTTTCAAGTAGGGACATACACAGTACGTAGTATTTGTTCCGGTTCTCTTCAATGGCAACAGGGCTCAGAGTGATTTGTTTCACTGAATTGAAATTTCAACTAACAAAAAATTGAGAACTACGCTTTAAACTGTTTTGATTGCTTAATCTAAGACAAAAAACTGTAAGACAATTTCAATATAAATGTATCATATGAAAATCTATAAATAGCCCATAATATAAACAAAGGTTAAAGCTCACTAAATACATTCTCTCTCCCTCTCTTTCTCTCTCTCTCTCTGTCTCTCTCTCTCTCTCTTATACACACACACACACACTGACACATAATCTTATGAGCAATAGCTGACGAGCTAAGGAAGATGATAAGGATTACTACAAATTTTATCATTTGTATATTGTAGTAATCAATAATAGCATTCACATTTTCATAGTTTAAAGAACTATCCTAGAATAGGACTAACATGGAGTCAATAAAAATTTAGACTGCCAAACCCTAATAGCAGATACTTCCCACAGACCATTTAAATTTTCATAATCTCGTTCCTGAAAACACATGCCCGCAGACTTCCTAGTATACAGGGAGTAGAGCAAACAATAGCAATACTCACGAAGAGTAAGGCACCATGCCATTAAAGTTCCGACAAGAGGCCATCCCTCCTTTCCTTGCACTTAAAGTCTTAGAACTGAAGCAAAGAGTTCACCAGGTAAACATGGTGGGTGGTCAGGACTGTCCTTCTCTTCAGCAATGTGAAACTGTACTTTGTGCTGGGTCAAGGAGGGGTCAATCTATGAGTGCTGGCCTAGCCACCAGAGATAATTATTAACTCACCTAAGAAAATTTGCATTTTTACCCTAATTTCTACCTTTAGTTCGCACTTGAAAAAAAAAAAAAAAAAAAAAAAAAAAAAAAAAGAGGGAAGGGAAAAAAGATCAAGAATTGGAAAACCAGCATAGGAACATCGTTTGATTTCATTTCTTATAATCACATTCCTTGACAACCTATTTAACCTGGCACAGGTGTTCCTAACTTCTGTCTCAATACTTTCTGCTCCTGTGTAATCCAGTCACCTTGAATCTTATGTTTTAAAATACTGAAATATAAATAAAATACTGAATATAATACATATTTACTGTATCATGACTAACAACCAATAGTCTGTGTGCGCATGTGAGTGTGTCAGGAGACAACCTCCCTCTTTTCCCGCAATGGGCACTTACCTTCAGGAAAAGCATTGGGCTGCACCACGCGGAGGAAGACGTGCACCATTTTAAAGAGAACGCCAATGGGCCCAGCTTTGTAAGTGTCTTCGGTCTCATAGTTGGCGGCAGGCAATTCAAATTCCAAAACATCAGAACCCTTTGTGGATGACAGCGGCCCCAGGGCAGGCGTAACCCAGAACAGCTCCAGCAACAGCAGGAAGCCGAGGAGGAGGGCCATGGCTAGCAAGGTCTCCCACGCATGAGGTAGAGCTGGGGGCCTCAGGCCTCAGAGGTTCTGGAAGCCTAGGGGGGTGAGTCAGGAATGTGCGTTCCTGTGCGGGAGAGGCTCGGCGGCAAGCGCTGGGGGTGCGTGGTCCACTCCCTTTCCTGGCTGGGCTGGCATGCAGCAAAGGACGTCCGAGAACCTTCTGTGGGTCGGGTCCGGGTCTGTGGCTCAAGGCACCATCCCTGGTGGGAGAGAAAGGCAGCACTCACTTCACACGCGGCCTGCCTGAGGAGCCTCTAGAGAAGAGGCAGCAGAGCTTAGAGGTAGTGCCTCTGCCTAATCCGCCGGGTGGGAGGCAAACGCAGAGCCGCTTAGAGCCGCAGGGGTGTGAAAGCCAAAGTCCCCCACCCCAGGGGCCAGATGCAGAACACAGACCTTGATGGGTTCCGGAAACACTCTATGCTGTAGAGAAGGGTATGCAGCCTTAGGAACAGAGACTTATGGAGCACTTATTATGTACCCAACACTGCCGTATATGCTGGGCAGGCTGGACCTTGTTGAAGGCGTTAATACCATTTACAGATGTGGAAACAGCCCCACAGAGGACTTTGGGGACTTGCCCCAAAGTCGGGGATGATTAATGGTGGGGTCACAATTCAAACCCAGGAGTCTGCCTTCAGAGCCCAGGAAAGACACCAGAACACTGTTCCTACAGAGCCCTCTCTTTGGGGCTCCCCGCAGGCTCCCAGAGGCCCCCAGCCATAGACTAGATGCCTATTTTTTCTCCAGGTTGGTGCTGGTGTCCCTGCTTTCTGGAGATACATCTTATCTGCTTTTTCTTCTATTCATTTGCTCACTGACCTTATTTCAGACATCTCCCTCTCCACCTCACTCCCAAGCCAAACTAGAAGGCCTCAAGGGCACGAACCAAGCTGGGTCATGAACTACGGCTGGGTCACACTGGAATCTACCTTTCTAACACTTTCACCAGGTAATCCTGAAAGAAACCTTTGGCCCAGGTCACTACCTGGGAATTACAGGGGCCAGTGATGAGAGACAGGGCAGAGGGAGATTCCCCACCACCCTTTCTGGGAGGGAGAAAGTAATAGGAACGTGAGAAACAGCTACCAAGCAAGTGTCTAGCTAGGGCAAGAGACCAAGAGGGCCTCCAAATTAGACACCTCTCCCCTTGTGTTTCTAGCCCCAGAACTGAACACAAGACAGGACACAGTTGGGGCTCAGTAAGTACGCCTCAATACAAAACTGAATAAACCAAAATAATGGATTTACTTGTGTCACTGCATGTAACTGGGTACATCAGAACACAACATCGGAGAGGAACTGGGATGTTCTGCTCGTACTCTATTCTGGGGTCAGGAGCACCCTGATTGCATTCTGTTTTGTACATGAGATACACACTTAGTAACTTTCAAAATAAGGGCAAGGTGCTCCTGAAACTCACTGTGCAATGGGGGAAAGAGGGTCATTAAGAAAGTAACACATTGCACAAAGGGCCAGAGAGCCCACGACTTGTATTCCACCAAGTCGAAGAAAGTTCCAGACGAAAAGTGCGAATGCATGAGCTATTTGAGTGAAGATGTTAATTCATATTTAATCCCCTGGATTTTGCCTTATCTTCTAAGTCTCGACCCACCCCAGTTACTTCTGCACAGAACTCCCAACAGAATGACCCTAAACTCTCTCTTTATCTAATCATGGGCTGCTCAGAGCCCTTACAGCTCCCAGTGCCAACGTCGTTAACCCCGAATCAGCTTCCTGTCGGCTCTCCATCACACTGTGGATACACCAGGACCCTCGTAACTGTTTCCAGAGGGCATTCTCCCTTCCAGGCTTGGCTGCTGCAGCCCCCTACTTGGGCTCTGGAGTGCTCTAGCCTTTCACTGGTTCTGGTCAGAAGTCACCACAGTGTGCATTCAAACACCACAGCCTGCTCTGCTCCATCTTCAAATAGTTGCCAGAGAGGACAAATGAGAAAGAAACAAAGCCAGCTAGCCTTCACAAAGCCACTCTCTGGGAGTCTCCGGGGCTGCACAGGACAGGAGAGAGAGTGGAAAGGTGAGGGTGTGTCTGTTATTCCGGTGGACTAGGACTACTCTCATTAGACAGGCAGGCAGGCACGTACACACACGTACACACACACTATACACATCACACATACACATACCACACACACTAGCACACACCACACCATACACACTAACACACAACACACACACTACACATACGTACACCGCACACACACTAGCATACACCACACACACTAACACATACCACACACACTAACACACTCCATATGTATACACACCACACATATTAACATATACCAATATATACCACACACTAACATACCACATACTCTCACCACATATACACACACTAGCACATGTCATACGCACTACACACAGCACACATCACACACACACAGCACACATACACCACACACACTAGCACACACCACACATACACCATACACCAACACATTAACACACACCACACACACTACACTTACATACACCACACACACCACACATAACACAACAAATATACATATAATATACACTATCACACACATACACCACACACTGATACACTACACATATACACACCACACATACACAGACCACACACACTAACACACTACACACATGCAAAACATACATACACACAATATGCACACTCATATAAATATCATATAAAATGCATACAAGGACAGGCAGGGAGCACAGCAGCTGGAAGGATTAAAGGCTCAGCTGCTAAGAAAGGGTGCCTTCCTGGTAATGCCACCACACCTCAGCCAGAGATGGAGAGAATCACAGCAGGACTGAGATGGCAAGAGGCCTGTGGAAGAGCTATGAATAAACAGTTTCAAACTCTCTCCGGGGAGAAAAAGCAGGGGAAGGCAAATCCCAAGTGAAATGCAGCCCCACTCACTGCTGCGAAGTTGGAAGTGCCAGTTAAGCTAGTTAGCACCTAAAGCTACATGTCCAGAGTTCTTCACTTCTTGCTCCAAAGTGTGGGTCCTTCTCACATTTAGAGTAAATGTTAATACTAAAATCTCACTACTTAGAAACACTAGATAATACAAGTCAGGCCAAAAGAGATGTTGTGGGTCGTCACCTGTTAACCTCACTGGGTAGCAGCAGCAGCAGCTGGGAGCAGCTCCCGGGATTGCCAGCACAAAACCCAGGCCAGCTCTCCAGGACCAGGAGCTGCATTGGCATAAAATGCATATTTATTTAAAATGCTAATTATTGGACCTAATTTCTGGAGACCGGGCCCATTGATCTGCATTTTTAACACTCTTCTCCTGTGATTGATTCTCAAGACAACTGAAGTTTGAAAACCAGCACTGTTCCTGAGTACTCACTCACCTAGCTTATTCAGGCCACTTTTCAAAGACACCTTTGGTTTCTCAAATACAACTGCAAGACAACAGATGCAAGGAAGAGTCCCCAAATGTCCTTCTTATATTGCATTAAACTGATCTATCCCAGCTGCTGTGTGGGGGTCTCTGATTCCCTCATCTCTGTGCTCCCAGAGCCAGGCACACAGGCCCTCAATAAAGGGTTGCTGAAATCAAACGGTGAGGGGTAGAGAGAGAACTGACTTGAAATGATCATTTTTACCCATTTCAAAATTGTATGGAATATTTATTAGCAGTCCCATAGCCTCTGGAAGGGAGGTGTTGGAGTGTTTGTAGCTATTCCCACAATATGGGCAGCAGATTGTCTCTTTACTGGCTTTGTCCATGGCAGAGCAACTGGTCTACCATCCTGGGATCATGGCTTCTGCTGGGACCTCCAACTTTTCAGGCCTTGGGAACTCCTTCCTCAGGGACTAGCTCCTTACACAGGCACTAGACCAATCAATAAAGGCAATCTCACCATTTTTCTGATTTATGGGATACAGGTTCCTGGTTTCCATTCCAAATGCATTGAGTTCAAGCTGGGAAGGTGCCCTGAGAATATGAACTTTGAGCAAATACTTCACATGGTTCTGAGCTTGGAGTCCAGAGAATGGGACTTCCACAGCACCAGTTTAAAAATAACTATGGCGACCGTCTAGCTTCATTTCTCCTTCTTTCAAGAGGATCTTTTCGGGGGTGGGAAGGATGGGAGCTGCTCGACTTCTGAGCCTACCTTTTTGAGTCCCATGGGCAGAACCCCTGCATTTTATTGTGAGGTCACCCATTTTATTGTGGGGGGGGTGCCTGTAACTCAGCAAGCCGATGCTTATTCCTGGGCTTGTGCATGAGGTGCACACTCAAGCAGAGGGAGTCTCTGATTCAGTCTAGCAATGATGGCACAGTGCCAGCAGCACAGAGCCTTGTGGTAGCAGCCCTGACCGTACACCAATCAAGGGTCCTGTTGCATGTCCTACATGAGCTCCTGAGACTGGCTAGCCAACCTTCCTGGCACTTCTCTAAGCTACCCAGTACCCACGCCCTTTTCTGCTAAAATTACCCAGAGTTGGCTTCTATCATTTGAAACAAAGCACCTGACCCTTAACAAATCTGAGGTAGTGCTTGGCCCCCTGCAAAACCTTTATCCTTCATATTTTAAATAGTACCAATAAAATAATACTCGGTTTAAAGTCTTATTACTTTGAACCTGTCCTTCGATGCACTTGTTTACTTCACCATGCTGGAATTCACAGAAATAGTCCAGTGTGGAAATCATAAGGAAGTTCATTTAAAAAAAAATTGTGGGGACATATCAAGGAAGCAAAACAAAACTAAAGGACGTAGCTGAAGTAGCAAGAGGCCATACGTTTGAGAGGGGGCAGGAGTCTCCTCTCCCACTCATTAGCCCGGTGACTTGAGCAGTTGCTTATATTCTCCCTGCTTTCCTTTACTTGTCTGTAAAGTGGGGTTTTGAACAGTGTGGGAGGGTGGGACATGGAGTAGGTACAGCACCAGGCAGTCAGTGAAGGGTCTGAACCGCCACTGCCAACATCAGTCCTTCACACTCCACCGTGGCCCTGGACTCACCTTGACAGGACAGCTCCAGAGAATACTCCCAAAAAAGTGAGAAAGAAAAAGAAGTAGTAACTTCACACGGTATGAATCCACGATGATTGCCATACTCTTTTATGAGCCACAAAAAACAGCAACTGCGTAAGGTTCAACCCAACATACAATGGCAGATGCTTGAGTCTCCAGTGGGGCGTACAAGGACCCCGATCATTCACCTGCGTGTCTTAACGCAGGTCAGCCGCTGCCCACAGGCACCGTAGAAAACCTTTCTGGATCGAAGCCGGGGCGGGAGAGAGGTCAGGAGCCGCCTGGGGTTACAGGCGCAACCTGTTGCTGCAGGAAGCTCAGGGCGCCGGCTTTCCCCAGCCTTTCCCTCCCACCCACCGCCAGGCCGGGCCCCTTCCTGCCCTCTCACCCTCCGCGGCAGGAGGCTCTCCCGGGCTGCGGGACACAAAAGAACTGGAGGCTGGCGGGCGCGGGAAGCAGCGAGCAGACTCAAGGAATCCGCCGCCGCCTGGGGGGAGGGGGTTGTCCGAGAAACTTGGCTGCCTGCGCGGGATCCCCGCCACCGCCCCCCGAGGCTGCAACGGGGTCGCCAGGGAGAAGGGGGACCAGAGCGGCGTGCCACCCCCTCGAATTCCCTCCCCCTCTCAGAGCCGGCTTTCAGGGAAACTGACCTGGGGCCCCCGCCTCTCCCGCACCTCAAAGCTCCTTCCTCTGTCCACGCTTCCCTTTGTTGTCCCAGCCGGCGCCGAACTGGCGAGGCGCGTCCAGAGCACTCAGTTCTCCACCCGGCAATCGCCGAAGGTCCCCTGACTGTGCACACAAGAGGGTGGGGGCTGCGTCAAGCCAGGGGTGCGTGCGCTCTCCCATAGATGCCGGCAGACCGCCTCCGCTGGCTCCCCCCGGGCCCAGCTCTTGCTCTGGTCTATTGCACCAAGTACGACATTTGGAAAAAAGAAAAGGGGGTGGGGGGGTGATGACCCGTTTACATCCTTAGCAGGGGAGGCTCAGTGCCCCGCGCCCCCGGGACACCCCCAGCACTGTCCTCCCTGCAGAACACTCCCCAAGCCCCTGACGAGCCTCCCCCTCGCGGAGAGCGAGCCCGCGGCTTCGGGGGTCCCGGTCCCGCTTGCTCGTGTTCTGGTACCTGGCGAGCCACGGCCGCCGGCTCCTGGCCTGTGGCCAGAGACAAGAGCCGCCGCGCAACCACCAGGCGGCCGGCAAAGTTTGTGCGCGTGGGCGCTCTGCCCGCAACTCCCGCTGGCTGGGCGCCCGGACCACCTCGCCCACTTTGCAGCCCCCCGGCTCCCGGGCCGCTCTGGGGGCTCGCGCTACATGCGGCGGGCCGGGGGACAGGGCGCTGAGGGCCGGGAGAAGGGCACAGAGTGAGTCGCTTGGTCCCGATTTCCCGCCTCCAGCTTTCTCCGCCGACGCCTCCGGGCTCCGGGATGAGCACGCCGCGACTCACCGTGCGCCGGTTCCAGCTCCCGTTTCTGCCCCGCCGCCGCCCGCCCTCCCCTTGCAGCGCCGTTAGCCCAGTTCGGTCTGGCGCATGAGTGATTCCTGAGCCGCTTCGGGGACCACCGGCACGGCTTCCGGAGAGGCGGCCCCGCAGGCCCTGGAGCGGGGCAGCCCCCGGGGCGCGACGGGTGGGGAAAGGCGCCGGCCCTGGAGGCGCGAGCGAGGCCCGCCCGGGGCGCCCGCGGGAACCTGTCGCGGCCTCCCCTGCTCCCGCATTTGCACGGGGAGCTCCGGGGCAATGCTACTCAAGTCAACTCACCGCCAGCCCGAGAGCTGAGCGCGCGGCCAGGTGCCTGCCCGGGACCGGCTCTGTATGTTGAAGACAGCTAAGTCTGGGGGTCTGGACGCGCTCCCCACTGGACCAGCAGGGCAGCTTCGCGGGCGACGCCCGGACGTACCCCCCACCTCGGCCTGGGCTGCATGTATTTCCTGAAGCGGGAGTCTACTCACGCCAGCACCTGCGCCTCCCTCACCCAGGCAGAGCCCTCTCTTTGGAATGCTGCCCCCGCCCCTTCTAAAATCTCCTCCTCTCCCTGGTGCCAACCCAGACAGGCCCCTGATGCCAACCCAGACAGGCCCCCAGCCGCTTTAGACCTATTGCCTGGTCCCAAGAGATTACTTCTTTTCTAATTTACCCAAACAAAACCAAACCCAAATAATTGGGTTCCTTAGTATATTATGTATACATAACGACGCTCATAGGCAGAGCGGTAAAACCTACTAGAAGCAATCCTTGCTCTCGAGTATACACACAGGCGTCTGCCATAGCACGAAGCACAAGGCGCTTTAATTATTCGGTTCAGATGTGGGCTGAGAGTGCCCTGCCATCCTATCTTCACCTCTCTGCCAAGCTGCCAAGCTAAGCGGGTGGAAACCATCCATAAGTAATCACTCCCTCTCCTAACTGCACTCCTTAATTATTTTTTTAAAGATTATTTATTTATTTATTTATTTATTTATTTATTTATTTATTTGACAGAGAGAGAGAGAGAGAGAGATCACAAGTAGGCAGAGAGGCAGGCAGAGAGAGAGGAGGAAGCAGGTTCCCTGCTGAGCAGAGAGCCCAATGCAGGGCTAGATACCAGGACCCTGAGATCATGACCCTGAGATCATGACCTGAACCAAAGGCAAAGACTTTAACCCACTGAGCCACCCAGGCGCCCCTCCTAACTGCACTCCTAATGTGCCCCTCGCGCCTAGCTCACCACTTCCGGTCTTGAATGGAGAATACTGTCTGGTGGAAAACGTAAGACTTGCAGAAGAAAAGCACCATCAGGAGGGTGTTTCGCATGCTTGAGGCACTTCCTGTTTGGGATGTGGAGGGATAGATGGATAGATAGATGTATGGGTGGACGCCTGATGGGACCATTTCCACCCAGGCTCTTTCACTAACCCCAAAATCTAGCATAAAACCTGTGCTGGAAAGAGCATCATTTGTTTAAAGTTTAAATTGATCTTATATGTGCATACATATAAGGACAAGAAATATATATATATATATATATAGGACAACAAATGCCAGGTCAGGAAACTTCTGAAAAGGACACTAGAGGCATGGCAAGTTTAGGTGGTAATCAGGCCTGATGTTCCTCCCTGGAGCCCCTGCTGGTCAGGGCTCTGCTTCTGCACCAACAGAGGCCCCCAGCACTTCTCCAAGGCAGCCCTCTAAGGGGGAGGGGAGTCCTCCTCTCCTGAGAGGAGCCAGCTCCGACTTGCATCAAATGTTGACCCTGACCCTTTTTATCACTGTGACTTTGGCTGATTAACCTCCTTGAACCTCAGTTTCCTTGTCTGCAAAATAAAGACGATTATGCCTCCCAGGGCTCCTGATTTATTCCTAGTAATAATAATAATAATAATAATAATAATAACAACAATGACAACAGTAGTAGGAGTGAGCACTAACATTCAGTGAATACTTCCTCTCAATGAGGTACTATGCCCAGAGCTTTAAGTGCATTATTTTGTGTCATCTTAGCAACAAAGACAGCATATTATCTCCATCTTAAAGATTAGGCTAAAAACAGGTTCAGACCTCCTGTACCCTTGGTCCTAGAGGTACCAAACAAAGCGCTGAATTTGAACTCAGATCTGGCCTCCAGAGCCCATCATTGCCCTAGCACACCAAGGTACAGAGAGATAACATAAAACCCTCCATCCTGTGCTACCCTGGTTGACAATGTCTATGGCACTCTAACATCGTGTTGAAATGATTGGCCATCTGTCTTCCTGTAGGCACTGAAGGCTTCAACTGTTTTTATCCATTTTCATATGCCTCCCTCCCTCCAACACCTACTGTATGTTGACCGTTGGAGGTGTTCAAAAAGTGAATGAATGAATAATAAACAGAACACAATATTAAGATCTGTTCTGAGCAGCCTAAGGCAGACAGCGACATAGGAATTAATGATTTATTCTGTTCAGTTCGGCTTGGAGTCCTAATGCTACAGTCCTGCTATCTAGTACAACTGAATTCCTCTGTCATCTGTTACATGTGAGGCTGGAGGAGGTAATATTATTCCCATATATCCATTCAGTCATTAGTGCAAACTTAGGTCTCCCTTTCTGAAATCACTCCTCATTTTTCCTGACCAAATGAAATCTAAATACGATGCAACCTGACATCCTAGGGAGAGCCAGGAGATTCATTCAGATGTGTCACTAACTGTCAGTGTGGTCCCTGGTAAGTCCTGTAAGCCCCTTGGGCTTCACATTCCCATTGGTCCAATAGCCTTACTCAGTGGCTAGATAGGGCTAGAGGCTACCATTTTGGATCCCGTAGATATGGGACATTGTCATCAACACAGGAAGGTCTACTAGATAGCGCTGGTTTAAATAGTGAGGCATAATAAGGGGAAAATGACAGCGGGACTGGGGTAAGAAACTGCAGTTTCCACAGAAATTATCAGGGTTATGGAGCATTAGAAATGAAATGCTGGGATTAATCATTGTCAGAATATACAACACTGCATCATTCAACAATCCTCAATCTTTGACAAGCCGTTCCTTATGAAGGACTTTGGATAGTCTTCTCTGAATCACCAAGACTAAAACAAAATATGTTAGTGAGTATATGATTCTAATTAACCTGACATTTTCTACCATGAATAAATATACCCCCGACTTCCCCCTCAAAATAATGTGCTTCTTTGACCAACAAACATGACAGCATGGTGACCCTTTAGGAAATCAGGTTTGTATCATCTTAACATGGGCTGCCCTGCCTTCTTAAGTCTGATATTTGTGTAAGAGACAGCTAAGGAGAGAGGGAGAAGTTAACCAAGGGCGGGGGGTGGGGGTGGGGTGGAGAGAGGGATTGTTGCAAGTCGAAATTCCACTAGTTTTGAAGGGAAAGGCTTCATGCAAGCCAGGATTCGCCTATAAATGTTTTACCTCATGCTTTCCTGTTCATTTGCTTTTTCTCTCCTTGCCTCTGGGCTTAGAAACCACACATAGCTTTACTGATGTTTACTAACCAAAAGCCAAAAAAACATGCTTCTTGTAGTTCAACAACCTTCAGGTAAGGTTTGTAACTCATTCATCAAGCCCACTGGGCACTAATTCAAAGGCAGAGGAAGAAAACTTCAACCCAGTTTGGACAAAGAGGAGGAAAGACAGAGCAGGGGCCAGAGCAGAGCCAAGGCCTGCGCCTCTGCGCCTTAATTCTTAACCTGGGAAGTTGGAAAAACCCATCACACTTCCTGGAGGCTGGCGCGGGGTGGTTTTATGTTTTATGTACTGGATCTGCCTTCCAGTAACAGTTTCAAATAAATGCTTCATCTCTAGGGCTGGCTTTCATCTGCGCCTTTCCTTCTGACATCATTTTTAATATGCACTAACTCAAACAGGGCTTCCTAATTTGCCTTTGGTGACTGCATGGGGAAAAATGAGAGCAGCAGAAAGGAAGGGAGTTACAAAGCGTTGGGACACTTGATCTCATTTTCTCAAGGAGGGTGAGGTTCTTTTATCTAAATTTTTGGACTGAGATTGAGGAGGGAGGGAGGCAGGAAAGTTCCACAATTTCTGCTCCTATAGTCATCGGTTTTTAAATTGTATCCCCTCAAAGGCTCACCCAGGAACTTGTAATATATACAACAGTAAAACTTACGACTCTGCTAAGAAGTGTTTTACCCCTCTGGGAATGATTGCTATTATTACTTCCTTCGAAGAATTTGCACTTATCCTCTTCTCATTATCTGAAAGCATGTATTAGCCATCTGGTAGTCATTCGTTCAGTAATATTGATGCAGCGTATCACATAGGTCAGGAGCTAAAGAGTCCAGTTACTCTGACCTAGAATATACTTAGGGGAAAACAAGACAACTTTTATCAAACACTGTCTTTCCTCTTCTTCACCTCTTGCCTATTTTCCTCACCATGAGACTTCTGTTTTAAAAAAGAATTCTCTTTTGCTTCATACTCTATCTGCAACCTAAGCTATAATCAGATATTTATTTCAAGCACAATAAACTGTCTGCTAATTAAAACACTCACTTTGACCAGAGCGACTAAAATGTTCAACTACAGCCCCACCCAACCTTGAGGGCATTAGGCCAAGGGAAATAAGTCAGAGAGGAGAAAAACAAATACTGTATGATCTCACTTACATGTGGAGTCTAATAAAACCAATTCATAGAAACAGAGGTCAGATTTGCCGCGGCCGGGGCTGGGGGCTGCGGGTGGGGGGACAGGGTGAAGGTGGTCAAAAGGCACCAACTTTCCCTTATAAGATAAGTAAGTCCCGGGGATGTGATGTTCAGTGTGGTGACTCTAGTTAACAACACTCCACTGTGTATTTGAAAGTTGCGAAGCAAATAGACCTTAAAAGTTCTCATCATGGGAAAAAAATGTTCTCAGTAAAGCTGGCAAACATAAAATAAGAACTATGAAATACGACACAAAGAATTAAGAGTTCCACTCAGCTACTCATTCCACAGGGTGAAGAAGGAACAGTGACCTGTTGTCTTCTGATGGGGGAGGCATGGGATGTGGAACTTGAGCAGATGTGAAGACAGTCCTTGCGCTGCTCATTCGTTCATTCATTCATTCATTCATTCATTCATTCATTCATTCTCGCCTACATTGCTTAACTGCGCATTCCACAGATATTGACTGAGCACCTTCTGTGGGCCAGGCTGAGCAGAGAAATGGCAGAGAATTAAACAAAGGGGTAAGTCCTTGACGTCCTGGGGCTCAATCCCTTATAGAGAACATGAAACATGAAAGCCACCAAATCCGTACGCATGTTTGTTATAGACCCTTGAATAAGTTACTTAACTTCTGTGAACTTCAATGCCCTCACCCACAAAACAGAGGTTGTGCAAAGATTAAATGAGCCAACATATGCAACATACCTGGCACAGAGTAGGCGATAAATGTCAGCTCTTATATCTGCTCTTTCTATTTCTTAGCCAAACTCTCTCTTGCACTCTGCCCCCATCCCTCTCTTTATTTCCAATCTCATAGATTAGGAGTGTGGAGTTGGAACCACAAGCTGAATGTGCAACCCACAGATACTTACATATTACACCCCAAGGATTTGCAAGGTTCCAAGTCAGAAAAAAGTATATTCGGGACATATTCCGATCTCTGCCCTGCAGAAAAATTGTCCAACACTTGGAAATGGGCAAAGGAGATGACTGGCATTTTTTTTTTCAGCGGAGTGAGGGGCATGTCTAAGGGACCTTCAGGGAATTACCAGATTCTATAGAGGCGTGTACCTTTCATTGTATTTCTATGGACTAGGCTGTATTACAAATCTGTAAGGATGGAAGTGAAACTGTAGAACACTGATAACAATGCAAATGAATGTTCTCCATGAAAGATAATTTCATTTCTACCCTGTAGAAAAGATGACCCAAACACAACATTTCAGTACCCTATTGGCTGGTAACAGGTTTTGCAGCTACTGGCAAATAATCATTTCAGCATTCCCAATTGTGTATATAAATGTCTGCTTTTCAAAGTGTCCTCTGAACCGGTCATAACATCTTACTAGTTCTCTCATTAATTACAGAGCTGAGTAAAACCTTTGACATGTGTCCACTATATATTTACGTGAAATGTTTTTAATTCCTTGAACATTATAATTTAGAAAACCTAATGGAGCTTAATGACCTCTAGGGAGACATGTAGCAAATTTTAACATGAACTAATTTTGTTAATGAAAACTTGAAATAATGCTGGAAAGGTGAAATTCTAAATCTTTGTATAAATTCTAATACTATAACAACAGCCCCTTCACTGGGACAGAGATGCTGTAAGCGGCACCCCAAAGTTCCTGCCAACTTCTCTCCCAAAGCCTCCCAGCAACACCCTGTTTAGAGCAATCTTTGACCCAAGCGCCAAGAAACTGCTAAGGACAAAGGAAAAGCTTTCCAAAAGTTAGATCACAATAAACTCTTTTTGACTGCTGGGAACCGAGAATGATTTGTTTTTTAATTAATAGATTTAAGGTGCTTAACGACCAAGGAACGTGGTCTTTAAGACCATATGTACAAATGTGGTTCTTGGCTCCATTCTCAGAATTCAAGTGGACACCTCCCCCATGAAAGATGGGGGCGCGTGGCGGAAAGACGGGCTCGGTGGAGTATGTGTGCAGGAACTGTGCTCAGAGACGGGCGAATCCCTTCCAATAACCTGGGTGAAATCTGGGGGAGAGTTCCAGAGTCGTTTTCATGATGGAAGGAGGAAAAACTTACAAACGGAGTGAGAAAATTATTCTAGACCAGGTTTTTTTTTGGTTTTTGTTTTTTTAACCTCGGCAATCTTGACATTTCAGGCTGGATAATTCTTTGTCTGTGGTGGTCCTGGACACGTGGGATGCTCAACAGCATCTCTGGCTTCTACCCACCAGATATATGTAATATTTCCCCCCCAGCTGTGACCACCAAAAAGATTCAATACCTGGAGTTTGTTTTTTTTTTTTTTTTTTTTAAGCAGGAGAAAAATTATTGAGTTTGGGCAGATTTTATCAGACATATTTAAAGAGGGACTTCTTGGTATCAGATTTGGCAAATGCTAAGGATTTTGGACATAAACTGAAACATATCTGGCACCCAAGCCACTTGACCCATTCATGTTAGGTACCTGGCCCTGGGGAGCCAGCCCTCACATTGACTCCACATCACCCCCAATGAGAGAATTGCTAACTGAGTTATTTCAGGAAAGTAAATTACTTATTTTACCCCTCCTGGAGACATTCACAATGTCCCGTGCTGGGTGCTGGGTGCTGGGTGCTGAGTGCTTGTTCTGAGTATAACCTAGCCCTTAGAGAAACTTGACAGTTTACTTAGAACTTTGAGCAGAGAAGCATTCTGAAAAAAAAGAATAGGATTGTTAATGATATTTCCCATGACCTAATGAGAAAGTGCCTGGCACATTCCAGGACCTCAACAGATCTCAGAGAAAAACAAGCGGAATAAAGTGAACCTTGAACCTCAAAAGAAGGCAGATAAGTATAGCAGCTGTGAGACGGTGCTGCAAGGGAGGAAAAGTATGTCCAGTCTGTGGGCTTGTTGCCGGCATTTATTGGCTATCGGCTATCCGTCGATCACAGAGCAAAGTACTTCCCAGACATTCCCTTACTTGATTAACCCTCCTAAGGGGACATCGTTACCCCATTTTCCAGAGAAGGAAACAGGCTCGCCGCCCGAGGCAGTATTTTGTTGGTTTCATAATAAGAATAACAGTTACCATTTACCAGGGTAGCCTTTACTCTAAATATCTCGTTTAATATTTAAGATAATTGTAGGAAGCAGGTATTATCCAGGCAAATCAAACAAAAGTCTGTTGCCCGTTTGTTATGTGTCAGGATGGCACTAGGTGGTAGGGACACAGCAGCAGACAGGCCCTGCCCCCACTAAGTGTACAGTATAGGAGGGGAAACAGACGTTAACAAATGCTTCCGGGTGGGGTGATTCGCGCCCAGTCTCGCCTTCCGCTTCCCTGCTGGGAGCCCCAGTGCAAGATGGCAGCCTTCAGAACTAGGACTGGAAGTAAGTGAGCTTTTAATGAGCACCTAACCTGTGCCAGGCAAGATCTGTCCTTGGAACTTGGGGACACAGAGGTGACTTCAGCCCTATCCGAGTGAGAAATTCTTGGCATGGACCTGGCCTGCTGTAAACTGTCATGGCATCATTCAACACTATTGAATGGCAAAATAACAGTAGAGGAATAATTTTACAGGAAAATGTAAGAGGAACGAACAACAAAATCCTGGATCTGTTGGATTCCAAGAAAGCAATGCTAATAAACCTGGGAAAGCAGGGCCATGGAGAAACTGAGCCACGGTTAGGGGGTTCTAGAGCTTAACTGGGACAAAAGACAGAATTACCAACTTGCAGAAAAAACAAACAAACATTTGTATGCACGTCATTCTGCAGAACATTTAGAAGCCACCTAACGCTAAAAGTGCTAAAATGCATAAAACCAAGAAGAGCAAAAATTAAAGTTGAATCCTAAGGAAAAAAATCCCCTGGTAAGGAGCCCTACAGATGCAAGGAATACTAATGAACATTGTAAGCATGCACTGAAGTAAAATTTAAGTCAGTAAAATTACTGAAGCTGAGTAATAGGTATCAGGGGTTCTATTTCATGCCAGGTTGAAATTTTCCACTATAAAAAAGATTAAAAAAAAAGAAAAAGAAAAAGAAAAAGAAACAACCAAGTCAATCAATGGCTGGGGGAAATAGGAGTGGAACTGAGGTCTGTCCTTGAGCTGCAGTGAGGTCATCATGGTTGCTGGGAGTGAGGCTGAAGGGCTGAGTTGCATGCGGGGTGGAAGACCGGTCAGCAGGCAAGGAGAGCCATCTGTCTGGTCTTGGCTACTTTTGTCACATTTGTTCTTATGGAAGGACAATGGCAAATGCCTGGGACGTTTAATAAATAAGGGCTAGCTCCCTCTCGGTCATGGACTGGAGAGTAACATGGATTCTGGAATAGTGGACTGTGGAACAGATTCACCTAAGTTGGAGTTCTGGGTCTCGTGCCCCTAACTCCATGTGTCACCTTGGCCGTATTACCTAACACCTGTGAACCTCAGTTCCCCTCACCTGTAAAGTGGAGTTAGCATGGGTAGGCCCCCTGGGTTTTGAGAATATTAAATGAGATACGGTATATACTGGAGGGTTCCAGGGAGAGCTGGTTCTTTCCTCCTGACCACTGCACCTCTGATTATAGTTAGGGCAGGACAGTCATCCTTCTTTAGACTCTACCTTGTGTTCTTCCATCCCACAGGTCTGAGGCTGGTTGGATTAATCGGAGAAAGGGATAGCAGAAGGACACTGGAGCTATGGCTCTGACATCCCAACCCCCAACACCTACCCCAAGAAGGCAGCTCTTCACTAACTACATACTAGAAGGTATAAGAGGGTCACGTTGTCTCCACAGCCGTCACCACCAAGGAAAACAATCCGAATGTGTCCTACTGGCCTCCACATGCACCAATAGAACCAGAACACATGTTTGAAAGCAAAACCAATTTAGTATTTTTCCTTTTGCTAGAGTTTTCTAACTCAATGGTTCTACACAGTCTCCCAAGAAATTCAACCTTATTTGTCATTGGTAGAGTGTCCAACTCAAAAGCCCTTTTCTAGGTGACACCAACTCTGCTTTGTGGGGAACACTAGTGGGCCAATCCAACATCTTCCACCATAAAAGCCAAAAGATTATCTTCCATTGACCTGTCATGCACTCAAGGCATGGTCCTACCCAGGCCTGGCCAGTTGGCCACTCCTGCCCTTGACTTTGATTCTGGAGTGTGTGATGCAGCCAATACGGCCAATCAGACCAACAGAGGGTAGCAGTGACGGTGATGTGGGGGGCGCCAGGTGCCAACAGCCATGTCCTAGCCAGACTGCGTGTGCTGCCCTTTGTTCTGCTTCTGCTGTCCCATCTCCTGACCAGGCCAGGAGCCATCCAATACCCTTCCAGTATATTTCTTCTCTGGCTAAGATTGGCCAGAGTTGCTTCCTGTTAACGCCTGATTGATGAAAGTCCTACCTCTACTGTCTCCTTTGCCTTCACTTTCCTTTCTAATCCACGTCTTTCTTGCCAGCCCCATGATGACAGTGCTAACTCGGTCACTCTGCATGTACATTGGGGGTCTCTCCCCTTTGAGCAAATTGCTTAGGCCAGGACTCAGGAAAGGTGAATGAGTCCTAAGATTCAGGATCAGATCCCATCTTTACTTAATATACTGACTTTGTTCCTCCATGGATATGGGGCATAGATAGGAATTTTTTAAATATTGCATTACAATATGATTTATCTTAGTTAACAAGTTTTGGGGCATGTTCTAGTATTTTGTGCTAGCCCTTGCATGGCCCTATGCAATACTGGTCAGGACCAGAGCCCACACACACATTTCCCTTCATTTGCTAAATGAGCCTTTTAGGGCTCTCCTCTGCACGTGATTATACTAGGCTTTAAACATGCAGAGATGATTAACACCAAGTCCAGCCCTCAAAAATGTCACCATCTCATGGGGGAAACAAATAAGAGGCATTTTGAACTCTAGGTGCACTAGCAGAGGGAGAGGACAAGGTAAGTATGGCCATGAGAATAGCAACAATAAATCCTGAGTCCAGGCCTGAGTGGGCCAGGAAAGGCTCCCATGCACTGCAGGTGCTAGTCCTTTAGAACGAGAGGTTCACCGGCTGGAGAACAAGAAGGACATTCTGAGCAGAGGCATGAGCATACCAGGTATGCTCTGATTCGGTAGTGATACCATGGGGCTAGACTGTAATGTGCCTGGAACATACTCTTAGAGAAAATGAATAAAGAGAGATGAATCTAGAGCAGGAGATTGGAAGGGGTCAGGTTGTGAAGAGGCTCAGATGCCGTGCCAAGGGATCCTTTCAGACGATGTTAAGAACTACGGAGAAAATCAAACTGAATGACGTAATAGGCCAAGGAGATAGGGGCGGGGTGGAGGGGGTGGAGAGGGGAAGTTTTTCCAAAGTCGTGCCCAGATTTTAACTTAGGTGGAGATCTCTTTGGTCCTGGGGCCTGCAGGCCAATGCTCCATGCTAACTGGCGTCGGGCGCTGGGAGGGCTGGACCTGACCCTCCCTCGGGCCAGAGACATGGACTTAGGGAGCTACCTCACGCCCCTGGGCTCCCACTTCCTCCTCCAAGAGAGCAATCTCTGAGTTCCCTCCCAAGGTCTGACACTCTGTGATTCATGCTTCTCCCCAAGTTCAGCACCATGTCCGAGCCATGCTGTGATTTGTAGGGAGCTTCATATTTTCACTTAGGAGACAGCCATTAAGTTGCTTGTTAGTACACACGCCGTCCTGCTGCTTGGCAGCTCCCTTCGGTCAGCCCATCCTGAGTTTTAAATCAAAGCCAAGAAACCTGGGGTGTGCCTCGGTGTTAGTGTCTGGATATCATCAAGAGGTTCATAAGAGCTTATCCTGAGCTTCCTGGCTTCACTGCTTCTTGAGTCGGCTTGCATCTGGTCCAGCTTTCTGGACACCCCTCAGAGCACCCCATGCCTGAGACGACTTTGATCATGGTGTTTCAAAGACGCTTCGAGTAAGCGTGCCCTCCGGGAGCCGCGGCTCTAACTGCCCGTTTGATGGGACGAGTACACTCCCTGCAGGGTCTGCTCTGGGTGAAAATGGGAAGTAGGTATGGGAAGAAAGCTGTGGCCTTTGGAACCAAACAGACTGCGTGTATGGCTTATCAGGTGGTTTTGGCCTGTCATCTGATCTCTCAGAATTCATTTTGCTGTGGACGACATGGGAATAATGACGCCTGTTTTACGGTCATCACAAGGGTTTTGTGAAAGGACATGGCTGGTGCTTACAAATACTTCCTCCGGGCTTCCTCTTGGAGGCCACATCGTGTTGTTCTGGGGGTGCTCTGTACTCCTCTGGTTTCTCCACC
Organism: Ailurus styani; assembly: GCA_002007465.1. Lineage (NCBI taxonomy): Eukaryota > Metazoa > Chordata > Mammalia > Carnivora > Ailuridae > Ailurus > Ailurus styani. Next base: position 1,209,623 of record LNAC01000334.1, read on the forward strand.
CTCCACCCCAGGTTTGTGATCTCTGCCTCTTTCTCTTTCTCCTTTTGTCCTGCTGGGCCTCAGGCATTCAGACACTTGGGAAGCATCCTTTTTGCCCTGATGATACCTTCTGTTAAAGTACTAGAGCACAAGATGCCTGGGTGGCTCAGTTGGTTAAACACCTGCCTTGGGCTCAGGTCATGATCCCAGGGTCCTGGGATCGAGCCCCACATCGGACTGCTTGCTCAGCAGGGAGCCAACTTCTCTCTCTGTCTCCTGCTCTCCCTGCTTGTGCTCTTTCTCTCTCTCCCCCCCGATAAATAAATAAATCTTAAAAAAAAAAAAAAAGGGCACCTGGGTGGCTCAGTGGTTAAAGCCTCTGCTTTTGGCTCAGGTCATGATCTCAGCGTCCTGGGATCGAGGCCCGCATCGAGCTCTCTGCTCAGCAGGGATCCTGCTTCCTCCTCTCCCTGTCTCTCTGCCTGCCTCTCTGCCTACTTGTAATCTCTCTCTCTGTGTCAAATAAATAAAATCTTAAAAAAAAGGGGGGGGGCTGGACCAGTAACCTGGGTTAATTTTGTCAAAATTAACTTGCTCAGGTTTCAGGGCTTCTTACTGGGATCTCATTAGGGGCTCATGGCACCTGCTGTGTGTTTCTGGCTCCCCTGTGAGGCCTGGGCTGTGGTCAGGGCCGGGGCCCGGGAGCCCAAGTCTGGGCGGCCGCTGGTGGTCACAGTCCCCCTCCTTGTGCTCTCAGGGAGGCTGGGCGGGCTGGGAGCTGCCTGCCTCACCCCCATCACTGCCATTACCTGGGGTCCATGAGGATTGTCTACACCCTTTATGGTATCCGGGGACTTAGGGGGCACCTCTGTCCTTGATGTGACCCTCTGTTGAAGGGACCCCATGCTAGCACTGCCCATCTTTCTCCTGAGGACAATCAGGGGAAATGCCCCTTTTGTTTTTACCCATCACCGCCCCTCCCTGGAGATGACAGACATGAGGCCCTAGGATTCTGGGTAGGAACAAATGACAAGGATGACTGTAGGACCAGCACTCCAATCCCTGTCTGGGACTGCTGCTCTGTCCGGCTCATCTCCCATGGACCCCTGCTCCAAGCTTGCGTTACCTTCTGGGGGTGGGGGGTGGGGTGGGGGAGGTCTCGACCCTCCAGCCATTGCCTCCAAGGACATGTCACTACCTCACCAGCCAGCCTGCACTCGTCCCATCCCGGTCCTGCAAATGCCCTCAGCTGCACCAGCCACCCGCAGAGGAGGCCAATGGAAACTTCAAGGTTACGCGTTTGGCCTTTTACATCACAAGGGTTCAGTGCTGGCACTTTGGAGGCAGACCGCTGCGTATTTACCCCCCACATCGGCTGGACTCCCTGCATCCCTCTGGGCAGGGGTTTCCTGGACTGTGAGTCGTGGCTAATACCAGCACCTCATACGGCGTCAGACTGTGAGGACTCGTGGAGTTAATATGCACCAAGAGCTTGCACGGCACTGATGTATATTATTCCTCAGCAAGTATGTGCTGAGCACCTGCCCTGTGCTGGCTGGAATCTTCCCTGATGTCATGGTGTCGGCTGGTGGGGGGTGAGTGATTCAATCTCAGGTCTGACTCAGAACCACTGCTGCGCCTGGGACACAGATGTCTCTGACTTTTCAGGCAGGAGAAAGAAAGGAAGACTTGAAACACACCAAGTACGGCCTCCCTCCTCTCGGGGTCAACACCGAGGTTGGGCTTTGCTACTTCTGTTTCCCAGATGGGGTTGAAAGAATCCCTGGGCCTCTGACATCGGAGTCGACTGAAACCATGGAGACCAACATTGCGGCAGAACCATTCCTGCCAATCAGGAGACCTCGGGAAACGGTTGCCCGCTGTGGGTCCCAGCTCCTGGGCACCCTCTGTTGCTCAAGATAGAGGAAGTAAGGACAGGGCTCCCAGAGAGCACCTAGCCCACTGGTCCTCCAACTCTGGCCCACCCATCGCTGAGATCTGGGCCTGGGTTCTCCCGCTAAACCCACTGTAACCCAAATAAACCCGGGCCTTCCTGGCCCTCGAGGCCTGCCTTACCGCGCCTTGGAGTTCCAGGCACAAGACCCACTTACATCTGCCTCCAACATGCCCCGAGTGGTGACTGTGGCCAGTCTCCTGAGGGATGCTGGAACATCGCCCAGCAAGGGCCTGCAGACGTCCGTGTGGCACCTTGGCCTCCCTTCCCGCACGGCGCCCCTCGGATCTCCCCAAGCTCTGCTTTCCTCAGACTCCCCTCATGTGTGCCGGTGCGATGCAGAAGCAGCAGGAGCCCGGAGATGGGAACTAGAGAATTAATAGGAGATGGGTACCGAGGGCCCTGGCTTCCTCAGTTCGGGGGTCTTTCTTTCAATCTCACGGTAGGGGATATGGCGATACTGGGGAAAGACCTCCATGGGCCCTTTCATTGTGGAATGGGGGGCAGCGTGGGGATGGAAAGGTGTGGCGCTTGGGCCCACTGGCTCCATGACTCAGCACAAGTGATTCGCCTTCTCTGAGCCTCAATTTCCGCTCCACAACGCAGAGCATGAAAGGGCTGTGCATCTTACAAAGCTAGCCCCCCATCAATGCCTATTGACAGCTTCGTGACCAGAAGCCCTCTCTGGAAGGACTTCCTGTCTGGGAACGTGGTTTTCTGCCTGTGCTGCACAGGGACCCGCGAGCTTGCGTGGGTGTTGCCCAGGCAAACGCCCGATGGCAGTTACACGGGCTAGATTACTGAATACGATTGGCTCTTAAGAAAAAGGACTCTATTCTCTACCCCAACACAATATTTGAAAAAAGAGAGCCTAATAATAGCCCTGGTCTTGATGAGTATTCAAGAAGCATGAAGTCATAAAGATGAAGCCCAGACTACTCTTTGTCCGCCAATATCCATTGTCCCCATCTTCTTGCACCCGGAGATGTTGATCTAAGCTGCGCGCATGGCCTCCCCGAGTAAGAATATATTTCCCAGCCATTCTTGGAGCCAGCGTGCCCATATGACTAATTCTGACCAAGCAGAATCATGCAGGAGTGGTGTATACCGTCTCAGGAAAAGGTCCTTGGAGGATGTATTACTCGGGGCTTTCCAGAGAAACAGAACCAATAAGACATCTATATGGGGAGGTATTAGCAGGAGTTGGCTCACGTGGTTGTGGAGGCCGAGGAGTCCCCAGGAAAGCCGGTGGTGTAGTTCAGGCTGATATCTACAGGCCTGAGAACCAGGGGGATCAATGATGCAAATCCCAGTCCAAGAGCAGGAGAAGATGAAATGAAATGTCCCAGCTAAAGTGGGGGGTGGGAGGGAAGAGAATTCCTTCTTCCTGAGCCTTTTGTTCTATTCGGGCCCTTGACAGATTGGCCAATGCTTAACCACACTGGGGACGGCATGTTCCTTTACTGAGCCCTCTGATTCAAATGCTAATCTCATCTGAAAACACTCTCACAGACCCACCCAGAAACAATATTTAATCTGGGCACCTGTGGCTAGTCAGGTTGACAACTATAATTAACCATCACAGAGGGAGAAGTTGCCTCCTTCATTTCTTCCTTATACCTGCTGGCTAGAATTTGCACTGATGGCTGGAATCCAGCAGCCATCTTGGGCCATGAGTTGACCTTGAAACTTAGAAGCCACACATAGCCTAGCAACAACATGGAGTGGAGCACCATGCCAGCCCTGCACTGGCTTCCCTCTGCCACTGGGATCATGACTGACAAATAAATCTAAGGATTAAGTTACTATTATTTTAGTTTCCTCTATCCCTCAAAGGCAAACTTCCTCGTAACTAATGCAAACTTACCACACTCAGTGGCAGATGGTGGGTTCTGTGGGGGCTTCTTTATTTGCCGTTCATGTCTGCCCTTCTTCGTCTAGCATGTTTGGACTTATGCTCTTCCCCCGGCCACAGATTTCATTCAGGAGAGGTCCAGCTATAGTTGTAGCATGCCTGTGACAGAGAGGTGTGGGACGCTGGGAGGAAGGGGAACAAATTCCAAATCCAGAGCAGAAGGAACCACTTTCCTTCCTTCGTTTGTCCTTTCCTGTAGCCAGCGCTGACTGATTCTGCATCAGGTGCTACTCGATATCTCATCGAATCCTCACTAACAACCAACTGATCAAGGCATCATCCCCATTTTCCAGAGGAGGAAGCAGGTTTTGAGAGGCAAGGAAATGGCAGAGTGAGAATCAGTCTGGCTCCCTTGATCCTGCACTGATTATTTTTTTAATCATCGAGCATAAATCTGTTTGACTAGTGGGAGCTTGTCCTGGGTATTCCATAGATGGACTCCAACAAGGCGGGGGATGTAATCATCTGAAAAGTGCCATTTCCAGCTCAGGATGGTAAGAGGGCGGGGCTGGGAAATCAGTGAGCCCCTGGCCATTTTGAGTGCATACAGTGCGCCCAGTTTCCTCGGAGTCTGTCGTCACTGAGGTGAGGTTTCTGGGGCACCTGTTGCTCTGAAGGATGAGTATCCCAGTCTTCTGTGCCAGGCCCCGCAGTCAGGGGCTTGGTGAGCTGGGGCTGGCTCCAGCTCTGCCGCCCACCCACCGTGTGCTAGCAGGTAAGCTGGTTCACGGCTCTGGGCTTCTGCTGCTTCCTTCAGGGCTGGTGAGAGTCCCCCCACCACCTTTGCTCGTGCTCCCTGGGAGTGTTCCTTCATTCAGACTGGGCTGACGCTCATCATAGCAGTGTTATTTGGGGTCTTCCCGGAAATTACAGTCTCAGCAGAAATTCAGGAACCTTCCGTTAGGCCCCCAAAATAATTCATGTAAATAAATAGGCGGCTTCAGTTGCAGTTTCTTTTTATAAAAGAGAGGAGACATTTGAGAAGGAACTGTCATTATAGTTGAAATAGTCATCGTCATCATGTTTTTATGTCCTCTTTGACCTTTTACTTTTGGGAACCTCTTCGAGAAGCAGTCTCATTGAAACGTGTTTCCAAAACTTATTGGGTGATAAGAATCACTTTGGGCTCTTGACTGAACTGACGAACACAACGAATCGGGATCCCAAGTCGATCTTGGAGTTGTGATTCCCGGGGTGGGTGTGAGGCCAGGAGTCAGCACTTGTAAGAAGTGCCCAGGGGAGTTTCTGGTGGTCAGAGGAATTTGGGGAGCACGTGCTGGGCAAGTAATTGGAAAGTCTGACTCCATGTCTGATGCTCTTTTTTAATGTTGGAAAACTCGAGGGCCAGAAAAATGAAATGGCTCATTCATGAGCCCGCAGGAGCTGGGCCTACGTAATCCACGACTTGAGTTCAAGTTCTGAGGTGACGAGGAAGTTTGGAGAGAAATGTAAACCCCGATCTTCCTGCTTACTGTCTGTGTGATCTTGAGCAAGTTTTCTATTCGACTCACAAAGTGTTACTAATCAGGCATCCGTACTGTGTGCCCGATCACATACCTGGCTTACACGCTGACGGTTGAACAAGAGAGAATTCAGCCTGCCCTTGGGTGTCCCAGAGCCCAGAGCAGAGAACAACAAAGAGCTCTCAAAGGTGAGGATGGCAGCCGGAGTGGAGGGGGAGCCTACAGAGGCAGCCAGCCAAGCTGGCTTGGTCTGTGGGGACAGGACAGACTTCCCGGAGAAAAGCTGGTTAAGGGCTCAGACGATGACTAGAATTTCACCAGGTGAGCAAGTGGGAGGAGGAAACTGCCAGTACTGGGAAAGATGCAAAAAGACCAGGGAAGGACCTGGACCCGGGCCTCTTGAGGAGTCAGAGAGACAAGCTCAGAGGCGATGGGCCGCCAGGGAACTGGGGAGGGAGGCGCGTGCAGACTCTCCGGGATCTCATCTGTGCACACGTGCTCTATTCCAAAGGCAGAGGGAAGTCACTCGAAGATTCCGGAAGGTCCTGGTGCCGTGAGGTTTTGGAGACATGTTCCTGAGCCTCTGAATCTTCATCTGTTTAAATGCAGGGTCATAACTTGCCCCCCCCCGCTCTCCCTCTTGCCCACTGTGGGCTAATTCTTCACCCCGAGCCAGAGCAAAGCTCTCACAGTGGAAGCCAGATCCTGTCACTCTTTTGCTCAAAAGTCCCTGGTGGCCCCCATCTCAACTAGCACTCAGAACGGTGTCTCAAGTGCCCAGCGTGGCCTACGATCCTCTGTTCCCCACTCTGGGTCTCCCTGCTGGTTCCCCTCGGGCTGTTCCCTGATAGGGGCCTCTGGCTGGGGGCTTGGCCCTCGATACCCACGCATTTCCCAGGCCTTCCCTGACCACGCCCCTCTTTGGGCCACTTGTACCTGCTGTCCATACATTTGTGTGCGCAATTCTCTCGTGTGCTCCCCCTATTAGAGGGCGAGCTCCATGGGGTGAGGGGCTCAGAGTCTGTTTGCTGCCATCTCCCCAGGGTCTGTCTGGTGCAGAGCTACCAGCCCATGACATTTGTGGGTAAATGATGGAATAATACCATAGTACCGCACGGTTAATGAGAAGCTGGAAGAGCAGAATTACTGTCTACGTAGTACCAGGGCCTGTAAGTACTTAGCAAGTGGAAGCTCCCAGACTCCCAATTAGAAGTCCTTCCCAGGGCGCCCTCCACCCCTGGCCCCCAGTTGCCCCTAGCCCCTTTGCCCTGCCCGCCAGCACCAGGCTCTGTCCCTGACTGCCCTGCCTGATCCGTGCTGCCCGGGGCGGGCTTGGCTACGCCCTTAGAGGAGGATCAGCGGCGTGCCACAGTTACTACACGTGCTGCTGAGGGGCAACGGTGGGCAGCTTGAAACTCTCATTGTCCTGCTGCCCCTGGACCCTGTGTAGTCAGAGCCTGGTGTGGCCATCACGCCCAGCTGGTATCAGGTACATATCAGGCACACAATGAATCAGGACCATTTTGCAGGCACAGAAAAAAACAAAGCCCTTCCCTTAAGCCTTGACTGATGGCTTCTTTTCTTCTGACCCCGACGCAAATAGACTGTGACCCCAGCACTGTGGACTTGGGATCAAGTGCAGAAAGCTCCCCTCCCTAACCTAACGTGAAACCTAGCTTTTCACAGAGATGGCAGAGCCGTCTGCAAGGTGGCGGATGCCCAGGCAGTGTCCCCAAAGGGCTCTCCCCTCCTTGCTTCTTGCTCAGATCTCGAAGGGGTGTGAATAAATAAATGAGGGCCTGTGAAAGCCTCTTCAAGAAAGCAGAGCTGTAAGCTGCCAGGGGCACTTTAAATTCACCTGCTTCAGAAGGGTTGAGCCTGAGGTTCTGGGCTGGCTGGAGAGTTTGGATGTGGGCACTGAACTTGGATGCAAGGTGTTGTGGGTGTCTGTGTGTTTCCGTGGTGGAGAGAGAGTTCGTTGCTTTTTTCAATTCTCAGAACCCACCTGTATAAATGTCCTGGAGATGAGAACGAACTCACGTATGATCATAGCGTGGATGACAGCTCAGCCTCCTGTCGCCCCCAGGACCTCCTGCCAGGTCACCAGTACTGTTTGGGACAAAACAAGGGGCAGATAAAAAACAGCAAACACAGAAACAATACAAACAAAGCTTAAAAAAACAAAGTAGAGCAAAAAGAAATACACCAACATGTTAGCCACGATTGTCTCAGGAGCAGTGGAACAAAAGTCTTTTCCTTTCTTGTTCCTTTTTGTATTTTTCCAGATTTTCTATTAAAGAAACATGTGGTCCTTTATCATTAAAAGAAGAAAGCTTTCTTTGAAGGGAAAAAAAGCACTGCAATTGTATAAGAGTATCTATTTCCATTCAACACTTCTTTTCATTTTCTTTTTTAGGTTCTTAAAGTTTTTTTTATTGTTCAGGTTTGTAGGGAATACATTTTGGTCACCAACTTTTCTAGAAAAAAAAGCATGAAAGTTTAAAAAAGCACTACTGTTCACTCTGGAAATATTTCATTTAAGAAGTTCATGGAAATGCTTTAAAGGACAATTGTCATGTTCTGGTAAGTTCCAATAAACAGCAAAGTGCATTATTTGGAAACGTGTTTTTTTTATGGATAGTTTTTTTCTTTTAATTTCATGTAATCATATGTAAAGTCTTATTTCTTCAGGGACAGAGCTAAATTCAGTGAGCTAAATTTGCCCCGAGATACCACTCCAGGGAAACCCTCTTATTTTTCTATTCTTAGCTTCAATGGGGGTTTTAAAAATATCCATTTTAAACGGTGGCTTCAGCTGATGAGCCCAATGTGCTATCTACTGAACTCTGTAATTATAAGATTTCCTAGAATAAATTTATTTGGAAAACAAATTCTTACAATCAGCTGTTATTGTTCCTATAAATACCTCTCTTGCCTTTTCAAGGCCTGGCTGAACTAAAGGAGTTGTTCTGGCCTCTGGTAAAATGTGAATTAAATTTGTAGGACCTCATTGTAGGCAATTGTTTTGATTTGTCTGGAGCAGTTGTCTATGTGGTTCAGAGTCTCCTTGTACGAAAATAATACAATATAAAGTTATTTTCATCCTTGTGGAAAAAGGACATACTGTTTTTATTTACCTTTTGGTGTATTATAATCAGGTTTACAAATTCATGCCTGTTTATGTCTAATGATGTCATCTAGAATTCTTTGAATGTATAAGGATTAAAATAATTGAACTGAATATAAGCCATTTTGTCTTTAAATAAGTAGAGATTTTTCTTATTTACTTGACTTTAAACCCTGGCTCTGTATCTTACTAGCTGTGTGACCCCGGGCAGCTCACACAATGTCTCTGACCCTCATTTATAAAAGAGAGATGGTAATACATCTATGCAGTAAGACTGCTGTGTTTTGGAAATAAAGAAATTTTTGGAGAATAAAGTATGTGAAGACATTTATTAGCACAGTGCATATTTAAATTTACTTCTTTCCCCCCAGCCAATTCTCCAAGTTTTATTCAACTAAGCAAACATTAATTGAGCACTTACAGGGAAAGTACAAGAGACACCGACACTCTGTCCATGGCTTTAAGAACCCCACTGTCTCGTAAGGAGAACAGAGACCTGCTGTGTCCTAATTACTTCAGATTTTGAAAACTGCCTTGACTGAAGGATAAAGAAAGAGCTCTGGGTTCTAAGGGAAAGGAATATTTGTGTTACCTGGTATGATTTTACAACAAGTTTCAAGAGCCTCAACCTAGTCCTTGAAGGATGAGTAGTTATGGTCTGAAGGAGGAGCCAGGTTTTAGAAAGCAGAGAACGGGGAAAGAACATGGTGAGTCGTCATAGCAGAAGCAAAGGCAAGACTGGAGAAATGTGCCTGGTGTTGGGGGGAGCCCTACTGAGGGCTGGGTCTCCTCAGGGGAGACGGTCAGGCAGTGGACAGACAGGTGTGGACGCCGTGGCGAACAGCTCGGTGGAAAGAACTGTGTTGTCAGAATTGTCTCTGCCACATGCCCACCCCTTGAAGTGGCCTGACCCTCCCTAAAACAAGTCTTGGAACTCTAGTAGAAGCTCAGCAGACATTAATTGCCATTATTCATTGACTCAGCAAGTATTTATTGAGTATTGACTATGTGCCAGGCCCCATTTGAGGCCCTTGGGAGTCAATGGTGAGCAAACACACAGTTCTTGCCTTGGTGGAGTTTGCATTCTATCAGATCAAAGGGACAGCAGTCAAATAAACAAATATACGTCTTGTAGAATTTAATTTTAGGCAAGTAGTGCTGTGAAGTAAGAGAAGGAGTAGGGGGAGACAAGAGTTGCTGTTCTCCATGGGGTCTCAGGGACGTCTCTCTGAGGTGATGCCTGAGCCAAGACCGAAGTGAGTATGTGTGGGAAGAGGGTTTCTGGGAGAAGTATAGCAGGCGCAAAGGCCCAGGTATGGACCTGCTTCGGGTGCTGATGGAACAGTAGGGAGCCTGGGTGATTTCAGTGCAGTGCTAGAAAATGGGGCCAAAGAGGTTTGAAGACACAGAAGAAGGTTTCAAAACCCAGACTCGCCCTTGATCCTGCTCTGAGCTTGGTCCTTCTGAACAGGTTCTCCTGGCCCCTGCTGGCTCCCTCTGTGCTGACAGGAACCCCCTTGACCCAGATGCGACCTCAGCACACAGTCCTAGGCACCAGTTTTGGGAAAGGAAGCCCATGGAGAGGGGTGCCTCCCAACCAGTGTCCTCATCAAATCCTCACTTTGGTTGTCTGGGGTTGGTAGCAGGGGGCAAGTGATCCACCATGGGAGGGCCATGCCAGTCTCGCCCCTGAGACTCCCCTTTCCTTCTGGGGTCTCCCTGGTGTCATCACAACCCTGATGTCCAAGGCCCTGCCCGTTCTTTACTCTCTCTGACCCAACCCTGAACATAGGACTTTCCCTCAATTTGTTCCAGCCCAGCTGAGACCGTGCTGGACTGTTGAGCAAGATTTTATAGGGAGTCTTAGGAGCACCAAAGGGACATAAACAGAATAACTGACAACTGCCACCGACAAGACTGCTTCCGGAACATTCAAGGTCACCCATGCTCTCCCCTGCCTGGCTCAGCCTCTTTCTGGGCAGCCACCACCACCTTCCAGCACTTGGCACCCCTCCTTCCTACCCCCAGGGTCCAAGTCCCCACAGAGGGGCCCGCAGAGAAGACGGCGGCAACTCCTCACCAGGTTAAGGCCCGCCTTCCGAGCTACTTCCTGTCCCAGCATCCTTCTCTTCTCACCTGATTGACATTGAGAGTGTCTACTCCCACCTGGGAGACCCTGCCCAGCACCCCCAGGGGCTTGCAGCCCCAGCTTAGCCACATCAGAGCACTGTCCCTTCAGTGTCATTCAGAGGTCTCAGATAATCCTACGAGAGGGTTCCTCACAGCCCCACCTGGTGCCCCTGGACTCGGTCTGCCCCTGAGCTGCTTGGGGTAGGAACTTGACCTGGTCGTCTCTGCCCACCAGCCCAGCATGGGCGGATCCAGGGAGCCTGGCAGGGCTGCCTTCTTGCCCCACACTCTGCCTGTTAGCCCCAGCCCTTCCTGGGCAGAAACTGGGTCTCTGGCACAGCGTTGGCCCAAGGGTCATGGTGGGCTTACTGGGTGGGCTTACATGGGTGACCCTGGATGTTCCGGAAGCAGTCTTGCTGGTGGCAGTTGTCAGTTATTCCGTTTATGTCCCTTTGGTGCTCCCAAGACTCCCAAGACCTGATGCTCTCAGGGTGAGGATGTGGCTCCTTTCACCCACTGTGTCTTGGGCCAAGGAACTCTTACTTTGTTAGCAGGATAGGTACTAAAATGGTAAAGAGGGCGCCTGGGTGGCTCAGTGGGTTAAAGCCTCTGCTTTCGGCTCAGGTCATGATCTCAGGGTCCTGGGATCGAGGCCCGCATCGGGCTCCCTGCTCAGTGGGGAGCCTGCTTCCCCCTCTCTCTCTCTGCCTGCCTCTCTGCCTCCTTGTGATCTCTCTCCCTCTGTGAAATAAATAAATAAAATCTTTAAAAAAATAAAAAAAAAAAATAAAATGGTAAAGAGAAGTTGTCCAGATTCAAACACAGAAGGAATGAGGCCTGGATAAGCTGTCAGGAAGAGACTAAAAAAAATCTTGTCTTTTTTCTACAGGTGTGTAGAGTGATAATCCATCTATGTGACCTTGATGGACTGGATTCAAGATCGTGTTATACTCCAGATGCCAAGATTCGTTTTCTTGATTCCCTCGGGTAAGAGACTTAGCAAAATGTGAGGAATAGAGGTGGTGACTAGAAGGCACACTGCCTACTTCTGGGCCTGGGGTTTCGGCTACCACACTGGACGGCTGGGTAAGCCAAGAGGCCTAAGGCTCAAGGAAGAGGAGACAAGGTCTGCAAGGATCCACAGAACCTGGTTTCTGGGCCACTACGGCATTTTTTGCTGAGCCGGCGGTCCATGTCCATCCAAGAGTGTACATGGAATCATCTGGAATTTGGTAGGAAAGCACCCAGGAAGAGTCCTGTAAGACCTTTCTACTGCCCAAGCAAGATGAGGACGATAGATGTGATTGTGAGAGCAAGGCCCCCCTGCCTCGGTACAGGAAAGGGAACACATTTATGAGCAGTCCTCATCCCTGATCTCCTGTCGTCATCACAGCCCCCCTGTTATGGCTTGAACTATGTCCCCCCAAAATCCACGTTGGAGCCCGTACTCTTAGGACCTCACACTGTGACCTTATGAGGAGGTAAGATCTTTGCAGAGATTATTAGTTCAGATGAGACGAGGTCTTTAGCATGAGTCCTAATCCGGCATGACTTGTGCTCTTACAGCTCTTTCGAGGACATTTGTCAAGCCTCTCCCATGGCACTGAGCTGCTTGTCTCGGGGCAGTGGGGAGCTCAGGAGCTCTGGGGTTTCCCCACACCTGGAACAGGCTGCACCCTCGTGCTGGAAGCACAAAGGGCTCTGTCTGTTATTATGATTACTCACCGCCCTTCTGCGGTTAGGTAGCAATGGGGACAGTCATCTCCCTGGGTACCTGGGAGGGAGGGACGGTGCGTCTCATTCTTTCTCTCTGAAGCATTCTGATTCCTGGCAGCCACAAGGAAGAAAGCCCAGCAGCACATTTCCTTATCTTACACCGGGGAGCTTAACCTTGGGAAAGTAAGTAAGGTGGCTGCAGGAAGTTTCTGAAAGTGAAAATGCGTGGCTCTGGGTGGCCGTCCCCTTTCCCACACTGGCATCGTCCCAGCAGGGCTCTGAATTAACTGAACTCCTCCAAGGGGTCAGCCTACGTCCAGCCTACGTCCATTCACCCATCCCAGCCTGTCCACACCTGGGGGAGGCATAGGCTGCTCTGAAGGAAATCAAGTCTCCAGGAAGCAGAGGCATAGCCCAAAGTCACCCAGCTAGTTAGTGACAGAGCTGAGAGTCAAGCTTGTGTCGTCTCTCCATAGAAATCAGCAGGAGATCATTACTGAGCATTTGCTATTAGTACGAGGGAAAGAGGGAAAAAGGAATGAATGTAAACACAGCCAGGCCTTCTAGACTGTCTGGAGTTGGCTCCTCTCTCCTTCAGGGCTACCTCACCAACTTGGTTTCCCAGTTGTTGCCCAAATCAGGAATCAGATGGTCTGGCCACCGAGGCCCCCAGGTCACAAAGCAAACCCAGAGCGACCACCATGCCTGGCTGGCTTTCACGGAACATCTTCCAAGAGGCAGCAGAGGAAGGATAGAAGTCCAGGTGATAAGATTGCTTGGGGAAAAAAAAAAAAAAAAAGATTGCTTGGGAGCCACCAAATTCTATTACCCCATTTCTATCTTGTTAATCCTGTGCAATCAACTTTCTAGTTTTGTGCTCAGGGAGACTCAGGGGGTCAGATTCAAAGGACAGAAGGTGCTTATGGAGGGGGGAGGATTTACCTCAAATGATGACATCACAGGGAGAGAACAACGATTAGGTCCAGAACAAAGGCCAACATTCAATTAACCCCACACTCCCTCGCACCACTGGGTCCTGAGGGGCCGCACCCCAACCAGTGTGGAGGGCACTGTGGAGCAGAAGAAAGTGGGAAGGACAAGGTTGTCGTCTAGAAAAGACTCTCCAGCCTCCAAGTGGCCTGACAAATGCGTCTTTCTCTACAGGGGGCAGTGGGGCTCACAACAGGGCGCTGCCTTCTCCCCGAGGGCTCCTGAAAAGCTCGGGAGGAGGGATTCTTCATGAAAGCTCCTGCCTTGAGGCGGGCAGGAGGGAAGGTCATTTTAGCAGATCCGGCCACTGGACAGGAATGAGCTACAGGTACGTTCCCACTCCTCTTTTTTTTTTTTTAATTGGGGTTAAATTCATAGAACATAAAACTGACCATTTTAAAGTGTACAATCCAGTGGCATTTAGTACATTCACAGTGTTGTTCAGCTGCCACGGCTATCTGGTTCGAAAACACCTTCAGTGCCCTCAAAACAAAGCATGGTTCTCCATAAGCAGTAGCTCCCCATTCCCACGCCCGCACCCCCCAACTGCCCCAGCCCCTGGCAACCCCCAGGCTGCATCTGTCTGTCTGCATTTACCTACCCTGGATACTCCGTGTACTCGGTGTCCTACAAAGTCCCCCCCAGCCTCAGCTTGGGAAGGGGGGGGCTGTGGTTTTTGTTCTGATATATTTTCACCTTTGTTGAGACCTCTGTGTGTGATAAAGTCACAATATCATGGTGGAAACCTGGAAATGGACAAAAGCCCAAAGCAGAAACTCGAAATCCCTCCTAGTCCCATGCCTCCCAATCTCTGCGCCCAGGGAAAAACCTCTGATTTCACCCCCATGCAAATGTGGCTGAGCATCTAGTCCACTTCCCCAGTTGTGTGCCTTGGGTTGGATTCTTAACCTGTCTCATTCTCTCACCTGCAAAATGCCCATGTAATAGTACCTACTTCACGGGTTTACTGACAGGAGAAATGGGGAGAAAAGTGCTGAAAATGGGGTGAACCACAGAATGAATGCTCCATCAACACAGACACATCAGCTACTACTGTGTTTTTCCCAACTTAGTGATGTGGGGTTACCGTATCTGCAGAAGAAGAAACTGAGGGTCAGGGAGCCCAAGTAACTTGCCAAAAGGACAGAGAAAGCAAATATATGTATATATATTTTTGAGTGCCGATAGGTGCTAGGTTATTATCATTAGAAGGAAACTGAGGCCCCTGGGGTTAAGGTCACACAAGGTCACACAGCTGCCTAGAAGGGCAGAGTTGGTTTTTCCGAAGGCCTTGCATGTTGCTCCAGCCCACCCCAGTGCCACCTCCCAAGTAACTGAGGCCCCTAATCTGGGGTTTAGAATCATGTGGTCAGGGCCCCTCACCTCTGGGTGGTTCCAAGCTTCCGGTTCCACCTTCCTGGCTCCCCAGGGCCGCTGTTTGCTTCCCACCGGGCTTGCGGCCCTGGTCATCTGGCCGTGAGCAGAGACACCCAGGTGGTGCTGCCGAAAACCAGAGCTGGGGAAGCAGGCTCTCCGGTCCCTGGGCTTCTGCCGCCGGAGCCGCTCAGATCCTGCTCAGAGACTGTCCAGGGCCCTCGGGTGATGCCTTGCCAGGTGCCGGGGGCCTGGCCTGCCCTTACAAGCACCATCTCATGGAAGTTTCCAGACTCTGCCTGGAGAAGGGGAAGCCCTCCAGAGGAAAGAGGAAAAGCCTCCGGCCTGGTAGAGCGAGGAAGAGGTGTCAGGTCTGGCTTCTGGTCCAGCGACAGCACCAGCTCCCAAAGGTGGGTGTTTGATCCAGTTACCAAAGCAATGGGATGGGCCGTGGAGCTTTCCCTGAGATTCCACAAGAGGACTGCAAGGCTGCAGCCTTTTCCCAGGATGCTAATTAAAAATACAAGCCGACCAATACGGCATCGTCAATAATTCAACTTGGAGGAGCCCAGGGACCAAGGTTCACACTGCTGCTCAAATCCCTGTAGAACACACTTGCTTTTGCAGCTCTTGGCCCTCCTGTGCTCGTCCCAGAGACGCCGGGGTGTGGGGAAAGGCTTTCCACCCTGACGAAAAGGATATGTGAGGAGAAATTGCCCTTCCTGTTCCTGGACATGATTCTATAAAGATACGCTATTGGAGCGTGGAGGACCCCAGGGGAAGGAGGGAAAACAGAATGGGAAGAAATCAGAGAGGGAGACAAACCATGAGAGACTTTGGACTCTGGGAACCAAGCTGAGGGGTGCAGATGGGAGGGGGGTGTTGGGAGGGGGTAACTGGGTGACGGGTGTTAAGGAGGGCACGTGTGGTGATGAGCACTGGGTGTTATAGGCAACTAACAAATCTTTTTTTTTTTTTTTTTTTAAAGATTTTATTTATTTATTTGACAGAGAGAGAGATCACAAGTAGGCAGAGAGGCAGGCAGAGAGAGAGGAGGAAGCAGGCTCCCTGCCGAGCAGAGAGCCCAATGCGGGCCTCGATCCCAGGACCCTGAGATCACGACCTGAGCCGAAGGCAGAGGCTTTAAACTGCTGAGCCACCCAGGCGCCCGGCAACTAACAAATCTTTGAACACTACGTCAAAAACTAATGATGTACTATATATATGTTGGCTAACAAACAAACAAACATATATATATATACATATGCTAATGGAGGCCCAGTCCACCATCCTGTGGCCATGAGAGCGATACCAGTGAACCCAGCTAGTGTGTAGGAAGCACCAGGCCTGGACCAGGCAAACATAAACAACCTAATCCCAACCACCTTTCTACTACTTGCTATAAGAGATAATGAACGCTTTGTGGTGGAAGCCACTGTGTCCGTTATAACCCAGAAATCCTGGCTCGGTGGGGCTGGAGGGAGGCTCATGAATTTGCACTTCTAACTCCCAGTGATGCTGATGCTGGTCCAGGGACCACACTTGAAGTTGTCATGGCTTAAATTAATTTTAATTGCATGCTTGACCTCTTGCAACCAAAAGCATCCTAGCTGACAAGTGCTTTTGGAGGGTCCATGACAATGGCCATCATGCTTCATACTTACAAGGCCACGATGCAACACTAGTTCATCCGATCCTCACAACAGGCTGAGAGGCAGCTGATTTTGCAGAAGGGGAAATTGAAACTTAGAGAATTAACATTTGCCAGAACCCTTGTATTTGCAAGGGACAGAAACCTGGCTCCACAGGAGTTTCAGCACGAAGGGAAGGTTGTTGATGCAAGGATGTAGACAGATTAAGGGCCAGCCCAGGCACGGCTGACTCCAGTGGCTCAAACTGTGTTGCTGGTTTCTTTCTTCAAGCAGCAGACAACTGACTGCTCGCTACCCAAGGCTCCCATCCCGTGACAATGGATTGGGACTCCAGAGGACAGCGTTTCTCTCACCCAGTGGCTATGTATAACACCCTGCACCCCTGGGGGAGGGCGAGAAGGGGAACCAGGAGAGGGGCAGCCACACTGAGCTTAGGATGATGTGTCTCCCATAAGGTGGGAGGAGCAGAGCTTGTGAAAAGCAGTCGGATGTGTTTAGATTCAGATACCATGGTAAAATTTCCACTTAAAAGTATTTAAAAATCAGAGAAGCCTGCTTTCTTAGGATTCTGGTTGCAGGGTTTGATCCTGAAAACGTGGTCATTATAATTATTGATTAATTTAAGCCATGACAACTTCAAGTATGGTCCCGGGACCAGCATCAGCATCACTGGGAGTTAGAAGTGCAAATTCATGAGCTAATTAGCGTAATTAGCATAAATGCTAATTATGACCTCCTCCACTCCATTATTAGACCCTGATGGCAAGAAAAGTTTTCTTCATGTGTTTCCTCCACAAACATTTGTTGGCCCTGTTGTGTGGCTCAGAGAATGTCACTGATCATGTTGAGTCTGTTGTAGTTAGGAGATGCCATCTGGTCAGTTTGGCTCCCAGTGAACTGGGTGTCCTGGGAAGGGCAGTCTCATGGCGGAAAGATCCACTTCATCACACTCTCCAGAAACTGAAATTTGTTTGATCACAATCTTGCCACACACACACACACACACACACACACGCACCCACAGCAGTTAAGAATGAGTTTGACTACATATACCAGAAAACCCAACATGGAGCTTAGACAGAGAGTGAGAAGGAAGGAAGGATTGGAGAAAGGATGGTGAGAGGGCAACCAGCAGTGTCTACCATGATCTATATTTGTAAATAAGAGGCTCTGAGATTCGACCTAGTATTTTTGAAACTTCAATACATGGAAGTGGGGACAAACCACTATTTTTACCTGAAAGCTGAAGTCTTCTTATTGCTCTAGGAAAACTTTATCTTTTGACAAAGACTGCACACTGACTTACAAAGACCCTGTAATGAGTCTCCTGTCATCCAACAGAAAAGGCCAGAACCTCTGAAGAAATTCCAAGCACGCTGTTGCAGACCACTGGTTGCCAAGTGCCATAGGCAGATGTGTCCCTGAAAGGCAGAGTTGTAATTTTTTGGAGATTACATTTGATCCTTCCCTTTCGGTTTAAGACTGAAGATGCCAGGATCTAGCAGGGAGAAAGGGCAAACCAAGTTGGGAAGAGGTAGGATCCCTCAGGGGACTTAGCGTCTGGATTTAGGAAGCCATAATATTTTTATCCTGGTTAAGTGTCTTCCTTTCTGTTTTATTACTTTTTCAGAATGTTACCTAGAGGAATAATTCATTAACTGTCTGCGCCTGGTCTTAGCTGTCGTCTGAGGGCAATGAGGAAGGAAGGAGCCAGGCTCGGGAAAATAGTCATAAAATAGTAAGAGCCTATCTCCAGGGAACGAGTAAGATGTGGAGAGGTTGTTGTTGAAGTGACAAGTTACATGTAGGACAGATTTTGAAACATGCTTGTCTCCCTCTGGGACCTCTGGGAGGAAACCTATTAAAACCCCGTATTTCCTGCTAAGTGGATGATTTGGGGCATGGCCCTAACCCTGGCGATTTAAGGGAAGGGTTTCTCCTCAGTTGAGCAACTTGGGAATAGCTGAGTCGATACTAACGATTCACAGAGTTTGAGTTTGGTCTCAGTGTGTGTTCACATATATGATCAGACTTGGCCTTGCCATTTGGGAGGCTAAATAGCCAAGTGTCTACCTCTTTGTCATCTCAAAGTGCATATTAACTGGGTCAGGATGAATCTCATATATTAGCTTGCAAACTACTTTCAGGTCCCCAGTATGCCCCTCTGTACCCTAAGTCTTGAATCTTACTTGTTTTGCCAAAAATCTTACTTCTCTTTTAAAATTCTCTTACAAGGATCCTCCTGCACTTTTGGTGACTGTGTAAACTCAAACCATGGGGAGGGTATGTGTTATGGTGAGTGCCATGAATTGTGTGAGACTGATGAATCACAGACCGGTACCCCTGAAACAAATAATACATTATATGTTAATTAAAAAAGAAAGAAAGAAACAGAAGGGTACACTCTCTTCCTTGCAATGAGTTTTCTAGAAAGTTCCACATAAGACTTTTGTTTGTGTTACTGCTATAGAGATGCTTGATGTCTATGAACACTAACTTCCTTAGAAACAGAACATCCCCATCTTTAGGTAGGTTTATAACTGTGTGCAATGAAACTGTTTCTTGCAGTTCAGATTCTAGTCAATGGAAAGGAGACAGAATGTCAGGTCTAACACCTAGAAATTGTCCTTAAAGATGGAGGGTGGAGGGTATGCCCTTCTTCCTCTCTCCCTCTCCTACTGGCTAGAATGCAGAAATGTTTGCTAGAGCTCAGAAGACATCTTGGGCCATGGGGTGGAAGCTGTATATTACGGATGTGGGACAAGACAGGAGGGGCCCAGGTCCTTGACCATCATGGAATGGCTCTACCAGATTTGCTTTGCATCCACGCAGATTGTTTTCTTCTGAGAGAGCCGTAAACATCTACCCTGATTTAGCCATCGTTATTTGGACTATTGTTACAGCAACTGGACAAATATCACAACATACACAGATGGCTATCTAGTCCTGGACGGTGCATGTAAACTGGAAGATTGGGGGTTGGAATTGGAGAGCCATGCCCTATTTGGGGCACTTAGCAGAAGCTCTAGAGAGCTTCAGCTAACTTAGCATACCTTCCCAGCCCAGTCCCCTACCGGAGATTCTGTACACCCTCCCATCCTATTGGAAATAATTATAGGAACGATGCTGCTGATGGACATGTCTTAGATATGATTACAATGTGGAAGCGAGAAAGAACTTGAGGCAAGCTATGCTGGAAGGCTGATGGTGATGTGGGTAGAATCAGGAGGACAAGAGGGGGAGGTGGATGTGGTCTGAGCTGATGATATCCTGTGGTGACGCCCACCAGCCAGCAGAGCAGCCATCTTGGAAGCCTCTGCAGGGCGTTCTGTTTGAAGGCATGAGAGGAAACTGGTGAATCTAGAGAGGAGGGCAGACTCAAGAGGGAAGTCACCCTGGATAAGCCAGGGTTGAAGGACTGAGAGGAAGTTGAGCAGACACAGTCAGTGGAAGAGACAAAGAAGCCAGCAGCCTGATCAGGCAAATCAGGGCCGTATAGGATGACCAAGGTCCAGGCAGGAGCAGGTCTGGAGGGAAGGAGAAATGGAGTGGAAGTACCAAGGACTCAGGCAGGTGGGGCTGGTGGCAGCAGGGCAAGTGAGTAGCTCTGCTGTTCAGAAAGCTCTCGGTGCCCACAGAGGGTGTTGCTCAGGGCCTATTACAAGTGGAACAGATGGTGGTTTCACTAAGTTGAAGTCAAAACAAATCCTAAAGACATAAGAGGCAGCTGTGAAAATAACTTTGATGGATTGGGCCATTTGCTAGTAAAACAAAGGTTATAACCAGTCCTTACATTTGCATGATGCTCCGTGCCTTCTGGGCAGGACAGGCTACAAAATTTGCAGGGTCTGGTGCAAAATCAACATGTGCGTCCCTGCTTGAAAATGATCAAGAATTTCAAGATGGGGACAGAAGAGCATTGAAACAGGTGTGAGGTGCTGCGGTACCGCACAGATTGCACACCCACGTGGCCGGCCTGCTCCCAAGCAGTTTCCTTCTCTAATTTCAGAGAGAATTTTTGAGATGCTCTGACCCACCCAAGTCATTTGAAGTGGATAGCTTTTCTGGCTGCTCTGCACTAGATCACCCTTCCAATTTGAGGGATGGAGGGATTCCCCACTGTATCGGTCCAGGTGGGAGGCATGGCCCTACCACCATGAAAGCCCTCTCCCAGCCCCCAGGACACCAGGAACAGGCATGTGATCCAGGCTCAGCTAATCAGAGGCTTTCTCCCAGGATTTTGAGGTTTTTTGCATCACTCATAACCATGCAAGATCCTTTGAAACACTTCCCTGGGATGGTCAGAATCCAGAGGCCGGGGCAGAGGTGAGGGTCCAGCAGGAGCAGGGGTGAATGTCCAGTGGGAGCCAGGCCTAGTGTCCCATCCCACCTTTCCTTGGGAGCTGCTCCTGCATTCTCTGTCCCCCTCCCCCATGTTGCTCCTTCTCCAAAGTGCAAGTTCATGGGGGTCCCCAAGACCACCGTCAGGTTCAGCAAAACTGTCATACTCCCATTTATGCTTTTGCAGCATGAAAGCTCACAGATGAAAATCAGCACTAACAGGTGCAGAGAGGAGGGTCTGGGAGAGTTCCAGGAGCAAGCGTCCTGTTGTCATCTCCCCATGGAGATATGGGCAGCCCTTAATTCTCCCAGCAACCGTGCGTGATAATACTATGCTGAGTCTTGACAACCAGGGCACTCACCCAAGCCTTGGCGTTCAGTTTTTATGGGTGTTAGCCATGTAGACACAGCTGACTGTCATGCCCATGAGGCTGACCTTCATATCCAGCCCTTCTGGAGGATGGGCCCATACTGTGTGGCCCAAGGCCCCACCAGAGTTCACACGGTTATTGCAGACTCTAGCTTGGCTCAAGAGCCCCCAGGGAAATAAAGACCCTCCTATGAAGCAGAACATTCCAAGGGCTCAGCGGTTACCTCCCAGGAGCTAGAGGCAAAGGCAACACCTCTCTCTGGACAAGGTTAAAGCCTCCCCCACCCCAGATATCCCATCCACTTCTCCGGGTGCCCCAAGCCCTTTCTTGGGAAACCCTTCTCAAGGCCCCAGCTGCCTACATTCTCTTGATGTCACCTGAGGTAAGTAGAAACAGACGATGCTGCAATCTCTGTTTCCCAAATGAGTCAGCCGAGGCCCAGACAGATCGAGGAACTTCCCCAAAGTCACGCAGGTCATTGCGAGGCTCCACATCCCATGATCTAGCCCCGTGGACTTTTGGCTTCACCCAGCGGCCAGGGGCAGGGATCACCACAATGAGTGGCGGCTGCCAAGAAGAATCAGTCCCTGGAAAGCCAGGAGATGGAGGTCAGCTGGAATTCAGCACAAATATTTGAGGTTGTGAATTTTTTGAAACCCAGATAAGCCTGCTGAAATGAGCCAAGCCTTGGCCAGCCATCGATGTTCTCAGGAGAGCACAGAGGCAGTTTGTGGATCCAATTCTGTAGATCTTCACAGGTTTCCAAAAATAGTCTTCTTTTTCTATGTTGGGGAAGCTGGCCAGTCTTCCGAGGAGATGTGGCAATACCAGGGGGTATCCTGCGTCCGCTGAATGGAAACAAGCATTTAGCACTGAGGTGGCTTCCCTAAATCACTCAATCCCCACCCTGACCTAGACCTAAAAGCCCTTTGTGAAGCACAAGATTTGTCTCCTAGCCAGGGGGCAGTTCACCCCCAGCCTACTGCCAGCTGGTCCCATCTGCAGCGGGGAGCCCTGGGACGGCGATGATCACTAAGGTAACCACAAGGCCCCAGGGGTGGGCAGACACAGACACAAAGCAGCTGCTACTGCTGGGCACACAGCCTGTGCCCTGCTCTGGAGGGATTCCCGGGGGCCCTCTGCCAGCTGAGGCCTCAGACCCAGGGCAAGCAGGGTTGCCTGGAGAGAGCTGCTTGCAGAGAATCTTCTTGGTCTCTGCTGTGTCCCTGCTGGATCCTAGCAAACCAGGGACCTAGGAGACCATCTCTTCCAACTGGGGAGACTGAGGCCACGACAGGGAACCGACATTTAGCGGCAGAGCTGGGACTTACAGTCGGTGTTCCGGACACCTACTCCTCTTTCAGGGCTGACTCCTCAATGCAGCGGGTGCTCTAGGATCTCCTAGAAAGGGGCTGGATCCTGCTGCAGTTGACGGTGCGTGCGTGCATGCATTCATTCAGCAAACATCTACTGAATGCCTCCTCTGGTAGCTTCTTGGGGCAGCCATGATAAATTACCACAAACTTGGTGTCTTAAAGTAATGGAAATGTGTTCTTATACAGTTCTGGAGGCAAGAAGGCCAAAATCAAGGTGGTGACAGGGCTTCGTTCCCTCTGAAGAATCCTCGGGAGAACCTTCCCTGCCTCTTCCAGGTGCTGCAGGCTCCAGGTGTCCTTGGCTTGTGGTTGCAGGGCTCTAACCTCTGCCTCTGTCTTGATGTGGCCTTCTCGCCCGTGTCTCCTCCCGTCCTCTTGTAAGACACTTTGACATGGTTTTAGGGCTCATCTTAATCCAAGATAAGCTCATCCCCAAATCCTTAGCTTAACTCTATCTGCAAAGGCCCTTTCCCCAAATAAGGCCACACACATAGGTTCTGGTGGACATATTTTTTGGGGGGTGTGGGGGGGAGGTTGCAGCATTCAACCCACTCTACCTACCACGTGACAGACTCTGCTCCAAACCATGGACGTAGCAGGAAGTGTGACAGACGGGGTCCCGTTTCACGAAGTTTATATTCTGGTGAGGGGAGGGAAACAAACTATGATTTATTATAACTTCCAGTAGAGAGAATTGGCCTGAAGCGCACTTGGGAAGGGCAAAGGGGCGGAGATTATCCGGGTTGGGGGGTGTTCGCTTCAAAATAAAGTGGTCGGAGTTGCCTCTTGCAGGATGCCTGGACACGGAGGGGGCGTGGTCGGCACACGTCACTCGCACATGCGCAGATCCCCCCCAACCATTCCATGGGCCTGGGAGGCAATAGGGTAACTTGAATAGAGTGAAAACGTGGTAGCTTGTCTTGTACACAGCATGCATTGGAGGAGTCCAGCTGTTTTGGAAGCCTTTGTGGTGGCAAACGTCTGCACAGTAGCAAGAAAAGAAATGGTAGAGCGTTAGCACGATAGACGTGGGAATTTGTGGACTTTTAAGACTGTCAGTTGACTGAGTATTCAAAACGAGACACTGCATCCGTCTTCCAGGATGCTAAGACTCCTCTTATCTGCACAGAGTTCCTGAGTCGCCCCACCCCCCACCCCCATTGAAAGCAGTGGGCTCTCACATGTTCTGAAAGGAGGTGGTAGACCCAGCCCCACAGGAATGCCCAAATCTGCAAAAACCTGTGACCCTGGTGCTCCACACACCTCCTGTCCGAGCACTTCAGAGAGTGATCGAAGGCGATCTTTTAAAGCAATTCACAGATGTGGGGAATGTTGTGGTGTTTCTGCTCTTCTCCCAAGGGAAAAGGGAAACGGGGGAGCTCCTCATCCCCAAAGAGGGAGGGGGCCAGAAGAGAAACTATGGCCGAGGGGAGGGGCTCAGGCAGGCCAGCCTAGCACCCTTGGACTCAGCACTGAATGTCTCTTGAGCGGTGGGCCAGGGGCCACCGGAGACCAGAGCACAGCGTGGTGACAAGTGGCATGCCCTTTCCTGGAGGTGTCTTGGAGGCACAAGGAGGAGCAAAGTAGCAAAGGAAGCTTCTTGTGATCCCAGAGTCCCATGGGGCCAGAATCGTGGGACTCTTCTTGTGGCCAAGGGAATGCCAAGGAAGGAACCAGAGCAGAGCCACCCTGGTGAAAACCCTGCCCTAGAGGACTGCTTGCTGAGGCAGGGAACCTCCATGGTGAACCATAGGTCAGGAGGTAAAGAAATGGAAAGGAGCTATGAGAAGTCAGACAGGGAAGATATCTCGCATGCCAGGGGGCCCAGGTGGTGACAGGGGTGGGAGTGAGCAGTTGGGATAGCTCTCAACCCACAGAAGAGCTCCCTAAATACCCTATGGGTGAAATGTGTCCCTCCAATAGATATGAAGAAGTCCTAACCCCCCAAGACCTGTGAACATGACCTTATTTGGAAATGAGGTTGTGGCTAATATAGTTAGTTAAAATGAGGTCATACTGGAATAGGATGGGCCCTTCATCCACTGTGACCAGTGTCTTTATAGGAAGAGGGAAATTTGGACCCAGACACAGAGAGGAAGAGGGCATATGAAGACAGAGGCAGGGATGGAGCGATGTGGCCACAGGGCAAGGGATGCTGGAGCCACCAGAAGCTGGAAGAGCCAAGGAAGGATCCCTAGAGACTTCAGAGGGAGTGTGGCTTTGCCCAAACCTTGATTTTGGATCTCTAGCCTTCAGAACTGTGAGAGAATACATTTCCATTGATTTGAGCCACCGGATTGTGGTAATTTGTCATGGCAGCCCTAGGAAATTAACATAACCAACCATTGGACATCTGCCTCAGCAGGTACCAGTGGTCAGATATTTCAACAGGAGTCCCACAGGACTGGTTTGTCTTCACATCTTCTGCTCCCCCTGCCCACCCTTTTCCCCCTAGTTCCAGAGAAGCTGAACAACAAGACATATGGAGGAAAGGAAAGGAAGAAGATTAGCTGAAGTTCACCTCATATCCCATTCCTGGGGCTCTTCTGCCTGAGCAGGGGGAAGAGGCACTGCTTTGAATGGGAGGGGAGATGAAAAAAAGAAAAAGAAAGTTCTGGCTTAGGTTGGACTGGAATCTTTTTCCTACCTGATTATGATCAGAACAAGCTCTAGGATCCACCTTGAATGTGGGAAGTTGCCTCAGGGAACCCAGACCAGGAGAGAATCCATAGGAAACATACAGGTAGAAATATCTGACTGGCCCTCAGCCTCAGTGGGAAACCAGAGCGCCTCTCAGGGAGACTGTAGGGGGCAGCAGGAAGTCACCTGGAATTCCCTGCCATCCCCTGGGCTTCTCTGTGGAAGGAAGGAACCCTCAGTTCAGCCTCACAGAAGTCCCAGATTCCTCTTCTCCAAGGATTGAACCTAAACTGGAGCCCAGGTTTTCAGAAGAAACGGTCCAGACTTCAAGGGCCAAACCCTTGCTCCCGCAACAGCTTCCCCTGGAGGCTGGCCAGGGCAACGTTCTGTAGCAGGGAAGTGCTTTCAGTGGGGGCCATCTTTGAGACTGTAGACGGTAAACAGAGCCAGCCTTCCTGCAAGAGGGCTCAGAGTTCGAGCCTTTTGTTCCCTGCAAGCTGTGCAGCTTGGGATCAGTGGTTTTACCACTGGGATTAACTGCAGGAAACAAGAACCCTCCGGCAGTTTCTCGGCAAAAAAGAGACTTCGTACAGGGAATTAGGTGCTTCCAAAATCACCTGAAGCCTGTTGAGGAGAGGGGCTCTAGACCAGGTCTCCGGGAGTGTTTAAAGAGTAGCTGGGATTGTTTCAATGAGGGATAGCAAGACGTCCAGGCCTGGAAGTGACTGTTTCAATCAGGGATAGCAAGACGTCCAGGCCTGGAAGTGACTGTCGTGAAGTGTGTTGTCCTCATGGAGCCCTAGAAACAGGAGGCTCAGCACAGGAAGTACCTGGGTTGGTAGGGAGGTAGAGGGGGCAAGGGGAATTGTGGACAAGAGTCTTTTTCCTAGTTTCCGGGAAAGGAATGTGCTGCTAGCAGGCTTGGGTTTGGCTAGTGTGCACAACTTCAGTAGACTCTAGGGCGTAGGTTCTGGCCCATGTGTGTCTACACAAGAGCTTGTATGTGAGTGTTCTTAGCAGAATTAGCCATAGTGGCCAAAAGGAGGAAGTACCCCAAATATCCCTCGAATGATGAAGAGAAAAAGAAAACGTGGCCTATCCATACAGTGGGCTTTATGAGGCAATAATAAGAAATGAAGTACTGAGGCGTGTCACCATATGGATGGAGCTTGAAAATACTACACTATGCTATATGAATTGTATCTCAATAAAGTTGTTACAAAACACATCGTGTTTACGTCCACACAGAATCCTGCCCCCGGATGTTTACAGCAGCTTTATTTACAATTGCCAAAACATGGCAGCAACCAAGATGTCCTTCAGGAGGTGAGTGGATAAACAGCCATATGCCCAGACAATAATATTCTTCTGTGCTAACAGGGAAGGAGCTATCAGGTCATGAAAAGACATGGAAGAAACTTAAATGCGTATTACTAAGTGAAAGAAGCCAATCTGAAAAGGCCACACGTGGTATGACTCTAACTGGATGACATTCTGCGAAATACAAAATTCCAAAGATAGTAAAAAGATCAGTGGTTGCCAGGGGTTGGAGGGAGGGAGAGGGAGGGATGAACAGAATGAGGACAGAGGATTTTTAGGGCATTGAAGCTATTCTGTGCGATACTATAATGGGGGATATATGTCATTATATATTTGTCCAAACCCATAGAATGTACAACACTAAGAGTGAGTCCTCATGTAAATTACTGGGTGTCAGTGAAGGATCAGTGACTGTAACCAACCTGCCACCCTGTGGGAAATGTTGATATTGGGGGAGGAGGTCGTGGTGGCCAGGAGATATATGGAAACTCTACACTATCCACACAATTTTGCTGTGAACCTAAAACTTGTCTTAAAAAAAATAAGGTTTGGGGTGCCTGGGTGGCTCAGTCGGTTAAGCGTCCGACTTGATTTTGGCTCAGGTCATGATCTCAGGTTCTGTGATCCACCCCAGAGTCAGACTCGGTGCTCGGCTTGGAGTCTGCTTGTCCTTCTCCCTCTGCTCTCCCCCTGCCCCCACTCATTTGCACATTCTCTCTCTCTCTCTCTCTCTCTCTCTCTCTCTCTCTCTCGCTCTCAAATAAATAATTATTTTTTTAATTAAAAAAAATTTTTTTAAAAGGCCTATTTGGTGGAAATGCAAGCTGGTGCAGCTATTGTAGGAAACAGTATGGTGGTTCTTCAAAAAACTAAAACTAGAACTACCATGTGATCCAATAATTCTACCACTGGGTATTTACCCAAAGAAAATGAAAACATTAATTCAAAAAAATATATGCACTTCCATATTTGTTGCATCATTATTTACAATAGCTAAGATATGGAAGCAGCCCAAGTGTCCATCCATCTATGAATGGATAAAGATATATATATTTATCTATATTTATATATATATTTATATATATAATTTATATATATTTATATAATTTATATATATTTATATATATAAAGATATATATGTATGCATATATGTGGAATGTAAATAATATATTAGAATGGATATATAATGGAATATTACTCAGCCATAAAGAATGAAATCTTTCCATCTGCAGCAGCGTGGATGGACCTAAAGGGTATTATGCTAAGTGAAATAAGTAAGTTAGAGAAAGACAAATATCATATGATTTCACTTATATGTGGAAGTTAAGAAACAAATGAACAAGGAAAAGACAAACAAAAAAACAGACTCTTAAATACTGAGAACAAATTGGTGCTTGCCAGAATGGAGGTGGGTAGAGGATGGGGGAGATAATAGGGATTCGAGAGTACATTTATCGTCATGAGCACTGAGGAATGTATAGAATCATTATATTTGTGCCTGAAATTATAATTATGTATGTTAATTATACTCAAAAAAAATAAAAGTAAGTAAAAGACAGGTATATGAATAGAAAAAAATAAGGCCTATTTTTAAAAAATCACATAAGGGAAAGAAGTCACGTAGAGTCTGAGCACACATACGTGATCACTCAGCAGTTTGAGTCATGTATTTGCAGTCTCTGCAAACACTATTCATATAAACAGTTTCATGTTATAGTGTTTTAGCCTGTTTTTCTTCACCTAGCAATATGCTATGAACATTTTTCTATGTCAATGAAGTTTTTATTGCATTTTATGATATCTGCATGGAAATCCATTATGTGGATGAACTACAATTTATTTAAACACTTCACATTCTCAGACATCATCTTAATTTGTGTTAGTATAAATAACACTGTGATAAGCATCACATGTTCTTAGAATAAATTCTTAATGACAATAAAATAGTGAATATTTGTGAATGCTTACCAAGAACCAGTGACTAAGATGAATGCTTCACACATGTCTGGACTAATGAACTCTCAGAGAACCTTAGGAAGCAGGTATTATAATTAATCCCATTTTAGAGATAAAGTAACTGATGTTTGGAGATAGTAAATGACTTGCTCACAGATAAACAGCTAGTAAATGGTCGAGCCTACACACTTAGGTTTATCTGATTCTAGAACTTGAATAGTTAATCATTTCTGATGCCTAAACATACCGAATTAGTTTCTGTATCTTTTAATTTTTTTGATGGCTTTTGTAAAATAGCCCTCAAGAAAATTCATGCTAATAGTCCCCACTGAAAATGCAGGAAAGTGCTCATGATTTCATCCATACTGGTGTTACCGTTCTTTGTAGTCTGTGAGCTAAAAATGGCCTCATATTATTGCTTCAATTTGTAATTTTTAAGTGACTTGATAGATTGCATATTTTTATATTTATTGGCTATATGTATTTATTTGCTCAAGAATTAATTTTTCATGTGCCTTTTTCCCTCTTTCAATGGGCCATTTATCTTTTTTCTTATTGATTTGCTTAGCAATATCCTAGCTGTCATGCCCTTTTCAAATATTTTTCACACTTCATGCTTTTTTCTTCTAACTTGACAATTTCCATTATTTCTTCATTGACTTTTAGGCTTAGACTGTGAAAGTGTTCCCCTACTAATTCCTCTAGGCACAAGTACAGAGTCAGTAGGTACATAGACCAGAAAGCTGACATGGCCAGCCAGCCAGCGAGCCCCCTCCTGAAATGCTTTAAAACCAGTCTTAAGAGTAAGAAACTCTTACTTTCTCTCTGATCAAATCCAGAGTAAATACCCATAGTCTTGGCTCTCTGTCACGGAAGATCAGAAGACATGTCAGGTACAGAAGGCCAGTAACCAAAATGCAACTTGGAGCTGAAATCTGGTGTAAAATACAGCACGGATCATAGCAGTGTCCTCCTTAGATATTTGCGAATTGGCTAAATTTTCTTTTATTACGATTTTTCACATACTATAAGATTCACTATTCAGAAGTGTAAAATTCAGTGGTTTTTTTAGTCCAGTCCCAAAGTTGTACAACCATCCCACTAATTCCAGAAACGTGTCACCACTCCAGAAAGAAACTCCATATCCATCAGCAGCCACCCCCCCCCGTTCCCCCTCAGTCCAGTCCTGGCAACCACTCATTGGGTTTCTGTCTCTCTGGATTAGCCCATTCTGGACACTTCCTAGAAAGAGAGCCCTACATTATGAGATCCTTGGGTCTGGCTTCTCTTCCTTAGCATCATGTTTTTACGGCTCATCCACCCACGCCGTGGGCTCCATTCCTTTCTGTAGCTGAATAACTTCCATTGAATGGGACTTTGTCTACCCATTTCATGTGGACGGATGTTGGGTTGTTTCTAAATTTTGGCTATTATGGATAATGCTGCTATGGAAATCCATGTCCAGGTTTTTAGGCAGACCTGTTTTTGTTTCTCTTGGGTGGAAGGCCAGGAGAGTGGCTGCATCATTTGGTCGCTCTGTGTTTAATGTTTTGGGGAACCTCCTAGACTGTTTTCCCTAGCGCCCGTGCTATTTTTTCATTCCCACCAGCAAGGCGTGCCGGGTCCCATTTCCTCCACGTCTCTGCCAACAGTTATTTATTTTTATTATGGCCAGCCCAGTGGGAGAGACTTTTATAGTGGGTGGACTTTGAGTCCATTTAAATAAAGACAAGCCTTTTGGGGTGCCTGGGTGGCTCAGTCAGATGGATGACTCTTGATTGCAGCTCAGATCTTGATCTCGGGGTTGTGAGTTTAAGGACTGTGTTGGATTCCACACCCAGTGTAGACACCACTTCAAAAAAAAAAAAAAAAGCCTTTTGAGTGGGTCTTCTAGAGAACCTGCAGTCAGATCGAAGAATGACTAGTCTTTGGGAATGACATTTTGGGAGAATCCCAGCTCCCTTCTGCTCCATTAGAACTGGGAATGTGGATTTATTTTTCAAGACTATTGCTGAGCCGGAGCGTGGAGGATGGACTAGTGAAAAACCAGAAATGATATATTTATTGAAAATTTTCAGATTTTAAAGCACTCTTTGATGGCCCCAACTGAAAATACTTTTTTTTTTTTTTAGAACATCTTAAATTTTTAATCCTTTCTTTACAGGTTACCTAGACCACTTTTGATTAAGAAAACTGTAGAAAGTTAGTAACTGCCACAAGCAAACGCCAGGCGGCGGCACGTGTCAATTTTCCACAGAGTCCTGATTTGAGGGGAGTCTGAATGCGCTGCTCGGGGTCTCCGCTCACACTCGCTGGAATCGGTCGCGGCAGAGTTTAGTCCACAGGTCGCTTCTCCCCGTATTTCTTTGTAAACTCTTCAGCATTCTTACAGAATTTTTTACGGTCCTTAGAGTATTCTTCAGCTAGGTCAGCCCGAAGTGGGTGCTCGGGCTGGGGGTCGTTCACCAGTGCTATGAGAGACTGGATTACTTGGTCGGTTTTGGTTGCTGGCTTCCAGTTTTCAGCACTAATTACTGGCAGACAGACCTGCCCCTTTTCATCGATGTTTGGGTGATAGATCTTTGTTTTAAATGTGATCTTCGGTGGTTTGAATGGGTACTCTGCTGGAAAGTTGATTTCGATTCTGAAGGCCCCCTTATCATATGGAGGGTTGTCAGGAACAATAAGCCCTTGCCAAGTCAATAAATTAGCTTCATCAACCTGGATGTTACGGAAGTTTTTCATTCCACATTTGCGGATTTCTTCAAGCTCCTTCATCAGCCTCCTGCTGGCCGCCATCTTGGATCTGGTTGAAAATACTTTTGAGTCAAAATCTTCTGTGGGCCCAGTTAGAACCTTGGGCATGGAAAGAGGTGGTTTGGTGGAATAGTATGGTTTTCAATTGTTTTAAAGCAGGAGAACCCTTTTGTTGAAGAGAATTCCACTCCGTACCAAGGGTGAGGCATAAAATATTTCACCATCCAGGGGCGCCTGGGTGGCTCAGTGGGTTAAGCCTCTGCCTTCAGCTCAGGTCATGATCTCAGGGTCCTGGGATTGAGCCCCGCATCGGGCTCTCTGCTTCCAGGGGGAGCCTGCTTTCCCCTCTCTCTCTGCCTGCCTCTCTGCCTACTTGTGATCTCTCTCTCTCTCTGTCAAATAAATAAAATCTTAAAAAAATATATATTTCCCCATCCAAAGGCAGAGGCTCCTGCGCATCAGCATAGACTCGGGCCTTAGCTGTGCCGGGTGCCGCCCTGCAAGGGGCTGGATTGTGGGGAGACTGCGGGGCAGCTAGGAGGGGGTCCCTGCAGGAGCAGCCCCCCGGGGCAGAGCTGCTGGAGATTCACAGAAGTGGAGCTCCTCTATTTAAGTGGGGCCGGGAGAGGAGAACCTGGCTGCTGAGCCCTGCTGGGCCCCAGACCCTCCAGCTCAACGCTCTGGGCCCGGGACTCCCCTGACACCACCCTCTGCACCTCCCAACCCCCTGGGCCTCCCTCATGCCCCAGTCTCCCTGGGACCCCGCCCCCTGCCCTCTGGGCCTCCTGGCCCTCTCACTTCTCGACCCCCTTGTGCCTGGGCGTCCTGCACCCCCCCGTACCTCCTACCCTGGGGTCCCTGGAGCTCTGGAAAGGAGTCTGAAGAATTGTGGCCAGCCCCTGGGCCTCCCTCGGTTTGACTTTCTGAGTGTGCGCCTCTCGCCCCGAGGTGGATGGGAAGGGGAGCACTAGGGTGCCCTGCGGCACAGGGACTCGACTCTGGCACAGGGGTGGGGACTCTCTGGGAACCCCGCACTGCCCGCAAGGGCAGCCACCCCTTCCCGGAGACCCTCAGGCTTGCTACTCCTCCTGCTCCCCCAGGAAGCGCATGCCCACCAGGGGGGTGCGGGGGACTTCCGCCTTCATTCCTGGAACCCACCGCTGCCACGCCTCATGCGGGCGGGCTTCTGCGGGAGGGGTGCCTCCCTGGAGGGCCCCCCATCTGTCCCCAGGCCTCCTCTCATCCCTGCTTCCGATGCTCCAGCCCCACGAGCAGTTCCGCCCTCCCGATGCACGAGACGCTTTCCCCCTCCCCCGCCCCGATGTGCAGCCCGGCTTGGCTGGGCATCGCGGGCTGCTGGGTGGGTCCCTCTGAAGCAGGTTCAGTCCCTCTGCTGGACGGAACTGGCCGACTTCCATACTCCTGCCCCAGGAGGAAGCAGCCCAGTCTGAGGCGAGTATTGATTTTTCTTGGAAGCAAGCACGTCTCCTCTCCCATCAGGAAGGCGTATTCACCGGCTGTCGTGTCTGCACCCTGAGGTTTGAGAAACTAAAGCCTTGGCATGATTGGGGTTTCCACTCAGGAACCTCCGACTCCTGTCTGAGCCCGGGTTCTACTGGGAGTCTCAACGGCCGGCCTCAGGCTCCTGGACGGTCTTTCACGATTGGCACCCGTCCTGGGGGCATCGCTGCCTGCGCCGTTCCTCATTTGGCTTCGAGGGCACAGGCTTTGGTGGCAGCAAACGGGCTTTGATTCTCATTTCCACAGCTGCCGAGTGTTCTCAGGGGTTCACCTGGCCTCTGTGGACCACAGACTCCTCCATCATGAGCCGGAGAGAAGACGGCCCTCTAATGGGAGGGTCAAGACAGTGTGTGGCAAGTTCCAGGCCCTCTCGCTGGGGTCGAGCGGGCCAGCCACAGAAGTCGGTTGTATTCTCTGCCCAGCTGGCTCCCTGTGCCCAAGCGGCTGCCGTCCAGGCCGTCCGGAGGGGCCCCCCGGAGAGTGCAATGCTTGCCCCCGCACGGGGACGAGCACCGGGGACAGCACCAGCCGCCACACACACGGCCCTCGGGCGCAGGAAGGGTGCAGATGGGGCAGGGCGGCCTCAAGGCTCCCAGCGGTGCTGGAGGGCAGACTGCCCAGGTTTGAATCCGGCTTCCGCCCCTTACTGCGTTTCTCTGCACTCGCCACTTCTCTGTAAGTCTGAGTCGTATCTGCCGAGGGGAGAGGCGGCCACAGGACCTGGCTCAGAAATGATCCGTGCAGCGTGACTGACCTCAAGCACCTGCAGGACCTGAGCAGAGTCCGGCAAGGTCGGGGCACCCGTAAACACAGCCAGCCCTGCCCGTCTCAGCCCCTGGGGCCTCCGGGAACGGCTCACAGAGCAGGGCATGAGGGCTCTCTGGGGGTTGTAAATGGCTCTTTAAACCTAGAAGCTTGTCATCGGATCAAAACAGCAGAGAGGGAAAATGGCCCTTCTCCAGGATGAAACCCAGGGCTTGGGAGGCTGCCTTTGCGAGTCTAGACAGAGTGCGGGAGAGCATGGAGAAAAGATTCTAACTCCCAGCGGGGATCCTATTTCCACACTGAGATGCAGCCTCGGCTTTTCAAATCGGGTCAGCAGCTTGCTAGGGGGGATTATCTTGATGCCTAATTAAATAGTTGGAAATAAAAGGACTTTT
Source organism: Ailurus styani (assembly GCA_002007465.1). NCBI lineage: Eukaryota > Metazoa > Chordata > Mammalia > Carnivora > Ailuridae > Ailurus > Ailurus styani. The sequence goes on from LNAC01000334.1 coordinate 1,243,365, forward strand.
GTGAAGTGGAGGAAAGACAACATCACTATCGGGTCATCTGTGTTAAAGTGACAGCTAATTAATGCCATTTTAATTAGGACATGACAGCTATTTAATTTGCAGTGGCAGTAGGGTGCTGTCCTCGGGGGTGTGGTGGGACACCCCCAAAGCTGCGGGTCAGAGACCTGTATTTGGGTGCCTCCTGTCTCCCTCACCAGCCACAGGTGTCACCCAGGGCACGTGATCGAACCTTCACAGGCCATGGTTTCCTTCGCTGAGAGGTGAGTATTATTAAACCTGCTTCAACCATGAAACATGGGAATTGATGAGAACACAGTCTAGAAAGTATTATGTCCATCACGGCTCGGTCATTTCTCTCAGCTACCAGGCCTGGGGAGCCCAGCTTTATCAGAGAGGGGAGATATTTGTCTCTCTGTTCCTTAACTCTTGACTGACCACCATTTTCCAAGAAGGACTCAAAGTAGCACATAGAAATAGACAGAATACAGCGTCATGCCAATAAATGCCCCAGTAAGTTTTAGGAGGCCATTTCATACAGGCAATGCAGTGCCGTGAAAGTGATTCTTTGGGACTCTTCTTCCTGCTCGATTTGTTGAATGAATGAATGAGTGAATGGAGGTTAGTGAGTTGAGATTAGCTTTCAGGAAGATTCCTTTGCAGAATCTTCCTTTGCAGGGATTGGTTCCAGACCACTGTGGTAAAGTGAGTATCACAGTAAAGCAAGTCAAACGATTTTTTTTTGTTTCCCAGTGCATATAAAAGTTATATTTGTGCTATGTTGTGGTCTATTAAGTGCCCAACAGTGTGTCTAAAAAACATGTTTACCTTAATTAAAAAATATTTTATTGCCAAAAAGTGCTAACCATCATCTGAGCTTTCAGTAAGTCGTAATCACATAACTACAACAAACATAATGAAGACGTCTGAGAGGGTGCCTGGGTGGCTCAGTAGGTTAAGCATCTGCCTTCCACTCAGGTCATGATCCTGGGGTCCTGGGATCAAGCCCCTCTTTGGGCTCCCTGCTCAGCAGAAAGTCTGCTTTTCCCTCTCCCGACCCACCTGTGTCCTCTCTCTCTCTTTCTGTCAAATAAATAAATAAAATCTTAAAAAAAAAGAAAGAAAGAAAACTTCTTAAATATTGTGAGGATTACCAAGATGTGACACAGACACACAAAGTGAGCAAATGGTGCTGATAGGCTTACTAGAGGCAGGGTTGTCACAAACCTTTACTTTGTAAAAAAAAAAAATAATAAAATAAAAAGTAAAAAAATTAAAAATTAAAAAATTAAAAATAAATAAAAACACAGGGACACCTGGGTGGCTCAGTCGGTTAAGCATCTGCCTTTGGCTCAGGTCATGATCCTGAGGTCCTGGGATGGAGCCCCTCACGGTCAGGCCCCCTGCTCAGCGGGGATCCTGCTTCTTGTTCTCTTTCTGCCCCTCCCCTTGCTTGCGCTCACTCACTCGCTCTCACATAAATAAATTAAATCTTTAAAAAAAACCAAAACCCACAGCATCTGTGAGGCACAATAAAGCAAAGTGCAATAAAGTGAGCTATGTCTGTTCCTACTTTTGCGGGTCTGTGATAACCGATTGGATAATCTCTGCTGTTCAAGCGTGAGCCAGTCAGGAAGGCGTCATGGGACTGAGATCGCTCCTGCCCGCCGTCATCGGCCATCACCTTTGTGACAAAGAGGCTGACCCTCCCACCTGACAGGAGCCGGGACTTTCAGGAACATCAGCCTCAGGATGCAGCGTGATCAGACTTGGGGAGACACGACTCCAACGGGATGGGAAAGAATCCCGGGTGAAAATGAAGATGCTTTACTTCTGAACACCAAGAAAACCGAGTGGAGCCCTTCTGGGGGGAGGGAATTCTGTGTCCAGTGTAGACAGCATAGGGGTCACGTCATACCCAACTGCTGGGTCGTCAGCCTGTTGGGGCAACAGTGGTGGAGGGAAGTGCTGAGCGCTGCGTCCCAGAGGCCGGTCGGGTCCATCAGATGCTCTGTGCACTGCGGGCCCCTCGCAGGTGACTGCTGTTCTGCAGGACACGGTTGTCCCAAGCCACTTAGCGAAACCTCCAGATGATGAGTTTAAAGAGAGCCATGGGGGAGCACTGGTAACAATGTACACTTGAGAAGACATTAGGAGGGGCGCCTGGGTGGCTCAGTGGGTTAAAGCCTCTGCCTTCGGCTCAGGTCATGATCTCAGGGTCCTGGGATTGAGCCGCGCATCGGGCTCCCTGCCCAGCGGGGAGCCTGTTTCCTCCTCTCTCTCTGCCTCTCTGCCTGCTTGTGATCTCTCTCTCTGTGTCAAATAAATAAATAAAATCTTTAAAAAAAAAAGAAAAAGAAATGAAAAGACATTAGGAAAACGTAGTCCATGGGAGAAAGAGAATGCAGACAAACAGTTGAAACCTGAGTACGTCCGGAGAGGGGCGCTGAGTGGGGTCAGCCTGCTGTCGAAGAAATGAATCCTGGGAGGAAAGGACGATGGGCATCCGAGCACTCCGGCCCAGGGATAACCCCCCGCAATTCCCCTGTCAGCACCCCATCCCCCAGGTGGGGCCTGCAGGAGGTGATTAGGTGAATGAGGCTGGGGCCTCCTGAATGGGACTGGAGCCTGATTCAGCCAGGGTGCTCCAGAAGGAGAGCGCACAAGAGGCACACAGTTACCGGTCAGAGCAGGGCTACTAGGGGATCTGGCCCACAGGGTAACGGAGCGCTGCAGGCCCACGGTCTGGTTTCCCACTTGGAGAACAAGGAGAAGCCGAGGGTATCATTCAGTCTGAGGCCAAAGCTGGAGGACTGAGTAACTGACAGATTTTAAGTCCTGGAAGCTGAGGGCCCAAGAGCCAAGAGCTCCGGGCCCTGAGGGTGAGAGAAGACAGATGTGGAAGCGCCAGGACCCTCCCTTCACCTTTTTGTTTCATGTGGGTTGTGCAGGGGCTGTGGGCTGCGCCCACCGGAGTCTACTCAGCCTACTGAATCAACACTGAGGTCTTCCAGGAACACTCTCACTGACACACCCAGAAGCAATGCTTTCCCAGCTACTGGGTCGCTGAGCCCAGTCAAGGTGCGTGGGAAATGAACCATCACGGTTCCCTCAAGGGCAGAGGCCGCAGCCAGCTTGCTTTCTCTCCCTCTGCTCTCCACCAGGCCAGGATGCAAGAAGCCACCATCCGCAAGCCAGCAGGAGGGCGCTCATGAGACACCTGAGGTGGCAACACACGGACTTGGGGCTTTCGGTCTCCTGAACTCCAGTCTGTGCTCATTTTGTTACAGCAGCCCACATACTAAGACACTAAGACCTCCCTGAAGAGGTTCCTCTGGAGCCTGGCAGCCAAGGCCCTCCGTCCGGGACAGGTGAGGCTCAGCCAGCTTTCCCAGCCAGCCTCCTGCCACCATCCCCAGGCCCAGCCGATGTGGTGCCGGGTGCACGCACCCTTGTCCCGCCCTTGCCTTCACTCTCACCACGGCTCTCCCAGTCTTCACCTGCCCATACCTGGCCCACCCTTTAAGGTCTGATAGTGACTGTTACGTGCCTGCCTGAGTCTACCTCCCTTGTATTCTTTGCTAGTAAAACCCTGACTCTGTTCAGGGCCAGTATATTCAGACAGCTGGTGATGTGGGGTCTAAGCCAGTGTTTTTCAATCTATGGGACACAATCCATCACAAGATTATGGAATCAATTTAGTATGGCATGACTAACATTTAAAAAATATAACTAGAAAATATTTGAAAAAATCAGTAAAGGTAGGGATTGTTCGGTTATAGTTTATTATCCAAAATGTTGTCAAACACTGGTCTAGGGCAATCAGGATGCCCCTAGGCCCCCATACCCCTGCCCTACTTCCAGCTAACACCGAAAAGAAAAATTAAAGATACGAATCTGCATGTCACCAAAATGAAAAATATCTAATAAATATATTTAAAATATTTAATCACATGCTTAAAACTACATACCCTCTTTAAAACACTTGCAAAGTTGGCAAGGATCAGGACAGTCATCCAGTCCAGGGCTGGTGAAAACATTCCTATAATGTGTGCCTCTGGAGGGTGATTTTGTGACAACACATCACAAGTGATTTGGAGCCTTTGCCCAAGTAATTCCAGCTCTAGGAATATATCCTAAAGAAATAGTCAGAAAAATGTGCAACAAAAAGGAGTTGATTAAAGGAATGATGATATGGCCATATATGGAATTCTATGCGCACATTGAAAATATTTTAAATCGTTGCATGGAAGAATTCCCACCACATGTGAAGGAAATGAAGCATGCTTCAAATCAGCATGTAGAGTATATTTGAAGTATATTTACATGTGGAAACCTATCTTTGTGTGTCCCTTTGCAGAAACAGTTTGAAAGAATATGCACCAAGTTAAATGGTAAAATTACAGGTATTCCTCTCTTCACCCCATCTTTTTCTTTTTCTTTTTTTTTTAATTTTATTTTTATTATTTGCCCAAGGGACCCCCATCTTTTTCTTAATAGCCTTGTGACTTTTCAGTAATGAAGGCATATTACTTGAAGATCAAAACTAATAAAAAGCTTTTCAGGTGAGTGGCATTTGGTATTGCTGGAGCCAGGAAGGCTCCACCCTCCCTCCTTAGCAGGGGGCCCAGAGCCCTGGGCACATATGACCTTGTGTTTTGCAAGCACGTGCCTGTACGTGGTGGGAAGCCCTCCTCTCTGGTCCAGGCATGGCATCGAAGCACCTGGAAAATCAGGGTTTTCTGGTTTCCTGGTTGGCACATGGACATCTGGTTCACTATTGTACACACTTGCAGGGGTGAATGAGAAGCCAAGGAGAGACAATTTGAAAAGTGTCAGATGTCACATAAATCCACATTGTTATGATTCAGTAGGGAGAAAAAAGGTGATTTGGCAATAAGCAGAACCAGAATAATCCATTCATAATCCAAATTCTAAAAATAGCACACAGCAACGCCAATCTAGGGAGAATTAGAATCATTCCAGAGTCTGAAATGTGAACCAGAGGAGGATGTCGGAAATGGAAAATTGGTTATGCATACTTTTGTTAGAAAACTCCTGTTCTAAAATTTAAATTCAATTAATTAACATATAGTATATTATTAGTTTTAGAGGTACAGTTCAGTGATTCATCAGTCTTATTAAAATGTTTTTAAAAAAGATTTTATTTATTTGAGTGAGAGAGAGCACAAGAGTGGGGTGAGGGGTAGAGGGAGAAGCAGATTCTGCTGAGCAGGGACCCTGATTCAGGGCTCTATCCTGGGACTCTGGGATCATGACCTGAGCCGAAGGCAAACACTTAACCAGCTGAGCCCCTCAGGGGCCCCAGTTCATCAGTCTTATGTAACACCCGGTGCTCATTACCTCGAGTGTCCTCCTTTAAGATCCAACACCCAGTTACCCCATCTCCCCACCCACCTCCCCTCCAGCAACCCTCAGTTTGCTTCCTATGATTAGGAGTCTCTTATGTTTTATCTCCCTCTCTGATTCCTTCTTGTCTTATTTTTCCTTCCCTTCCCCTATAATCCTCTGTTTTATTTCTTAAATTCCACATATGAGTGAGATCATATGATAATTGTCTTTCTCTGATTGACTTGTTTCGCTTAGCATAATCCCTTCTAGTTCTATCCACTTCGTTGCAAATGGCAAGATTTCAGGGTTTTTGATGGCTGAGTAATATTCCATTGCATATAGATACCACATTTCATCCATTCCTCTGCCACTGGACATCTAGACTCTTTCCATAGTCTGGCCATTGTGGACATTGCTGCTATGAACACCGGGGTGCAGGAGCCCCTTCAGATTACTACATTTCTATCTTTGGGGTAAATACCCAGTAGTGCAGTTGCTGCGTCATAGGGTAGCTCTATTTTCAACTTTTTGAGGAACCTCCATACTGTTTTCCAGAGTGGCTGCACCAGCTTGCATTCCCACCAACAGTGTAGGAGGGTTCCCCTTTCTGTGCATTAAAACCAGGCAAAGACCCCACCAGCAAGGAGAATTACAGACCAATATCCCTGATGAACATGGATGCAAAAATTGTTATGAAAATACTAGCCAATAGGATCCAACAGTACATTAAAAGGATTATTCACCACAACCAAGTGGATTTATTCCTGGGCTGCAAGGGTGGTTTAATATCAGCAAATCAACCGTTGTGATACCTCACATTAATAAAAGAAAGGACAAGAACCTTATGATCCTCTCAAAGATGCACAAAATATTTGACAAAGTACAGCATCCTCTCTTGATTAAAACTCTCCACAGTGTAGGGCCGCCTAGGTGACTCAGTCGGTAAATGTCTGCCTTCAGCTCAGGTCATGATCCTGGGGTCCTGGGACTGAGCCCCACATCAGGCTCCCTGCTCAGCGGGAAGTCTGCTTCTCCTCTCCCACTCCTCCTGCTTGTGTTCCCTGTCTCGCCATCTCTCTCTATGTCAAATAAATAAAATCTTAAAAAAAAAAAAAACCACCTCCACAGTGTAGGGAAAGAGGGTCCATACCTCAATATCATAAGAACCATATAAGAAAAACCCACAGTGAATACTATTCTTAGTGGGAAAAAACTGAAAACTTTTCCCCTGAGGTCAGGAACACGGCAGGGAGGTCCACTCTCACACTGCTGTTCAACATAGTACCAGAAGTCCTAGCCTCAGCAATGAGACAATAAAAAGAAATAAAATGCATCCGAATCGGCAAAGAAGAAATCAAACTCTCCCTCTTTGCAGATAATATGATACTCTAGGGGGAAGACCCCAAGGAAAAGTCTTCGATGTAAGAAGTAAATCTCGTGTGTGTTGCTAAGAGCTGTCGAGTAGGGCCATGCTGAGCGCCGTGCTCTGCGGATGGGGGAAGGGCCTACAATTCTGCCACCACAGGGATCCGGCTTTAAATCTTGGCTCTGTTCCTCTCTAGCCAGATGACTTGAGGAAAAAAAACAAACAAACAAAAAACAGCCTTGGTTTCCACATCCGTAAAATGGGAACTTTGCAGAGATATCATGCAGATTAAAGGACATATGAATTAATAGGCTCTTGTTTGATGGTTTGCCGTAGATGTCTAATAGGTACTGCTTTTAAAATGACTACTATTACTCCATTATTACAACTATTACTCTACTATTAGGACTATTACTATACTATTACTACTATTACTATTATAGTTCTTTCATGTCCCAGCGAGATGACAACCTATTAGGGTGTGGGAGAAGGCAGCTTGCCCCTGGGGGAGAGGTTGCGTGCCCTGTGAGACCCTTTCAAGGCAAAGCCGCCATCAGTCTGGGACCTAGGCCACCTCTAAACGTGCTGTGTTTGAGGGAGAAATGAGCAGTGCACGTACCTCCATTATTTTCACCAGGGAAACTCATGTTCTTTCCCGCTGTGTTTTCCAGTGAAAGGTGGACAGAATCTGAAAGCGCGTGGCTTTACTTCGCCTGCCAGCAGCTCCTTCCCTTCCCAGGTCCAAGGGCAGCAGAGCTGAGCCCAGTTTCCTGCTCCTTAGCATGGGGCCCTCCCTTCCACTTCCCCTTAAGGAAAGGTGGTTTCTCCCTCCCAGTGAACCGTCCGGCCTGGCCTGGGGAACCATTTCCGCAGGGAAGCGTGTCTGGAGGCCGCGCATCACCTCGGTCACCCGAAGAGAAGCAGAATCAGACAAAGACGGACTTGGCCCGCTTGGCAGGGTCAGCATGGAAGAAAGGAAGGGCTCGCGTCTAGGCTGAACCCTCCGTTCTTGTCTGGAGGTTTAGAGGTCCCTGCAGACGTGCTGCCGCTTTGCCCTTCCCTGGGGAAGGCCGAGCGAGGTCAGTCTGGGGGGCTCCTGGCCCGGCCCTGGTGTGACGCCAGGCCTGCCCGAGCCCAGGGTACTGCGTTCAAAACAGCCCCCCACCGGTCTCCCTGATTCCACCCTGGCCACGCTGCAACCCGAATCAGAAAAAAAGCAGTGTCCTAACTCCTCACCTGGTCTTTGGACCAGCACTACCCTAACTCCTGTCCCTGGGCTTGGGTGACCTGGCCCCCAGCCCCGTGTCCTCCAACTCTGCCGAGGTTCCTCCTGTTGACAGAGCTCAGCCTGCTTGCGCGCGTGCCAGCAGCTTTGAACCTGCTGCTCTCTGCCTGAAGGAGGATCCTTCGAGCTCCGGCTGCAGCTGACACAGAGGGACCTTCCTGTGCAGGCCACCTGATTTCAAGGGGGCTTCCTGCCCCTTGCTCATTATTGTGCTTTCCCTGTGGTCCCCGTTACCTTCTGCAAATACTCAGCTGTTCTTTTGTTTGTTTTCTGGTTTCTCCACTGGAATATTGGAATAGAAGCTCCCAGAGGAAGGACCCTGCGTACCCTGGTCACCGTGCCGCCTGCTCCTCGGAGAGTGGGGGCGCTCCATCGAGTGAGTCCGCCACGAAGAGTTTGGAGCTCAGGTGCACTGCCTAGTGGACGCTGTGTCCTTTCTTCCTCAGCTTTGTTGGTTAAAGTTTTGAGGTGTCCTGTAACACGTTGACCCAGTGCTTTGTGATATCTGCATGACTCGTCTGGAAGATTCTAGTGCCAGGGGATGGGGCGGAACCCCGAGGGTACAGTAGGCTGAAGAATGCTGAGCAAGGTTTGAGGAAGATCCAGAAGCCGCTCCTTCTAACCCTGCTCTGTCTTATCTGGCTGCTTGGCCTTGAGCGAGTGACAGCAGTAAAATACACATTTTCGATAAACTGGAGGCATCTGCTAAAGACCAAAATTCTGTCTTAGTCTCTCCAATCTTTATCTTGGGAAATGCAGATGGGGTTGTTTTGGGCCTCATAATTCTGAGATCTAGATCCTAGAGAGGGATGGCTTTAGGACTGTGTTCTCAAACTTTAACGAACCTGTGAATCACCAGCAGAGCTGTAAAAACAGATTGTCGGCCCCAGCCCCAGAGTTTCTGTTCAGCAGGCCTGGGTGGGTGAGACAGAGAATAATCTGCATTTCTTTCTTTCTTTCTTTTTCTTTCTTTCTTTCTTTCTTTCTTTCTTTCTTTCTTTCTTTCTTTCTTTCTTTCTTTCTTTCTTTCCTTTCTTTCTCTCTCTTTCTTTCCTTCTCTTTCCTTTTTTCCTTCCTTCCTTCCTTTCTTTCCTTTCTTTCTTTTCTTCTTTCTTTCTTTCTTTCTTTCTTTCTTTCTTTCTTTCTTTCTTTCTTTCTTTCTTTCTTTCAAGACTTTATTTATTTGACAGAGAGAGAGAGATCACAAGTAGGCAGAGAGGCAGGCAGAGAGAGACGAGGAAGCAGGCTCCCTGCTGAGCAGAGAGCCCAATGCAGGGCTCGATCCCAGGACCCTGAGATCATGACCTGAGCCGAAGGCAGAGGCTTTAGCCTACTGAACCACCTAGGTGCCCCATAATCTTCATTTCTAATGTGTCTGCAGGTGATGGGATGCTGCTGGTCGGGACCACATTTTGAGGACCACTAGTCTAGGCTGTGAAGCCTCAGGCGATGAGGGTCAACAATTTAGATACAGTGCTGTATCATTTACAACTTGAGCATCAGATGCATTCTGATGCACGGGGGGAAGGCCCCTTTTGGCCAAGTGCAGTAAAGGTGTATTGGAAGTTGATACTTAATGAAAAGGAAGGGTAAGTATCCACACAGCACATTTTGCTCTCAACTTACGATTTTCTTTTTGGAAGGTGAGGAAGTTAAGGGCAGGGGGGCAAGGGGAGTCTTGGGGTACAGGTGGCACCCTTTAAAAAAGATTGCAAGGGGAGTCTTGGGGTACAGGTGGCACCTTTTAAAAAAGATTGGCTCAGGAATTGGAGGGGGGAGTAGAGGAAGAGAGAGAATCTTAAGCAGGCTCCATGCCTGATGAGGGGCTTGATCTCACAACCCTGAGATCATGACCTGAGCTAAAATTGAGAGTTGGATGCTTGATCGACTGAGCCTCCCAGACACTCTTACTCCTCCCAACAATCCCAGGAAGTGGGTATCAGCAAGCCTGATCTACAGAGAAGCAGGTCTGCAGTGTCACGGAGCAAGTCCCTTCCTCCAACTCCACACAGCCAGCTGGCCCTCCCGAGCTTCCCAGAGGGGCAAACGTCTTAGACACCCAACATCCAAAAGGTCACCATGCCCTACATCCGGTAAGTCCTGTTCCTACAGCGGGAATGGCCATGGTTGCAGGGTCTCCTGGTCTGTGTTTCTCTCTCCTCCCAAAAGCAGCAGTGACCTCAGGCTACTCACTTAGGGAAGGGGTTTAACTTCCTGTTCTGATGTGGGCTACCTGTGTGACCTCAGAAAAGTTACCTAACCCTTTACAGCTTACAAGTAGATTTTTTTTTTCTATTTATATAGCTCCAATGATCCAATTAAAGATTCCATGTCAGCACTCCCCAGTGCCTGCAGGATCAAGTCCAAGATCCTTGGTAAGGCATTCAAAACTCTCCAGATCTAGCCCCTGCCTCCTTCTCCACCTCCCCGCCCCCCAAACCCCGGACTGAAGTTCCTCCTTCTTGTATTCTCAGCATGATGGCTGGCACTCGGCAGACACTCAGACACGGGAGGCCATGCTATGCTTTCCTCCTTCGTCCCCATCTGGCTCGCCTTTCCTTTCCTTCTTACCCATCGCATTGCTACTCTTTTTTTCAGGCAGTCCAAGTGCACGTCCCCCACAATGGCTCCCGTGTTTAGTCATCCAATAAATATTTACTGGCTACCTGGACGTGTCGGGAACTGTACAAGACAGATGCTGGAACCCAGTCTGAATTAGATGTTCTGCTGCAACCAGTACCCATGCTTATGGCACCATGTAGCTCATGGGACTGGAATTGCCAAGCCAGTTCAACCATCAGTCTGCCCACTGGACATTAGAGCAGAGTGGAGCTTAATCACGTCTGAGTTTTCCACAGCGACTGTGCAATTAATATGTGTTAAATCAAGCCCTACAAGATATTTACGCATTTTTCTTGTATTTAAGCCCCTATCTGGTTAACCTTGATATTATAGCGATTTCCCAGAGTTTACATTCTTATGCTGACATACCTAAAATGAAATAGAATATGCTTACTAAAAATAATTACAGGCAATTCACTCTTCAAGATCTTATACATTCTACAATTCCTGAGTCAATCTTTTTTAAAGGGTGCCACCTGTACCCCAAGACTCCCCTTGCCCCCCTGCCCTTAACTTCCTCACCTTCCAAAAAGAAAATCGTAAGTTGAGAGCAAAATGTGCTGTGTGGATACTTACCCTTCCTTTTCATTAAGTATCAACTTCCAATACACCTTTACTGCACTAGGCCAAAAGGGGCCTTTAACTAACTTGTCAATATGTGTTAACTTTTCTTATTGAAGTTTAGACCAAGCAAGCACTGCTGAACATGAGCTATTCCCTGTGAGCCAACTTTTCAGATCACTAAAACTCTTGGAATGCCAATTTCTTTTAACAACTTCCTCCTCAATTGTAGACAGGTCTCAAGCAGATTCAACATGACCCAAACCATCCTCGATGTCTCAGGCACTCACGAATGCCACATATCCCACTGAACCCTAACACAGGGATATTTTGAGCAATCCTTTGCACAGAACCATTTGCCTCAAACTGGTCCCAGATGACCATATTTTTGCTGCTCTTTTGATACATTCACCCCTTTGCTTTCAACTTCTCTGTGCTGTTAGACTAGATCCATCATTCACTTCCTGTACACAATTTCCTGACAGATGAGCAAGGCGTTACCTTGGTCAGTAGAGTATATGAACAAGTAGGAGTTTGCCATTTATGATCAAATTTTCAGGTTCAGTTCAAGATGGCCAAGGGTGCTGGGAGTCTGACCTCTGAATGAGTGGGACACAGCCATCTTCAGCTTTTCCCTGCAAAGAGTACGAATGAGAATCCAGAGTGTTTTCAGAAGTATGTGTTTTAGAGGTCCAACACCTCACTCCATTTGTGTGAAGATCTCTAAATAGACACTTCCAGATTTCTTAGTGTATTAATTTGGGCTGTGATATATACCTTCTGGATTCAGTAGCTTAGAAACAAAGGCATTTATTCCTCTCTCATGTATGGTCTAAGCTGAGTGTTCCTAGTGGACAGGCAACTCTGTTCCACAGAGGCATGCAGGGACCCCGATCTGTCCCCGTGGGTCTGCCATCCTACGGGTGCAGCATTTATCTGCATGACTGGGGCAAAGTCACACCTTCTCTGGGTTCCAGTTGGTGGGACAGGGAGAGAAGGTGGAAGGGTGTCCACGATGGCATATAGTCCTTTGACCTCTATCCCTTGGTGGGAATGTCTCTAGGCTACAAGCAACAGCAAGGACTCAGGGATGTAGTCCCCAACTGCCGAGCCGCAACTGTCTATGGAACAGAACAGCTTCTGGTGGACAACTGGCAGTCTTTAGTTTAAAAAAAAGAAAAAAAATACACACACACACACATATACACATATGTGTATATATATAAACATATATATACATACATGTGTATATATACACATACATATACAATAATTTCTATTTTATAAAAGTGCTATGAAACTGCTACATAATTTTATTTTACAAAAATCAATAGGAAAAAATCAGACTTCTATAAAATGTTAAAGAACCATATTTATTTTAGATCAGACATAAACCTAAAAGGTCTTCTGGTCATTAGGCAATGTCCCCAGGAGATGTTATTTTACTGACTTGTTTACTATGGGTCTTCCCCAGAAGAGCTGGAGTTGGCTTCATTGTTGATCCCACCATCTTAGAAAAGCCTCCTGACACATACAAGGTGATTCATAAATCCCTTTTGGAAGAATAGATAAATGAACTTGAAACATATCAAAATGCAGTGATTTTAAATGACTTTGTGAATTTATGCTCTCCTCTGCTGAGTTAGCAGCAGTGGCAGAAACGTTGTGGGGATCTAATTACAACATATTTCTTCCACATGTACATAAAATGAGTGTACAGTTTAAATAGTGGCCAAAGTACAGAAGTACAAATTACTAAAAAATTTGGACAAGTTCCTGAAAGATCCTTGATGTTTATGCTTCTGTACCAAAGGAAAAGCTAATTACAGTCTGACCTATGTTGTGCCTGAAATTTTTTTTAAAGAGCAAAGTACTATCTTGAACTCGACTCTAAGATGTGAAAAACACATTATGTGACATTCAAAACACCTACCAAATCCAAGGGCCTCCATCAGCAGAGAGATAGGAAACGGTCTATGATCACGTACCGGCCTCCCCCGCCTCCCTGCCGCCCAGGACAAAAATCCAACATTTCGCCACCGTTAAGACCAAGAGAAGAATTCAAATTAGACAGTCTTGTCACTTGTAAATTAGAAGTAAATTCTTATTACAGAGTGGGAAATTTACAATTCCCAGCAAATATAACAGTAAACATCATTAAAATAAATTCAATGATCTTTTTAAAAAGGATTACAAAATTGAATTTATTGAGTTTCACACAAGATGCACTTATAAAATTAGTACTGAATGCCATTTTAACAGAAGAAATGAACATCATTCCAAACTCCCAATAGATTCTGCAAAGGAAATGAAATCTTCCGAAAACGACAGCACAATAATAACAGGATAATTCAAGCTGAATTGACAAATATACCCAAATCATATTCTTGCTCTGATCAGGGCGACGTTTGGCAAAGTTTCCCCAAACTATTCCATTCACGTGGACACTGTTCCTTTTGGTGATGAAGAGGGGATGGATACAAGAAGAATTCTAAAATGGGACTTTGTTGAAACATACACAAAATACGAGTCTTTTCATTTTTAACTCAAAATACTTTCTGGTTTCACAAAAGCATTTCGGTAAGATTTCCTCTTTTACCCTATGTGAACATTAACATTAATCTTCATATTTCTTTAGTTAATGCAAAATATTAAGATTCACTTCTGTAATTATACGGAAGCCAAAGAAGCCAAAACATTAAAGTGTGCTTTGTATTTCTCCCAGGAAAAGAGACGGATTCCCTAAAATTTACCTTCTGCATATCATACGCCCGAAGGGCCAGCACAGGAGCTGAACTTCAACATGAAAACATCAAAGGAAATGACAGTTAACAGTAACTTCTGCACATTTTTAAATGAGATGCTGTAAAATTTTTATGAAAATGCAGAAAGGTTTCTCAAGATAAAACTGTGGTGGGAAATGACTTGTCCTATGATGTGGGCCACAAACTAGTAATTAAGCAGAAACAGAAATCTTGATCTCAAACAAAACCAAAAAGCACCTTTTGGTTGCTGTTCCCAGCATCCAAACACACACACCTCGCCGCCCCTGACAGCCTCGCTCGCAGCTCAAGCACGCGGCCGCTGGCCCCGGCACAGGCACCCCCACGGACGCTCCCATCGGCAAGACTCCTGCGTTTTATAAGCCCAAGCAAGACGCTGCCCAAGCCACTTAGAGTATTTACTTTAAAGCTGTCACTTTCAAAAACTCTGTTAAAGTTGACACCTTTGGATTGTGTACACCGGCAATTCTTCAGCCCATTCAACACCAAATCCTTGGAACCGTAACAATTCATGAAGCAATTAGTTTTAAAGCGAAACCAGTTAACTATACATTAAAGTTAACACTGCTCTGCTTTTTCAGTATAAAAAAGTGCCTTTTTGTAAGGGTAGTTCTATTTTGTCCGCTGCACTGGAACAATACACAGCTCGTATTTTGCTTTAAAGAGTAAACTGAAAAATTATGGAACATTTTTCTCTGTGATGCAACCTTCATAAATGAATATTTTTTAAATAAACCAGCTTAGGGTTTTTTCCTAGAAAATGCTACTATTCATCATGAATTATTTTAGGTAGCCTTTTATTCTGATTAATTCAGATACCTCTTCAAGGATTATTCTGCTGGTAAGAACATTTATCTTGACTTAAGTTTAATTATTATTTTTTTTAATGCTTTGGCAGATGAAATAGTTTGAAAACTGTTCGCGAAAATCGTATGGGACTGGAGAGGTAATGTCATGGGAAAAGCTTCACAGTTTTCCAGGTATACCCTTGCACTGAAGAGGCCAAGAGGCAGAATTCGGTGTTGTGGAAGTGCGGACCGACGAAGCAGAGCGATCCTGACGGGTCGCCTGCGAGGCCCGTGGTGACTGCTCTCTGCCAGGCGGGAGGGGCTCCCCCAACCCGCTGGGCTTCCAGAGTCCAGGCTGCAGGTCGCCGCTCTTCCGCGACCTGAGCGGCAGCCAAGCCCCATTACTGGAAGAAAGATATTAAGATTCGCTTTCCATTAATAATTTAAGTTTTTAAATAAATATTTAAGTGCCATTTTTTGCATCTGTCCGTCCCGGGAGCAGATCTCCTGCCCCGGGACTCTGCATCTTGGGCACGAGAGGCCGCGGAGTTCAGTCGATGCGGTTTCCGCAGATTGTGAACCTGTCCACCTCTAACAAATCTTTCTTTGAGGATCTGTGCTTTAATTCAGAGCTTTCCTGGGTTAGGTCCTTCTCGTCGCCATCTGGGGTGGTCAGAAACTGATCAGAACTGCTTGCCACGAGTAACGGGATGACATTTTCCTTTGGATGAACAGGCTGGCTGGTGACCGAAGCGGACAGGTTTTCTTCTGTGGAAAAACAGATCCAACTAATTAGAAAAGGACATCCCTCCACCTTATAACACATGCAAGCTTACCAAGAGAGTGGCAATGGAAAGAAGTGTCCATCACTCATACTTTCATTTATTTTTATTTTTTTAAAAAGATTTTATTTATTTGACAGAGAGAGATCACAAGTAGGCAGAGAAGCAGGCAGAGAGAGAGCGGGAAGCAGGCTCCCTCTGAGCAGGGAGCCCGATGCGGGGCTCGATCCCAGGACCCTGAGATCATGACCTGAGCCGAAGGCAGAGGCTTTAACCCACTGAGCCACCCAGGTGCCCCTTCATCATTCATACTTTTAGGTAAAGCAAGTGATCACCCAAATAGCCTGGGGCATAGAAACAGTTGTGGTTTACAATGAAACTCAGAGACTATGCCATTTGTTTGCTCAATTAAACTTTTATAGAAAGGCTATTATGTGCATCCTATCACACAAATAACACTACTACCTGATTTGGGGAGGATCAGAACTCCCATATAACAAACTCCCTCCTATATGACCAAGTCCTAATATGATTGTTGCCCGAAAAGTCAGCACTGGCTCCTACAGTCAGGACGTCAGGGGGAAGCGGACTCCAGAACATCCGACCTCTTCTGTGTAGTCACCTTAGCAGCCCTGAGCATTCCACCTACGGGAAGTTCAAAACAGAGGCCCCTTCACCTGGACCCACTTCTTCTACCCTTTGAGATTTAGTTCAGGCATCACCACCTCAGGAAGGGAGCCTCTCCTGGCCCTTCCATGCCTGTCGACAACCCGCTCCCCTCTCTGGATTATCCACTTTTGCCGTCTCCCCTGTCAGTCTGTGAGGCCCTGCAGGCACGATTTATCATCCCTGTATCTCAGCATTACATATATTACCTGGCACACTGCGGCTCCACGTATTTAAGAATAAGCCATTTAAATGAGAAGTCACATGAACAGACATGGAACAGACAAGGAACTGCCATCGAATGACAAAAACTACATCAGCGTCCCACTTCTTCATCCAAGTCTTCCAGGCCCAGCCCTGGAATCATCCCTCCCTCTCTCTCTCCCACACTGGGAAACCTCATCCGCAAATCCTGTGCTCTTCCAGATCTATCTGGAATCTGGCCAGCTCTCCCTGCTCACACCACTAAGCCCCCTTCTGAGCCAGGAAGCCTCCCTGCTGGCCTCTCCCTCTGGGCTCGCTCTCCTTGAGTGTCCTTTCCAAAAAGCTGGAGAGTGACCCTTTTAAAATGTCAGCTAGATCACATTACTCCTCTTGCAACACCTTCCTAAATGGTACACGGACACTGAGACACTTGTCTGAAATGCACTTCCCAACCGTGAAACAGACCCTTCCCACACAGTAAAAGCCCCAGTCCGCACAGCAGCAAGGGGGCCTCTCTGACTCCCTCTCCAGTTCCTCTCCCGTGGGGTGGGTCCACTCCAGCCACCTGGCCTTTGTGGTCCCTCCACACGTCCAGCGGGCTCCCGCCCTGGGCCTTGGCACGTGCTGCTGGCGCTGCTCCCGAGAAGTGCCCCTTCCTTGGCTGGGGGAGCTCCGGACTCCCAGGCATACTCCCCTTTCCCAACCCGGCTGCCGTTTTCTCTACAGCACGACTGCCCCCTCGCTCTCTCCCCATCTCCCCAGCAACTCAGAATCAGCGCTGCCTTTCTTCCCCGCTGCTATATGCCCTGGGCCTGTCGTGTAACAGGTGCTCAACTGTCATCTCCTGGAGAAGAAATAAATGTAAAAACTCAAAGCATTGCATCAGGTGTATCTGCGATGAGATCTAAAATGTAAACATTGAAAACAACTCAGCAAAGTGAAATCAATTCCTGAGAGCACTGCGAAACACTGACCAAACGGTGATTTACTAGGGAAAATTCAGGTCATTAACTCTTTGGAAAATGATTCACACAAGTGATGGAAGGAACCAAACGTACCTTGAGAGGGTTTACATTTGTTCTGTGATTTATTAGGCGGTTTGCCTGGTGCGCTGGCTGGAGGGGGATTAAACAACTTTTCTTCCATCTTGGCCTCCTTCACATACTGGCATGATTTCCCCAACAGCACGATGCTGTTCAGCACTTTCAGGGATATCAACCTAAAACCAGAAAAAAACAACCAACCACAATTGGAATTCATCTCAATCACCGCCAGCACCATCTCCTACCCCTGCTAACGAGAAGGCCCGGGGCCAGGTGAGGAGTGCAGGCCCGGAAGCCAGAGGCCAAAGCCTGGGATGGGCCAGTTTCCCATGAAGCTTCTATACAAGGGGAAAATGCCTGATCGATTCCTTAGTTCTCATTACCACAAGAAATTGTACCACCTAGAAGTTTTACCTGGTTCCAAATCATTTAACATTTATTCTTTCACTGCAACACAAATGTATTTAGTAAATGCAGATGAACAAAAAATAACTTCTAATTCCAGAGTCCAGCGCTACTCACTGTGACATTTGGTGCACTATGTCTCGGTCGTTTTTATTATGAGTTTATACCAATCCATACTCTTCCACTATTTAGAAACGGAGTCTATTTTACAAAGCAGTAGGGGCTGCAGTTCGGGGCCAGGGCACGTTCTGGGTACCAAGTGTTTGAGTTCAAATCCTGACTCACTGCTTAGACCTTGTGTGGACCTGAGTGCATTTCTTATCCACGAATCCAGAGATGATTCCAGTCAGTGCTCAGAATAGTACCTGGCACATAGCAATGTCAACCAATTTTGCTATTTTATTAAATGCTGTTATTATTTTACATAACAATGTATTATTATGAATACTTTCCCTACCAGTTAATGTTCCTCAGGGACATTATTTTAATGTCTTATATTTCACTGTTTGAGTTACCATGTAACAAGCCCCCTAAAGCCCTACATTTCTGGATATTTGAGTTATTTCCAAAATTTTGTTTCTGTTTTTAAGTTTCTAATTAGGAAAACTTAGGTTAAATCTGTATTTCCTTAAGATAAATGTGTAGATAGCTATAATGATAGAAGTGAATTTCTGGGGCCACAAAGTATATGACATTTTAAGGTATCTGATACAAATCTGGCAAAAAAATTCTGAAAAAATATTCTTCATGTTGGTTTCTTCCCATGTATGGGGACCTGAAATGATAGCACGGACCCTACTGCCAGTGTTACTGTGAGTGAAGAGGCGGCTGCTGTCTCTGTGGCTGAGATGAGATCTTGGCGATGACAGGAAACTGCGCGTCAGCGGGGGTGAGGCTAAGGAGGGGCCTGGCAGGGAGGTCAAAGAAAGAAGCAAACGGGTTTCCTTCACTGCCCCTAGCCTCTCCCCTCCAGGAGCTAAGAAAGCTAATGACCTCACATAGATCCCTGCCCTAAGGATTTTCACAGGCAAAACACTCCCCACTTTACCCTCAGACCCCCTATGCTCGGAACTCCTTACTCATACCTTCCTTGCTTCCCCCACCCTGCTTTGGGGATAGCTAACAGAATTTCAAGCTGACTAAAGCCAAGCCTTAACTCTTGACTCCAACCCAGCCTTCCAAAACATGAAAGAAAACCCCACAAAACCACACCCGCATGTATCTCTCCTGGGCTCCCCATCGCAGTGTGGCAACTCCACGACCCTCCCTGCGTGGGCCCCGAACCCTGCGATCACACTTGATTCCTTGGGTTCCCTGACAACTCACGTCCCATCATTCACTGACAAGCCCTGTCTCGCTCCACTTTCAGAAACGTATCACCAGCTGACAAGCTGCTAGCACTCCACCTGCTGCCGCTGGAGCAGCGGCCACAGCCCCGTGTCCCTCGGAGGTCTGTCACTGCTGCCTGACTCAGCCCGCGGTCTGCTTCGCCTCTCGCCACGGTCCAGGCCGCTCTCCCCACGGCCGCAGGCCAGCTGGCCTAGGCCTCTTCTGCTCAGAGGCCTCCAGGGGTTCCTCCTTCCCGCAGCCAGAACCCGAGCCCTTCCTGGGGCTGCCGGGTCCCCCCGCAACGCTCCGTCTGGACTGCTGTGCCCTGGCTGCCCGGGCTCCCCGCCGCTGCTCCTGTCACCTACGTCACCTGCCCTATGGCACGTCTGCCGAACCTGCTACCCCCCAGGCATCTGCGTGGCTCTCTCCCTCACTCCAGCTGGTCTCCACTGGACCCCGGCTCACCAGAGAGGCTGGCAGGCAGGCACCTCCGCTGTTCTCCACCTCCTCACACGACCCTATTTTCTCTTCCTGATGCTGACTACAAACTGTCACTTTACAGAGATTTGCTTTTCTGGCTGTTGTCTATTTTTCCACTAGAATTGCAGTGCCACAAAGGCCGGGCCTTGGTCTTGCCCTGGGACCAGTACCTGGCGCCTAGCAGGTGCTCACTGAGGGGTGCTGACCGCAGGAGGAGGGCAGAGGCCGCTGGCCTTCCTCCTGCAGCTCGGCCACGGCAAGTCTGGGGGGAAGAGGCGGGCCCCGGGGTGGTGGGGAGCAAGCCCAGCACTGTGTGCCAGGAGGCCCAACAGAATTCTGACTCGTCCACACCCAAGAGAAAGTCAGAGAATAAAGAAGGCTTCAGGGACAAGGTGGTTTGGGAATGATTTTGAAGGAGGAGAGGATAATTTGGGCACTACCCTGATATAAGGTAATAAGGAGAAATGAGTGGAGTGGAAGGGTCAGTGAGCAGCTGGGCCTCCGTGGACTATTGAGGGGAACAGTGATGAGGTGTGGGGGGTCGTGAATTCTCAGTCATTCAGATTAAAGCACGTCCACTTCGGTGAATTACACACACACAACTGTAACTAAACAAAGATTTTTCCATGTTGCATACACATGCTTTACTTCCCAGTTTAGGTCAAGAGAAAAACACAAGAATATTTTGTTAAACAAAGATGAGAGCAATTATAGCAACAATAGAGCAAGGCACAATGCCAAGAACTCTGGAGCACTATGTGAGCATTTGCACCAGAGAAGCCGGATCTCATGGTTTTTAATGTCAAAAAACTGAGAGGTGTGTGGTTCTTGAGCTTTAGAATCTGTGAGTGAGTCCTTGTAGTATGAAGAAGGGGCAGGCTCTAGGAGAAATCAAGGCCCTGGGCTCCCCGCCTCAACACAATGTCCGACGTGCCCAGTGTCAAACCAAAGCCACCAATAAAAGGTACTGATGACGTGGCTTGGGACACTGCAGGGATAGACGCTTGATGGCCAGGGGGCATCCTGACTCCTAGAACCTGAGCAAAAACTCATTGGGGAGAGCCCCACGGATTCACTGAGTTAAAGATGTTTTTAAACATAGGAAAATTTCTGATGGTAATGGCCGATTTTATCATGAAAGGAAAGAGGAGTGCAACTGAAATCCTAAGCAGAAAGAGCTTTAACAGATTTCGCTAAAGATTAAAATAAAATCTAAAGTGCTATTAAGGGGCGCCTGGGTGGCTCAGTGGGTTAAAGCCTCTGCCTTCGGCTCAGGTCATGATCCCAGGGTCCTGGGATCGAGCCCCACATCAGGCTCTCTGCTCATCAGGGAGCCTGCTTCCTCCTCTCTCTCTGCCTGCCTCTCTGCCTACTTGTGATCTGATCTCTCTCTCGGTGTCAAATAAATAAATAAAATCTTTAAAAAAAAAAATAAAGTGCTATTAATACTAGTACCAAACAACAGCATACTTCATTGACTCTCACCAAGTCACGAACACATCTGGAGGTATGTGCTGTTAAGGGAGCCCTGGGTCAGTGAGAATGGGTGGAGGGTGATTTGGTTGCAATTAACTTCCATTACATCTTGCATTTACACTTTATTGTACAACCAAAAACATATTCAAAAACAGTTAATCTTACCCCAAATAGAAGAGTATGACACAGGCATAAGACAGGATTCCTTGCACTTTAATTGAGCTTGTTACAACTCTGATGAGCTAGCCAGAAACAAATCAAAACAACAACAAAAAACACACACACAAAACATACAACCACAGAGTTATTAGTTAATATTTAAATAAAGACTTCTCCATGCTGATTTCAACATCTTAGTTACACTCCTGTGGGCTCTAAATCTAAGCAAGCAGTTCTAGATTTTTCAATTTGTATGAACATCTGGCTGCTTGTGAAAACTTCTGTGGTAGATTTGGACTTGTTCAGGCAAATTTAGGATTCCTGTGGCGAATGTCACGTTCAGCTGTTGCTGACTCTCTGAAGTCGGGCACTATATCTAGGTTCGTGAATGACACATTTAGTTGTACCCCACAGAGATGCAAATCAGGTGATTTTTAAAAATGAAAAACCACTCTGGAAAATACAAATAAATCCATCTTGCTACATGTGTGACCATCAGAGCTAAAACCACATAGCGAGCACGTCCCGTATTCTTGCTGTTTCTGTCTTTCCTTGGCTCTTTTTAGGAACCCACGGTGACTTACGGGGAAGAGAGAGAAAAGGGAGCCTCAGGAGCTTTGTACTGTTTAAAAAAAAAAAAAAAAGCTAACTAATATCACAGCACTGTCCTTGGAAGTGTGCTGAATAAATCTGGTGGGTTTGTCACTGGAAAATATTTATACATTACAGGTTCGGCTTAATAATGTGCCTACATCTCAGGGTCTGGGGGGGCTGCTACACGGAAATGGGAAGTCTGGGAAAATGATGGACCTCACCCAGCAGCGTTAAGTTATTATCAAGCTGAACTCCACTAGAGTGTCTTAAATAAATACCGTAATATATGTTTTAAACCAAATTTTATATATGCTTTTAGTAAAAGAACAATTGGGTAGAGACCAAGGAAATGGTCACATGTTCACTAAAGGTCCACTATGAGAAGACTGATACGGAAGTCCTTGTCTCTGTCACAGGACCTAATGGGGAGATGACCTGCTGTACAAGTATTTGTGATGAAAGTTAACGTGGCTCTAGGATTTTACTGATTAATAGGAAAGGCAGGCCAACTGCTGCATTCAAGGCTTAAATGATTTCATTTTTATCTAATATATCATTAGGTAATTTTAAGGTACATATGTCCAAAGCTTAATTTCCATCAGGCCTTAATATATCATTTCTTTTACTTTTCCTGGATATTATTTCATTTTAGGGAGAAACACTGCCCCTCGTGGGCCTTAAAGAGGCTTCGGAATATTCCTCAAGGATCCTAGAAGGCTGACAAAACAACGGGGTCACTTTGGAGCTCTGCGAAAACAGTACGACAAGAGCAAACCTTCTGGATCACTGCCTAACTGCACGGTCCCCTCTGAAAGGCAAGAGGTTCTCCAGAAGCACTGCATTAATCAATCATTAGCTAAACTTAAATCTTTCAGTACAACAACCATAAAAACTCATCTAAGGAATAAAACAAAGGCCAGAGAAAAATTTAAAAACACTAAATTAGAGAATCCATACTAATTATAAAGAAGAGTTTTCTGGCAAATAAATTACTACTAGATAGTTATTATTTGGCAAAGCAGGGCCACATTTAAATCCAATCATTTAACCAATCCTTTAAAAATAAAAAATCAGTCAGGCAACCTAAGTTTATCCTTATACTACAGGTATCATGTTTCCAGTTGTAGGAAACAAATGTAGAAAGAGTCAACATTTTATCAATCTCTTAAACAATTTTACTCTTTAAAATACTCTGTTTTTCCAAAATTCTTGGAGTTCCTTTTCCCAAACAAAAGAAAGCTATATTATTATGTAACAAACAAGTTACTAATAGAATTGAAAACATTTAGAATGTGGTGGTCTGAAGAGTCACAATGAAATTTACATAACATTAAATCTACTAATCTTCCAGCCTTTAAAAAAGGTCAGGCAAGCTGGTCTAAAATACAGTTGGTATCACTTACAATTTCTTTATACATCTTATTTGACTTCCATGACACTTTGCATCTACATGAGAACTCTAGATGTCCTTTGGCAAAAAGACAGTTGCACTTGTTTTGATGTGAGACTAGGTAGCCAACAAAGTACATAATCAAATACAGGTACAACCAGCAAATCCTGATTAACATTATTACGGCCTGATGTGGCTAATAACTTTGCAAAGCTGTTCTGAGCAATTCATTTAAATATTCAAAGTTGGTGACTATTTTTTGGATTGATTTAATATATTTCAATGCTAATATTAAAAATATATATATATATTCTGAGTATAACAGTAAAAATTTTCATTGTAAAAACATTGGAAAAATGATAAAAAGTAATGACTGTAATGGATAGAGACTATGTCTTCATTTGAGCATATGAAAATTTATTTAACCTATTTCATGTCTTTCCAAATTTTTACTATTATAAAGGCCACTGCAATGTATAATATGGCCTATAAATCATCATGTGCCTTTTGTAACTATCTTCTTAGGATAAATTCCTAGAACTCCAATTACTGCATCAAAGCATAATACTGTCAAACTGCCTTTGAGAAATGTTGGACTGACTTAGACTTCCGCTAATACATGCTACAGTGGTTGCACCAATGCCTACCACTATGCATTTCCATACAAAGAGAAAAATCTTTGCCAAATGAATAAGCAAAAATGAGTACTCTCATTACTAGGAAAGCCATTACATAAAATATCTATTAAAATTACTTATCTGTTGCACAGCTCAAAATCCAATAGAATAATAACATAACTTAAAATTTCCTTCCAAGTCATATATCTTTAGTTTTTATATCAGGTCTGTCTGAAATAAACTTCTTGATAATTCATTTATTAATAGTTTATCATAACAGCTAACTTACTGTAGAAAAGGGAAAAAAGTATGAACTTACTAGAACAGCTAGTGGGAGAGGGATGAACCCCATCCTCCGTGCCACTGAGTCACTGTAATCAGTATATGCCTGCACAGAGAAAAGAAAGAAGGATTTATGGCATCAAAAAAGTTCGCTTCCACTTACCACCAGCAAATGTTTTCAACAGGTGAGGCTATGCACAAAAAGAGAACCCAGCAGCTAATATGTAAATTGAGTAAAATGTGGAAATCTAAATGTTCATTAAGAAGTTCTAAATCCAAAGTTGTGCTACAGAAATCATACCTTATTTAATATTAAGTACTATCACTATTTTACTAAGTTACAGAGTGTTGAGACCAGAGATAAGTAGGAAGTTACAGTTTATTCAACTTTCCCTTAACCAATATTCCACCCTAAATTAAAGCACTGTTCAGGTAATTTCGGACTATGTATTCAATATAATGCTTACATTTTTCTGTCGGCTGCTAACAAGGTCAAAAGCAAGGCTGGCTCTATATTCACTGTAGACCTAAAGACAAATAAGAGTGAAACAGTAAGTGATACAGTGCAAATATATAAGGTGCAAAGATTTAATCGACTTTGTAGATGAACACGTTTAATAATTAACCAGGCAAAAGGTGCTGATGGCCAAGCAGAAATCTGAACAGTGCTTCTCTGTTTTCCTACCGTAAAGGTAAAAGAGCCTCAGTCCCAACTGTTATGTTCACAAGCTTTTTAAAGATTTTTCTTCAAAGAGGGAGAAATAGTCAATGATTATGGTCCTAAGAGTTTAGAATTTGGGGAAGAATGGTTATTTCAAGTAGCATAATACATATATAAAATAATTTTGAAATTTTAAACGCATAGTTTAAAAAATTATTACAATAATGATACCTCATTCAAACAATGGGTGCTAAGCAAGATGTAAAACTGAGTTTGAGAAGGTAACATTTACAAAGGCACTGGAAACTGTCATTTCACTAAAAACTGCACTAAGTACTTGAATCAGGTTTATTAATTTTGACTTCAGATGGTGAGAAAATGATCCCATGGAAAGGGAACCATTTTGCACTGAGGAAACCAAGAGAGTAAACAGTGAAATTATTTGATAAGTGCTTTACGAAAGAGTGCAAAATTTTAGTTGAGTTTATTAAAGCATTCAGAAACTCTTAATCAAATCATCCATATTTTAGCAGTTGCAACCACATTAGATTTCAAATCTATGCCTCTTGAAATACCACCACGGTAAGACAAAGTACAACCCAAATAAAATCTAGGAAACCGTCCAAATGAATATTCATTTTGGGGCTGAGGTAGGAATGGGGAAGGCACTGGGAACTCCTGTGCTTTGTGTACGATGAGCCTACAGCACACAACTCCACAGAGCAGCTGGTTAAAACCTAAAGCAAATCTCCTGAGTGCATTCACCAAAAAATATAAGGCTCTTGTCTTCTACAACTTTTCAGCAGTCTATAATCACAGAAAAAAAAATCAATTTTAAATACAAAATACTTAAAAAAATCTAGCCAGAGAGAAAAGGTTTGATAATCTATGCTTAAGTAGAAACTATGTGATTTTAAAAGTTTTTTAAGTACACAGATTATGATAGTATTAATAATTTATCATGATTCTGAGTTAGTGACACTCTACTCCAATCTGAAATATTAGCCAAATTATATTTCCACAAAAAAGTGTGGAACCGGACTGTTCAATATTGAAATAACATGCTTTCTGTAGTATAATTTTTAAAAATTTAAAACTATAATTCTAACTTCAAAGTAGTACTCTCATCTTAATAAACAGAGTAAACCTAGCCTTATTTTACATCTCTATAATATTAAGCGGCAGAAGTCAACATTTTTTTTGCTTTAGAAAATATTACTCTTCATAATTATTATTTATTTTATAAATACTTTTATTATTATTTATTTTAATTTAAATTCAAGTTAGTTAACACATACTGCAGTACTGGTTTCAGGAGAATTTAGTGATTCATCACTTACATATAACACCCAGTGCTCATCCCAACAAAGTACCCTCTTTAATACCCATCACTCATTATCCCATCCCCTGCCCACCTCCCCTCCAGCAACCCTCAGTTTACCTCCCTCTCGGTTTCTATCTTATTTTCCTTTCTCTTCCCCTATATTCATCTGCTTTATTTCTTAAATTTCACATATGAGTGAATCACATGGTATTTGTCTTTCCCTGATTTGTCTTGCTTATTAGCATAACACACTCTAGTTCCATCCACGTCACTGGAAGATTTCATTCTTTTTGACGTGTGTGTGTGCACACATCTTCTTTATCCATTTATCAGTCAATGGACATTTGTGGCTCCTTCCCTAATTTGGATATTATTGATAAAGCTGCTAGAAACAGTGGGTGCATATGCCCCTTCAAATCATTATGTTTGTACCCTTTAGATAAATACCTAGTAGTGTAATTGCTAGGTGATAGGATAGTTCTATTTTTAACTTTTTGAGGAACCTCCATACTGTTTTCCAGAGTGGCTGCACCAGGTTGCACCAAAGTCAACATTAAACACTGAATTGCTTATTAAATACATACATCTGCGGTAATGTCATTGAACTTGGTGATAAAGGCGTGTTTTACAATATCCACAGCAGTTTCTGATGCAATCACCATACAGACATCTGGAAACAACACCCAGAGATGATCTAGGAAGGATAGGGAAAAAGAGACAATTAAATCTCTTAATATGAATAGAACATCTTATACCATAATATCACAGGCTGCCATAGGAATCTGAAATCTTCACAGAGCTAAACTATGTTGTCAATAAACGATAACAGAGACAAAACTAGCATTCAATTAATTATCAAAAGAGCTAAATTTGATCAAATTAAAGGATAATTCATTCGATAGCTCTTTATTGTGTGTTTTCTCTGTGCTAAACCCTTGAGGGGCAGGGCGAAGAGGTGAAGAGAGCCCCCAATCTCCTTCATGGAGCCAACGCACTGGCAGGATGGCCAATTAAGCAGGCTTGTCATAAAATGCTTTAATTAGATAGCTGCCTAATGGGACAGTAAATAGCTACTAGGGACATGTGCTGAAGTCAACTGAACAATCTTTTCCCCTCTTTATCACTATGACTTAAAGATACTGATCATTTCTTGCACTGTCACACAGATGCCATTTATCAAAATTTTCTCACCTTTATCATATTTCTTAAAATGTCAATTTGCCAGCAAGTACCTGATAAAAAATGCAAACCAATAACCTCCTAAGACCCTGAAGAAGGATATAAGGGTGAGACGGAGCCAGAAAAGGTTAGAAATGTTGACAGGGACCTAGGCAATTTGGGATCTGGGCCCTGGAGGGGCAGGGTGGAGAGAATCGAGCTCCCGCTATCTATGCTGACAGTTTTAGTGGGTCTGGCATCTGCTTGCGGTTTTGGGAATCAGGAAACTTCTTTCAACGTTAAACTCTGCCACCAACTGGCTCCATGACCTCGGGCAAGTTTCTTAATGACCTAAACTCCAGTTTCCTCATCTATAAAATAAAAAGTCTCTACACCTGGCCATTATGAGAATTAAATAAGGAGATAAAGTGCAGAATAATGTGCCTGGCACACAAAATAACTAGTATTATTTTTAGGTTATTCACGATCTTAGAAGCTTACAGGAAGCTTCCATAAATGGTATTTTGGTTTTTAAGAAAAGAAATTAAAGAAACCAAAGAGTAAAAGAATGATGAGTTCACCAACGGTAAGTATTCCCTTTATGGCATGCTCAGCCATAGCAATACTAAAGAAGACCTAAGGTAATCAGTTCAAAGTCACAGTACAAAGGAGAATAGGATTTCAAACACCCAGTGGTCAGCAGGCTCAGGATTACTGTCCTTTGGCACAAGAGGACGATCCTGAACCCTGCTTCAGGATTGCGGACCCCACGTGAGTTCGGCTGGGGTCAGCCACACACGCTCACCACCCTGCCTCTCGTAGCTACGACGTCAGCTGCCTTGGTTATGAATGGAGAATCCAGGGGCACAGAGAATCCCAGTGTGTGTGGAGCAGGGCTTTGCTGCCACAAGTCAGGTAGACTTTGGATCTATTTAGACAGGAACTCAAGCCACTGGAAAACAGATCATTTGATCTTTTGCTTTCTACGAGCAAATAACTTCTGGAAATATATTTCCAAGATCATATAACTCATTTAACATCTGTCTCTGGTTTTTCACAGGTCTCTGAAAACTAGCAACGAATCAAAATAAATGAACAAGAAGTTATTAAAAGCCTGGAATGTGCGTGGCATTGGGGGTAATAAATAAGATGCAAAGTATAATCTCGGTCCTAACGAATGAGGTTGCATAAAAATGTCAGACATGAAAAAACTCTCAATTACCTGAGACACCTGAGCACATGACCATTTCCCACCAACTTCAGTCAGCATTACCAGACTGTGTTATAATTACCTACTGATTTCCCCTATGAGCGTGAGAGTCCTACGTGTATCTTAGGACTTTGAACGCTTGCTACAGTGCCTAGCTTTATGGAAATGCCTGCTAAGTGAACGGATAATGAAAATTCATAGAATCTCAACAACTTCCTGTCAGCCTTGATTTAAAGATGTATAAGTAACCAAATGTACTGCCTTACATTATATATTTTGCAATTTATGTTTATTTAAAATGCTAATTAAGAGGCAGTGAATGCATAAAAGACAAATGTTAAGAAAGAACAAAAGTTATTCTGGCGAATGATGAAAATGAAGAAGAGCCTACTGACTGCATTTAGGTAACCCCAGGACACTACAGTTAAGAAAAGAGACAAAGAGGCTGCAGTGCTCAGCAGCGTCCGCTCACCCACTGAGGACACAGCTCTAGAGACGCTGTGAGGTTTACGAGAAATGACGGACCAAAGACTGCCTCACGTGGTGCGGCATCCCACCACCCACCACACCATGGGGAACATGCTCAATCCCTTCTACCCAAACAGGTATTTCCAACACCCTAGGAGTGGAGCGGCTCAGGTTTTTGAAGTTCTCTGCAATAGTCACTTTAGTCCATGTGAAAGAATGATTTTGGTTCAAGAGTAAAATTAGAAGGCACTGTATTTGTTAAGAGTCACATACCTGGATTCCAGGAAAACTGCTCCATGTTTCTTAGACACACTATTAGCAAAAGCACATAATTCGTGAATCGTTCCTTAATATCTAAAAAAATTAAAATATACTGTACTGTATATAAATAATATAATAATATAGTTCATGTATAACTTTCTTTTACTCAGAACATGATGAAAGTACAATTATATACAAATGACTGGAAAATAAATATACTATTTTATACATAAGATGGTGTTACATTGGTAAGGCATTTATGTCTCAATTCTGGTATGGAAATTCCAATTTTGTATATGGTTGAACATATCAGTGTTTTTTTCTGTTTTAATAGCTGAGTAGTGTTCCATAGCATGGCTATACCACCATTTGTTTATCTGCTTTCTTACTGACAGACATTGGGTTGTTTCCAGTTTCTGGCTGTTATGAATAAAGCTGCCATATTTCTTGTACAAGTTTTTTTGTGAAAATGTGTTCTCACTGCTAAGTTACAGGACAGGCAAACATTTAATTGTGTAAGAAACTGTATAAGAAACTACCAGGGCGAATGTAGTATTTCCCACTCACACCATCAAAGCACGAGAACACCAGTCACTGGGTACCCCTGCTAGCGTTTGCCAGCGGCAGACTACGGAAGCAGCCATTCTGGGGGGTGGGCTCTGGTATCTCAACAGGACTCTTCCCCCTCCCCCCCTTTAAATGTCACCATGGGGAGAGATAAATGATGTCTTCATATTCTCATGAAACAGTCTTGACTTTGTAAACTTCACTCCAGGGTCTCAGGGATGCTCCTCGAGGGTTCCATGGGCTATACTTTGCTAACCAAGACACCACGCTGGCTTGATTTTTGTAACTATGAAAGATAATGTTTCCAGGGATAGATGTTGTGCTTTCACTCTTCTTAGGGTTAGTAAGGAGCCAATAAGGCATAAATGGAAAAGCTGAGCACAGAGAGACAATCTGAGGTTTCCAGTCCTAACTCTGCTCTTGACATCTGTGTGGGTGACCTTGGGGAAGTCAAATTACTTTCTCTGTGTGTTAGTTTCCACATCTATAAAATGGAGTATCATCTGCTACAAAGAAATTTCTGGATTAAGAAGAAGCTCTGAAAGTATGGTATGGTGCTATACAACTGCTTGTCATACTTTATTATCTTAAATATCTTGAGATTACAATAACCATAATAAGAAAACCTGGTAAAGATATTGAGGGAGTAAGAGAAAGCACAGCTAAGTCAAAGAAGCAGTAGCCCAGAGGAAATGTGACAGAGAGTTTCAAAATGAATTGCAAAATCATCCCGCATAAAGCTGTACACAAAAGCTAAGTGTACATACCGCTATTTGACATTTGAAAAAGATTGTTCTTTTCAAACTTCTTGAAAACACTTCCTTTAATTTCAACAAACTGAAAAAGTAAACAAAAATATCGCCTTTATCATTGTAACAGTTTAAAAATGGACAAGCTACATATAAAACTTCCTGGGCAGTAAATAACACTTAAAAAATAATTTTATTCCATCCAGAATATTGGCATTAAAGCACCCATATAACCTCAGAGATACAAAATAAAATTGCATACTCACATTATTAGACATCATGATAGTGAGCAGTGACTTGTTGTGTGAGTTAAAAGCCACATTGAGAGTTGTTGCTTGAACCATGATGAGAATTGCATGCAAAACTAGCAGTGAGTGATGTCAAGGAAAAAGCTTGTCTGTTTTCATATTGATAGATAAAACTATACAATTTAGAAAGTGAATAATGGGGGGGTGATCATGCTTTCTAAATCCAGTCTTGCGTTAGTGTTTTATCACCGTCAGCTACGGCTGATACAAATTTGACAGGTAAGACGCACGGGACCCATACAGAACAAAAGCAGAAAGGAGCCTCTGGGGATCCATTCACTTAGACTGTGTGTCCTGCAAGATGCTTGTCTTGTTCCTTCTGGGCTTCTGGCATTTGGCACAAGGTCTGGAAAACAGGCCCTCGAAAAAGTTTCTAATAAGTGGAATAAACGATGGTAAATACCGAAAAAAGAGACTTAGCTGATTTGCATTCTAAAACAGAAAAGAACACAAAGTAAAAGTCTGGAAGCAGCTGGCTTCTGTAATTCTGTAGGAGGTAGGAAGTGGGGATGTAAGATGACAAGAAATGTCTGATAAATGAGATTCTTCTTTACATGTCATTTTTGAAGATATTCACAAGTTGCAGAATTATATTCATATTACGCATGGAATAGTTTTTTTAAATGAGAGTAGTAACTGTTCTACTCCACATACTTGGAACAAGCTTTTACGCTTATAGAAATCTTTCCACTTAGCCCCTTAACTTTCCAAGTATTAATCCAATGTTTTCAAGTATGACACTTTCAGAGACAGTACACATTCCTGTGAGTGAGTCTAGACCCCATATGGAACTTAAGTACAGCTATGCATGTGTGTATACAAATACACAGATGGGTACGTACACACACGCAAACAGTTTATATAGTAAAGCCTTTAACTCTTCAAAAGAAAAGCTTTAAGAAGGGGTGTGGGCAGCAGAGGAGACAAAACTTCTAAAATTCCTCCCCAATCAATTTCAAATTTTACCTCTAGATGAACCATATACATTTTAAGTCCTAGGTTTTAACAAAAAATTCGTAGGCTTAAAGATAACCTCCAAACAATTCAGGTATAGGTATGAAAGTTATGTGGATCTCAAGGGCGCCTGGGTGGCTCAGTGGGTTAAAGCCTCTGCTTTCGGCTCAGGTCATGATCTCAGGGTCCTGGGATCGAGGCCCACATCGGGCTCTCTGCTCTGCAGGGAGCCTGCTTCCTCCTCTCTCTGCCTGCCTCTCTGCCTCCTGTGATCTCTCTCCCTCTGTCAAATAAGTAAATAAAAAAAATAAAATAAAAAATAAAAAAGAAAGTTATGTGGATCTCTATGAAGTATGTATAAATACAAACCTTGCTTCTCAAGTTCTTCCATATAATCAGTCACACTGAGACTAGAACTATTTTCTACCAGTTAAAGAGAGCAAACATACATGACGCTCTTTAATTTACAATTACTACATTTATTAAAAGCAGACATTTCATGTTAATCTTCAGGACACACACACACACATTCACGTACACCTTTAAATCTGAGAAATAGCTAACCAAATAATGTAGAATACACACTGACTTGAAATTTACAGTAATTCTAAAGGATACAGACATAGAGAACAGCCATGAAAAAGTGAGGGATCACTCCGATATGGGCTCTTTTTCTTTCTTTAGGTTCTGTTGCTGTCCAGTAGAGAGCATCTAATATATCTTGTCCAAATGAGGAAAACAGACGATCTGCTACCTAAGGAGAAAAATTATTGGAAAAATGTTTCTTTTTCTGAAAAGTGTTTTTTAATATTCCACCTAAATATGTTACTAAAACTCAGAGGCAACTCAAAAATACTGGAGCTCTGACTTTTAAATCCCACTAGAAGGCAAGCCATAAAAGAGCAGGGATCTCTTTACTCTCTGACACACAGTGAGTACTCAAAATCTTGTATTATTTGAATTAGACTTTGTCTAATTAGCTATATATTGATAACAAGGAGAGTCTTACATAGTGGCAAAAATAAAAGGGAGAGGCACATCAAAATCATAGTCTCTCTGATTTTAATTCTTTAAATTCAGATTCAGGATTTGAACTTAAATCCTTTAGGACAAATACATCATTTGACCCACTGTATTTGCACCTAATATTTGAAAACAGCCGTAGCTGTAATTTGTTTTGGATTAACCATGGAGTATGTAATACGCAGATTTACTTCCAAAAGACATTTTCAGGTATCGATCTCCATGAATAGAGTATGATGAGTAAAAAGCAGCACATAAAAAAGGAGGGCATATATTATGCAGGCTTCAGCTAGAATGTTACATCCACATCCAGACCATCAATCTCTGGCTCCCACTGTCTCTAATCCATCACCCTGTTCTTTTGCATCATGGTATTATCACTTCCAAATACTTCCAGGTTTACAGTCTCTTTTCCACCTGCAGAACATAAGCTCCTTAAGAACAGGCTTTGCTCACCTCTAGATCTCAGGGCCTAAGGAAGTGCTTGGCACGCAGTAACTGTCGATTAAATATATGTCAAATGCAGGCATAATAGTGACCCACTGTTTAGGGAGTACCCAACACATGTCTGGCACTGTGCTAAGCCCTGCCTAAACACTGCTTCACTGCATGCTCATAATTCCCCTAGCACCTTCATTCAGAGATGAGACAGGTAGAGTTAGAGACACTCAGCAACTAGCAGCCATGTCCAGGGCAGTGAGGCTGTAAGTGGAAGACGTGGGGTTTGGTCAGAGATGTTTATCTCCAGACGAGAGCCAGGACTCTTGTCCACCATACCGAAACCACATCAACAATTACAGTCTGCAAAGCGAATATGCATGCCAGCCGTTCTGATCAGTAATTTGTGGACCCTTTTCCTTGAGGCCTATTCTCTAATAACAGCGTTGAGGCCACCCTGTAGAGGGCTTTGTAAACTAGGGGGCACACGCATTAAGTGTGGGGGGTAGGGAGAAACTCACATGACCTGCAATCCCTTAAGAGGGAAGGCAGTGAAGGAGACTGGTAGGCCACAGGAGGAACGAGATGAGCCCAGGCTTTTCTGTGAGAGGATGGCTACTCTGCCTCGCAAACTTCACCCACACCGTCTGTATCCTACTTGGTGCATCCTACTTGGGGGAGCAGAGCAAGAGCACAGGCAATGAGCCTAGAATCGGGAAGCTGAGGTGTGGTTTTAAATCCTGTTGGTCAATGAATTTAGAAGTGACCAAGATGGCCAGAGTTCCATGGCTTCTGTGAAGAGATGGAAAGCCCTCATCTACCATAGCAATGCACCCTCAGAGCAGAAAGGCCAGCAGCCCCCTACCCCCCTCCCTCTGCCCACTCATTAGGAAAAATCCTTTCCCAGTTAAAAGATAAGACGACCTTATTTGTGTCCCTAAAAATATAGAAAAATGCATTTGAATCTCGAAAGTTTTATTATATAACCTAGAGTAACTATTTTAAGAAACAATTAAAATTCTGCCTATAGAGCAAAGCATGTTTTTTTTTTTTTGCTCTGTATAGCTGCCTAATTTATTTTTTGCATGAAAGTGGATTCTCGCAAGTCGACTGCTTTAAAATGAAATATATTGTATTAAAAATACAGGGGTGCCTGGGTGGCTCAATTGGTTAAGCGTCCGCCTTCAGCTCAGGTCATGATCCCAGGGTCTTGGCATTGAGCCCCATGCCAGGCTCCCTGCTCGGCAGAGAGCCTGCTTCTCCTCCTTCTCCCCACTCATTGCTCTCTCTTGCTATCTCTGTCTCTCTCTCAAATAAATAAATAAAATATTTTAAAAAAATACTAAGTACCTGGAGACTC
Source organism: Ailurus styani (assembly GCA_002007465.1). NCBI lineage: Eukaryota > Metazoa > Chordata > Mammalia > Carnivora > Ailuridae > Ailurus > Ailurus styani. The sequence continues at coordinate 1,278,027 of LNAC01000334.1, forward strand.
TGGGAAACTTATGTTTACTTGCTCTATGTAAAAATTCCAAAGCATTTTAAATGTAAATCTATTATAGCAAATACATATAAGATCCCAATACTTTTTCATAGTTTTTAAAGTTTTAGTAAGATGTATACATGGGTTTCCAATGAACTTGCAAACCAATTTCCCTACCATCTGACAATTTACATTCTCAAGGGGGTACTGACTGAAAAGTCTCTAGACAGCAGGTACCTTTCTCTCCTACTTGAGGACGTGTCATGCCCTGGGGACCAAGCACCAGGAGCAGACACCACCTCATGTGGACATGATTCTCCAGTCTTGGCCCAGAACTACTTAATCAGAACCTGCATTTTAACAAGGTCTCCAAGTGACTGTATGAACCAAGGCCAGCAGTCCCAACACTAGAGTTGTCAGGTGTTCTGTGTCACTGGGTTCAAAGTCTGCACCTTGACCAAGCCTGTGCGGGTTGGGAGGCTAGGCCGATCATGTGGGTACAGGAGGACCTTCACTCACCTCGAGCATATTGTAGATGATGTAGAGTTTGATGACTGACTGCCCCCTTATCAGGTGATACATCATGGAGTAGTCAACATAGTGCATCATAAAATAGCAGATTACCAAAATGACACCCTTCAGAATGTCACACACCTGAGCAGGCTGAAGCAAACGTCTGTCCCTGAAATACATAAGAAGTAATAAAAACATGAGTTTTACTTTACGTGCTCTTGCAATCGTCTTTACTATACACTGGCATACGGAGGTAATAATGAGAATTCAGTCGCTCTTTTAAGAACTAACAAGTTATACTGACTACTCAACCATGTTTTCTGCCCAACAAAAAATAAAGATGTTAAACCAGAATTACTAGTAGAAGTGGGTCCTCCTAACAAGGGAACACAGAGGGCGGGTGTCTGCTGACAACGTGTTTCGAAGCAATGGATTTCCATGATTCTGACCTAAGCCTTTCGCCTCATCTTGAAGCCTGGCAGCCCACTGGCTCAGCCCTTTCCACACACGGTAGCGCTCTGCACTTCTATTTACCAGCGGAGCAGGTTTCTCCACGTCGCTCGCTGCACAAGGAGCTCATATTTCTATGATGGCATATTTCTATGACTGCATGGACATGCCGTAATTTATGGAACTCCCTGGCAGAAGGCCAGCCTTCCGCAACTACAAACCATGATGGCATGTGCATGTCATACCTTATATGTCGAAATGTATCCATAGGATAAATTCCTACAGCCGGAGGGTACGTTCCCTCAGCGGAAGCAGTGAACTGCCCTCCGCGATGGCTGTGCCAACGTCCGCATCCACTAGCAGCTCGTGAGGAAGGCTAGGGCGCATGCACAGCAACCCAGGAGCCCGTCGCTGCTGGCTCTCGGCCAATCCCACTGTTGAAAAATGGCACCTCGCGTAGTTTCAGTTAATTCTTCCCTTTAGGAAAGCACATTTCTTTATATATTTAAGTTATTTATATTTTCTGTGAATTCTCCCCTCCTATCTTTTTCTTATTGGCTTGACAGGAGCTGGCTTGACAGGAGCCAAAACAAGTTTTTTCCTAATGACTACTAGCAGAACCATTGCTTACTTCGGGATGGGGTTTAAGGCAGTCCACCTCAAAATATGCTACTCTGGCATCTTATTTCGAATTAAAGTTATGTAAGAAACAACTGGTGCAAGGAGGACACTCTGTTCTCCTCTGTCCCCTTGAAAGCGGGAGATAATATCCCCAGGCAACGTCACCCTCTCCTGGGCATGGAAGGCATCCTTACCACCAGAGAAAGGAAATTCAGGGCTGAGAAGGCTGTATAAACGACGCTTGTTACTTCTTCATTAATTTGCTATCCCAAGCCCACACTTCTTCATCTTGTTAATTCTTCATAAATTTATTGTTCCTTTGTCTTAAAGGTATAAAAGTGTCCTGCCTGGTCACTTCTTTGAGTTGCTTGTTTTTATGAGTTCCTGTATGTATGAAATTGTATTTTTCTCTTGTGAATCTGTTTTATGACAATCTAATTATTTGACCAGCAGAACAATCTAGATGGGAAAAAAGGAGATGTTTCCTCCCTTACACTTCAAGGTCAGAGTATGAAGAACAAAACTTAAGTTGTGCATGGAAACATCTGAGACACTGCAAAAAATATAAAGAAGAGAAGAAATTTACGATTTCTTTCAGTGGATATGAAACTCCTGTGGCTAGAATGGAAAACAGCTTGGTCTAGGGCAGGGGAATTCCTCAAGACAGGAAATGCTCCATCCCCCATTTGGGAGGCTGTTACGTAATCAAAAAAAAGCCCCCAGCACTTCCTTCAGGAGGTGCAGGATCTCTTCATTCCCACCATCCTGACAATGTTCTAGCAACTACCTAAGGGGTGACCTCACTTCCAGCTGGACCTCGACATTCTGAGGTCTTCGCATCTTTGCTATTCCCTAACCACTGCCCACATTCAGGTCGGGGGCTCTTTTTTTTGAGAGAGCCTTGCAGGGTTAGGGAAAGATAAGTCTTCCAAACTGTTACCCGAAACGCTGTTTTACAAAAACAGTGAAATGCTAGTTTACAAACGAGGCTCGTAATAGCAGCGAGCAGGTGATATAGAACCTCATTCTTGTTTTCCACAATGCACACCACAGATGGTTTTCAGTCAGATATGAAATTGATCTGTTCACAGAAAGAATATGGGATACAGCAAAAATCCTGAAAAGAGGTAAATTCTGTGAGAACGAAGTCCACAAAGGTTTAGAAGTAGATGGGAAGGCACAGGGCTGAATCGGTGAGTCTAAATGGGGAGACAGGTCAGAAGTTGTCTAAGTCAGACCTTATGTCTTGAGACCAGCGCTATAAACTGATAAACCAAGTGAAATTATTCTTAGTAGCTGAAGTTTTGGGCAAAATTGCACCAAGGACAAAGTAGATCAATCTCGAGCACTATTTCCCTGTCTCCCCTGACTCTTCCAGGGTTGTTCCTCTCTCCCAAGTGGGTGCTGGCCCATTTCTCCCCACGGAACCAGAGGGATCTTTGCCTCCCATCTCCCAAACACCCAGCACAGAACGCGGACCTCTGCCTAGGGCTATTCCATCACCAAGGCAATTCCCTGCTCCCACCCTCCAAGATTAAAAACAGACGATGTAGTACATTTGTTGAGAATGGGGGGAAGCATGTTTTTCACTCAAACAATGAGAAGAGGAGGCATTCTGAACACTCCTGGGCTGCTGGCTCGTGTGACTGCTCCCTGGGACGGCTGAGGGACAAGTGGCATCAGTACGGACTACAGCAGCCGTCTCTTCCTCCGAAGCGCGGGGGCAGCTCTGCATATGCCAAACACCACAAATCACCAAGAGCCCTGGGCCTCTGTAGTTAGGAACTACAGGTCACGCTTCATGAATTAAAGAAAAGGGTAGTACGGTACCAAAAGTAGGGTAGTATTACTTAATTCCCATTAATTACCAAGGTGACTTTGATAACTAATTAAAGAAAACTATACTTAGAGCTTTTGGTACCAGATTGGCATCTACTTAGTTAAATGATCTCAGCCAAAGGAACTTTGAGAGACAAAAGGACCTTTTATATATATCATACCCAATTGTGTGTCTTTATAAACATTACAACAAAAGGCCAATGCATTAGTGTGTATAATCTATGTAGAACACTGTTTTAATTACAAGTCATTGCTGCAAATTAGAGCTAACAAACATTGGAAATACATATCCCCAAATAACACAATATGACACATTTTGAACTAAGATGATAAAAATTTAAAATCAAGCAAGCATAAGCAACTTTAATTTAGCTTTATCTTGCCTAGGATCAAACCAGGTTGTAAAACCACAGAAAAGTTGTACAAACACCTTATGCTGCAATTTTCAGTTACTATGTGGCAGGCACTGTTCTAGGCACTTGGAATATACTCATTTCAGTTTTCACAATAATCTTATGGGCAAGGTACTATTTAGATCATCTCAGTGTTACAGATGAGGCAAGGCGCAATCAGGAATGTGCCCACAGCTGGACAGTTACTAAGTCAAGAGGTAGAGGAGCAGGGATCTGAACCTTGGCAGTCTGGCTCCAGAACACATGTTCATGCCTACCATCTACCATTTGAGACTTTTTTTAAAGGAACTTTTATATCAACAACTCACTACCCTTTCTCTTTCAGTATAATTTAGTATGATACAACTTATCACTGTATTGACAGCTCCTTTGGAAACATTCTGTGCTAAAAAGCAAATACACCCATCATTTTGTTCTTCATTTCTAAAAAGAGAAAAAAACAGGATGATGTTTCACTGGATCCATGGCTCTCTGTGTGCTCCCTGCTCTGGCAAAAATCTCCTTTGCTAATATCCTTGTGGTTGCTCCAGAGATGACTCTGATTTTAAGGAGTATTATCCAAATAAAGAATAAAAGAAGCAGAACTCCTAAGAAACAGAGTCTTATTTTCCTATAAATGTCCCTGTAAAGAAAGCTTGCAAAAATAAAAAAACTATTTCTAAAGTGGCACCTTAAAAAAAATCTGCATGTCTCACAGCATCTCTGAGTAAGAAAAGACCTGACCTCAAAATAAGTTCATAGGATTAAAAGAACTTGAACCAGTCCCAGTATTTGTTTCCTTCTCTGTCAGGATATTTTTAGATGACTATCTGATAAGCATTTCCAACTCCATAAGAAGCTTATCCATAGCCTTGCCAATCAACTTGGAATTGGCTGTCAAACAATAGTTTCAGGTTCAAGTTCTTCCTTATAAACGTCTATTAAACGGTAGTTACTAGCAATTCATTTTGCAAATGCTGGAGATCTCACATGAACACATAAATAAGTGGAACAAGCTGTCGGACAAAGTGAAAAACCCACTAATCTAATTCACAGGTTTGGCTGTGAATTATGGCAAGACAAGTTAACATTAAACAAGATATTCAACAGAACTTATTTTTTTAATTTTCATGTTAAGCCACTCATACAGAAACCACATTTTCTCATTTCTAAGTTTCATCTTTTACTCATTCAAATACTTCCACTGGATATGCACAATTGTCAAGTAAAGTACGGCTATTGTCTCAAAGGGCTCAGAGATTCATGGGAACAGAACAATGCAGTGGGCAAAGATGATCTACATAGGCTTCTTCCTCCTGCTAAGTAGCAGAAGGTAACATGCTAAAAAGATTAAAATAAAAACTAGCAGCATAGAGAAAGATCAAGAAAAAAGAAAAGGCAACACAGACGAGTAAGAAAAATGGGATAATGCCTGCCTGGTTGATTTTCAAATTGGTATGGAAACGTGTCAAGCTATTGGCATGAGATATTTCATTATAAGATACATAGACTGAATCTTTCTTTCTCTTTTAACACTTTTAGCTATTAGTAGTATACCTGAAAGAATGTAAAATAAGAAAAAGTAAAATATTCAATATGGTTCCCATTTTTAAAAAAGAAGTCCCTTTATAATTTTGAAGTAAATTCAAATAAAGTACTGAGATTAAGATATTTTCCTTAGGGTGCCTGGGTGGCTCAGTGGGTTAAAGCCTCTGCTTTCAGCTCAGGTCATGATCTCAGGGTCCTGGGATCGAGGCCCACATCGGGCTCTCTGCTCGGCAGGGAGCCTGCTTCCTCCTCTCTCTCTGCCTCTCTGCCTACTTGTGATCTCTCTCTCTCTGTGTCAAATAAAGAAATAAAATCTTTAAAAAAAAAAAAGACATTTTCCTTAACTAGAAAATGGTATTTTTGGGGTGCCTGGGTGGCTCAGTCGGTGAAACATCTTTTCTCGGCTTGGGTCATGAGCCCAGGGTCCTGGGATTGAGCCCCACATCGGGCTCCCTGCTCAGCTCGGAGCCTGCTTCCCCTTTTCCCTCTACCTGCCTGCTCCCCTTGCTTGTGCTGTCAAATGAATAAATAATATCTTCAAAAAAAAAAAGAAAGAAAAAGAAAACTGTATTTCAAATCTTAAGTTTTCCTGACATACAGTAGAAAAATAATTACTATGTGCTGAAACTAAATGATTAAAGTCTTTCTTTGGGCTTTAAAATAACTTCAAACTATACTAGAAAAAACAAACCCAACTGGTTTAATAAAGCTATGGAAAAATGCAAAATAAAAACTGCTTACATGGAAGGAACTTATTATAAGCTCAGTTGACTGCTGTAGCATTGGAGAAAAAGTACTTGCTCTAAAGGTCTAGAGCAGCAAGTGTGATTAAAGATCATTTGTTAAGTGATTTTCCTATGTTAGGTAAGATCATGGTCAAATCTTGCAAAAATACAGACAAAGCTTTAGGACCAAGTAAGGATAGAGACCACATTTTCCTCAGGTGTCTGTTCTCAAATGGTTGTGTCTGCCTGTGCTGTTTTTGTTGTTTCCACTATAATTAATATCTGTTTGCACGGATGTCAATTTGGCCAAGAGTAGAGAAGGAAAAATCAGGGTTTACTCACCACAAGGAGTCCCTGTGACACCACATTCCATTCTATAAAGGAAGTGAAAGTGCTCCTCCCTTCGGTCTGATTCACGAGAGAGAAAGAAAGAGAGAAGGTTGTAATGTTGCTACGCTACTTAGAGTGTCATGGTGAGGAAACAGGGGACAACAAAACCTGATTTATGAAGACTCTAATAAAACAAATATATTGCTCTCTACATATCACCCACGCAGATCAACCCTGGTAAGAGGAAATCGCAAACATACTTGTTTCCCCAGAGAAAGCCACCAAGAGCTCTCCCCTCATGTGCTATAGGGTGATATTAAACCATTTAGGGCACAACTGAAGCTTATGTCGAAGAGAAAAATCGTGTGTGTGTGTGTGTGTGTGTGTGTGTGTGTGTGTGTGTGTGTGAAGTGAATTTTGGGTGAAATATCTTGAAGGAATTAAGGCATACAGAGGAAGCACAACAGGTTAAGAAACTCTCAAGCATTTGAAACTCATCACTCTTCTGAGAGATAAAAGTCTTCCTGTGGGGTAAACTCTGAGGAAAAAGATACTATTGCCTCTTAAAACACAAAGAAGTCCACAAAGCCTCAAGTAAGAGTTCTTCTGCCTAAAACTGAAGTGCAATCAGGAAATTTGCTTGCACAGATTTTATCTGCTCTGATAGTAAAAGAAAAGCACTCTGGCATTTATTACCTAAGCCTCCCCTACACTTATTACCACCTAAAATGTCTGAGCGAAGTTTTCAAAAATCACTCAGTTCTTGGCACCAGACAGCACTCTTTTGTCTCCAATCTCCCCAACTTTTAACTCAAATGTTATGGAGAATTCTAAAACACAAGGAGAAGTCACAAGTTTGAGTAAGAAAGAGGATTCACAAAAATGCCAGGTAAATAAAAAATACTTCCACAATTATTTACTTTATTTATTCTATAAGCAAACTTGGAAAAATGAGGTCTGATACATCTTTAACATAATACAGAGCAGTCTGCTCTTCTAAAACATGAAATACTTTCATTATTCCAAGAAACACTGGTATCTCATATAATGAATCAAAATTTAATTCTAATTTCCATCTTTCTAATTTCTCGAATGTTTTTCTAAAAATGATACTACCCTATATGCAAAATGAGGAAACAACAGGCATCTGCTTTTAAACAATCTGGATATATTTCTTTACTTATTTTAGTCTCCAACAAAACAGCTGGGAGCGAAGACTTTTCAAGATTGTGAATTCATTAGTAAAAAGTTTTCAAGTAAGTATTCCTGAGATTACTAAGCTTTTTATGGAAGTAGTGACCCTTTGTAGGCAACACAAACACACCTACCAAGTCAAGACAATCATCCTGACAACTTCTCAAATGAACAATATTTTAACAGGAACAAAAGCTGGCCCAGTGCCAGCGGGTGGGGCAGTCACAATGAAGGCTGGGTTCTCATAAGGGCGTGCAGGATTGCTCTGGCCCTTAGCTCTAGTGAAAGGCCGAGACCTTGTGTACTAAGTCGTCAAAAGTGGCAAAAACCATGGCAAGTTTACAGAATACTTAGAAATAGGTCAAAGAATAAATTCTAAATCAGAAAATCTGGGAGGCTGTTGGTTTTCCAAAGCCTCTCACACACGCTGTACCAGACACAACTCTGCAAGCAGAGGAGGAAAGCACACTAGTCACGAACATGGAAAGAAGGCAGCAACCTGACACAACTACCGATGTGATACTCAGACAGACGCTACTAGAGGCTGCAAAGTCATGGTTTCCATGTCAGCATCTTGATTACTCTGATGAATATTCTTTTCCACCTTTTGGGGGGAATAATTAAAAAGAACTAAGAGAATAGGAATATAGTGACTTTCTTATAGAAAAAAGACATAGAGGAATGTAAGGATAAGGGAACAGCTTGAAAAAAAAACCCAAAACCCCACAATCAACGTCTTTATTGTTCTTTTAACTTCTTTCTATCACTTTGAAAAAATAAAAGTCAGACTGAAGGAAAGAGCACTTTTTGCTTGCTGAAAAAGATGGAACATAGCACAGCTAGAGGTGAGACAAATCAACCTTTAATGGAAGTAGAGAATGTTCAAAGAAAAGGTATAAGAAGGCAGAATTTGGCTATTTCTAAATAATAATTTTGTTAAAATAAATGTATTTTATATTCCTAAAATATTGAAAAGGTCTTAGATATAGTATTAATAATAGCTTTGTTACTATAATTTCTCTCATTATAGTTCAAGTTTTAAACATTTCAAATTTGGTGGTTTTAAAAATAAAGCTCAAAAAGACACCATTTTCTAAACTGCTCTAAGAAAATATAAATTGCAACGCACACTACTGTAAGCACAAATTACTCAGTTTTGATAAAGCATACTTAATACTAAGACAGTAAGGCAGTATTTTCATATTCTGTGTATTCTGGCCTACGCTTGCACAGAATATTGAAAGTTGGTGAAGTTCTATTAGGTAATTTTAACTGTGTTCCACATTTTGTATATATACACATCATATATTTTATTAGTGACCTCATAAAACGTAATTTTTCAGTTGGTCCAAAATGCAGAAATAGCAAGAACGGCTTACACAGGACAAGGGAACAGTCTTTCATGTGGGGTGACACACTGCCCTCTGGTGTCATTTTAGCTCTAAAACCTTGACAACAGAACACCTTTTAATTTTGTTTTGAAATGATACTCAATTTAGACTGAAAGTATTTTAAAGTAATATACAAAAACAACCACCTCTACTTTATAGCTAAAAAAAAAAAAATCTTAAACTATCTAGAAAAGGTTGCCTCCAAGATCCATCGGCCACTCACAACAAAGCAAATGGGAGGCGAGGACTGAAGATTTGGCAGCTCTCTGCCGCACCTCTTTTAGTTTTCAGAACAAACACTGAAAGACTTCTCTCACGCTATTTGGGTGCCCTGCTTCTCCCCAGTGACAAGGAACACTAGAAGTGACACAGTTCTAGGTGTGCTGCACAATAACCAGATGCGTCTTCAAACAGAGCCTAGAAAGGGCCTTTGGGAACACTGACAAATCACTGCCGTCCCTCATTCCGTGAGCAGCCACTATGTACTAACATACCCAGGGAAGGACCCACTCTAGAAGGAAGAGAGTTCTTAGGATATTTTTCCCTATAATGTTTTATCTCATCATGCCAACAGTCATATGGAACACCCTATGTCTTTGAAAGCCATTCACTTAGAGATGGGCTGAAGCACACTGCTGATCCAAGAATAACTAAAAAGTTAATTTAGCTCACAATGTGGACGTGAACACCGCTACGTGGCATTAGTTATGTCAGGTAGCTTCACCTGGCTCTATCCAAATTTCCAGGGGTCCATCGGGGCTATGCAGTCCACATGAAGATTTATATTTAGTGATGTTTTATTAGATACTTTTTTCTGGTCTTCTGAAAACTAAAATAACCGTAGTTTTATTGAGCCCCCAACAGTGATAAAAGAAAAAAATGTATGAGATTAGGCTTTGCTAATGTTAAAGTATCATGGTACAGATGTCTTTGTAAAAAAAAAAGTTTGCTACTAAGAATAAAGCATTAAAAATTCTCCCAAAGGTATAAAGAATGTACTTGACTATCCTAAAGCTGATGATTATATTTCTAAAAAGAGTCTTCCACTTGATTAACATGTAATTAATAAAATATGCCACATAATACTCTCCTTCTGGGTTAGCCAAGGGCTACAGCCTGTCAAGTATCACAAAGAACAGTGATGTGATCACGGTTGATGATCATTGTTTTACTCCATGTAATCTGGCACAGAATTTTTCTCTTCATAATATGATCATCATGGCCAATAAAATCTTCCAATTTATATTGGAAGGATTTCTCCCTTACTGAAACTGTTTAAGGTTTATTTCTACAGGGACTACATGTGTTATTCAGTACTTAGTAAGTATTAAATATATGGCCATTTACACTTTAAAAGAGAATTTTCCAAGACTTTAGTCATTTAAAAAAAAAACTCAACACATAATTCTGTATATTGACCATTAATTTTGTACTTCAGTTTCCACGGTTAAGTCATTGATAATTACCTTATATTTTTATATACCAAAGAATAGTCACCTATTTTATAGTTAAATGAAGTTTCTTATTACTGTGCATTTCAGCATTTTAAAACTTTTCCAGAATGAAATGTGTCTAGAGAAGTGATCCATGTGAGAAATGTCACTTGGGCAACTACGCTAAGAACTGTATAATAATATTCTAGAGAATGACTCCACAGAGTGGAGACATGTTGAGATGTCTGTACAAAAAAAGAAAACTGTAAAACCCAAACTTCTAACCTCAAGACCAATAAAGCATTAAGATTCATGTAAGCTTAACATTTTCATCTTCCTGTTCCTAGTTTTGGTAGAATAGGAAGGAAGGAAACCAGTATTTGTTCTGGTCTACTGTGAGCCAGGCACCCTGTTGGGTATTCTTTTCACACCTCCCATCTTTGTGGTACAATATGCTAGGCTCTCAATATCCGCTTTTTACTGTGAGGCGGAAACAGGCTTAGAGAATAGAGAAGTTAAGCAGTTGCCCATACCTCACCAGCTAATCAATGTGAGGCCGAGCTGTCTGAGCCTTCCCACCAGGCCAATGGTCTTCAAGAGTGTTCTGCGTTCACATATCGGAGGGAGTCTCATCGGGAATCAGTAACTAAGGCTCCCCAGGCCACTAAGACAGTGATTCTTAAATGAGCGTAAGAGGAGCCCCTGAAGTAAGAGCTCCTTAGGAGATTCTGGTAACTCCCAGCCCAAAACCCAAGACGATGCCTCGGAGGTCAGGGGACTTCACGAACACAAAGGTACTGGGCGAGCAGCATAGTAGCCACCGGGTCCTTGGCTCTCAGTCCCCATGCCTTCCCACTCTTCTACGTGGCCGCCTGCATTATTAACATTACTGTACTGGGCAAAGCAAAGTTCTAGTTCAAAACCATCTGGAAAAAAAAGTATGCATGGAAAAAATACAAATATTATATAAACACATTATATAATATTCATTAAAAAGATAGACAGCATTAGTTCATGCATTAAGGGCCACAGTATGAATGAAACTGTATAAATTATCCCTATTCTGCAAAATCTATCCAAGTGATTATTTACTTTAACAACTACAAGTAGTAAAATACTACTTTTACAAGTAGCAGAAGTAATTTAAACTCACTTTAACAACTACAAGTAGTAAAATACTACTTTTACGAGTAGCAAAACTAATTTAAACTCAAAAATAATTTAAGCTCACGATCTCAAACTTACCTTAAGCCATAGCAAGGCAGAGTGAAGAGCCTGAATAGTGCCAGGAAAACTCTTAAAGGAAGCAGGGTGAACACATACAGAAATGCATCCAGGCACAGAAAGATTCCAAAAACCATGAGCTGGATTTTAAAAGGAAAGAAGAAAACAAAAAACAAAATGTAAAAGAAATATTCTCTAAATAACTGCAGGTGAAAATTTCAAAAGAGGAATTTCTAAACACTGTTGGGGGTTTGTTCCTCATACGTTAGTAGTTGGACTTGGGTACATGTGCCACATTTAATGAAAAATCCTCTTCAAAGTGCAAGTTTGTAGTTCTCCCAGAGCCTTTGGTTTACCACCCAGAAAAGTCAATTACTCAAGAGATAATCTGTCCTTGACCACAGCTCTGAAACACCTGATATGGATTTCCTCAAACTTTAAAGATACTGTAGAGAATCTTTCAGATAGAACCTTTAACTCTAACTTGACTACGATTTTGCTGTCTCCTATTTATCAGTATGCTTCATGGACAGGAAAGACTGAGAAAGACACTTAAAATAGTGTCTTTATGCCACAAATGTGTAAAATAATTACTAATTTTAACATAATGTCATGTGCACTCAAATTTGCTGTACTCGGAAAGCATTATTAATTGGAGGAATAGCTGCTAACGTTTGTACCTCTTCCCCTTTCTTGTGCCCTTGCCCCGTCCTTCCTATTTTTCTATAACATTATACCTTTGTCCCGTTAAATGCAGGACTATATTTCACAAGAGGGTGGAGTCTTTTGATGGCTTGGGGAAGTGGCCACACCCAGGCTACCACACTCTTGCTGCTGGAGGAGCAGTGACTTCCTCTATGTCTGATACACAAACAGGGTACGTTCTACATGCCCTCACACAAAACACTCCATGCAACCTCAGGCAATGAACTGTCCTACGTAAATTTATTAAGTAGTTAAAATTTACGATGTTATGGGCAGAACTGTGTCCGCCCAAAATTCCTATGTCGAAGTTCTAACCACTAGTACCTCAGAACGTGACCATGTTTGGATACAGGTTCTTGAAAGAAGTAATTAGGTTAAAATGAAGTCATTAGAGTGAGTCATAAAACAATGTAACTGATGTCCTTATTAGATGAGGAAATCTGGACACAGACAGGGACAGAGGAAAGATGATACAAAGAACCAGGGAGAAGACACCATCCATAAGCCAAGGAAAGAGCCTCAGAAGAAATCAACCCTGTTGACACCGTGATCTCGATTCCCAGCCTCCAGAACTATGAGAAAACTTTCTGTGGTTTAAGCAGCCTGGTCTGTACTTTGTGACAGCAGCCCTAGCAAGTTTCTTTAAAAGAAAGGACACATTTTATTAACTTTTTGCAAGAATGTCTAAAAAGAGTATGTACATATATGGGCCAGATTTCTCAATTAGAATTTAGAGAACCTAAGAGCTTTTCTTTTTTTTTAAACAATTTAGATTCACTACGAACACCAATGAAAGTACTAAGTCATATGCTGCAAACCACTTTCCAGTCTTCCCTCCAAGGCTGCTGGCCAGGCAGGCATCCTGTCTGTCGTGAGCACAGCCAAGGTCCTACATCTGTTTCCTACATACAAAGGAGTGTTGTAGAAGACAGCATGGTCCACGGAAAGCTGGTGGCCCATATTTATTACTCTCCTGCCACCAAGAAGCCTTTCCCTGTTTCCTGGTGGACTGCTGCCTGCACTCCAAAGGCAGAAACTACTAGAAGCCCGCACATCCCAGAAGGTTCTCAGTGTGTATGCAATAGGAGATCGCATACTAGGAAGGAGAGTAAGTGGTTGTCTTTCTCCTGATTTTCCACCAGGGATGAGCACATTACTCATCCACCCAACATCAACGAAGCTGCTAATATAGGCCAAGTAACACGCTCAGCCCAGCAGGCACAAAGCCAGGCAGGACACCAGGATGGGGTTTCCGCCGTCACTAAGCTCATTCACATTTTAGCACAGAGCCACCCACAAAGAGACTGCCACTATGACAGAACTAAGTTTTCAAGGAACAGGGGAGCCCTAGAGAGAGAATGGCCAAACCAAAATGGGGAGATCTAGAAAAAGCTCTAGAGGACACCCTTAAAGACATCTGAGAAGATGCAGGCGACTACCACATGGAGAGGGCAGGCTGGGCAGAAGGGAGAGGAAGTTTCCAGAGGAAGAAGAAGAGCAAGAGCACAGAGGAGGAAAGAAATTATGAAGACTAAAACATTTTTTTTAAGATTTTATTTATTTATTTGACACAGAGAGAGAGCGATTAGATCACAAGTAGGCAGAGAGGCAGGCAGAGAGAGAGAGGAGGAAGCAGGCTCCCCGCTGAGCAGGGAGCCCGATGCGGGCCTCGATCCCAGGACCCTGAGATCATGACCTGAGCCGAAGGCAGAGGCTTTAAACCACTGAGCCACCCAGGCGCCCTAAAACTTTCTCTTAAAGAAGAACAGTGCAGCTGCCTTTCTTTGGCTTAGAGGAATTTGCATTCACATCACTCATGGTGAACAACAGTAACAGAAGTCTACCGGGCTTTTCTCTTCACATTTTAAAGCAGCCCAGCAAACTAAGTGGGCAAGCAATAATCTCACACGGGATGCTGACTGCTGACCGCAGACCGCCGGGAGCCATCAGTGTAATAGACTGCCATATAAAACCGGAGGGAAAGCAAGTGGCCGTGGTCTGGGGTCACTGCAATTGGGTAGAGAGAAAGCGCTTGTGTAGTGAGAACACACAATGCACAAGAAAAGCAACAGAAATGCCTTGCAGGGTTTGGAAACGTGGGAACGTAGACTCTACCACATGCCTGCTGCTTGGATGGTACGCTTTCTCGTAAGGCACGGGCTGCTGAAAATTCCTTACAGATGAAAATGAGAAAATCTCCTAATAAACAAGATGTAACCACAAAAACATTCACCCTTGAAGGAGGTAAAGAAACCATGCCAGGTGCAGCGTGAGCCAGGCGCCTTGCACGACACTTCGTGGGCATCTCTCAGTTAATTCATGTGCACTGCCCCACCTACCCCGCCCGAGTTTGGACGGGCTGGGCAGTGGCTTCTGTGCTCCACAGCAGTGGCTCCTGTGCTCCTGTCTTCCTGGCACAGCGGTAAGAGCCTGCTACCTAATCCTCCTGACAGCTCTTTGCGGTAGTTATTACCACCCCTACTTGACACTTGAGGAAACTACAGTTCTGAAGCTGAATGCATGCCCAAGGCTGGGGGTCAGAGTAAAGGAACTGGCGTTCAAGCCCAAGTCTGCCTGACCCCAGGCCCTGCACGCTCTCTCTGAAGCAGTTTGAACAGAGCAACGAGATCTTACTCCCTACTTTTACTAGGCATGGGGGTTAACACAATTTTCTTTGTGCTAACTCTTGCTAATTTGCCTAGCGTCATAAAAAATGCCAACAGACATTTAATGGATCAAACTTATAAAAGGCAAATAAATTTCACATATTTAGATTTATTGCTAACTTTGAAAGTCTGTTACTAGGAATGAAAAGCTTTCGGTGCATATTATGAGCATAATATGTACTTTCACACCTTCATTTACATGGCAAAGCATGATGAAAATATTTCAAGAAGAAATCAAACACTAGAGTTTACGGCTTTTGCTCTTGCAGTCTGTGCATCTTCGCAGGGGTGGAAGAAGACACACTGCTGTACACACTTCTGTGGCAAACCTTCCTAGGGCTAATAATCGTTCTTTGAGTTGTTCCTCCTTTTCCCTTCATCAAATACTGTGCAGCTCTCATGTGGCAGAGACTATGATAGCTAAATAAAAGGAATGACCACTATTTTAAAGAAGGCAGCTGCTGCCGGCCATGGTCACACCACCACACCATTTCTCAGCTCAAATCTCCTTTTTTAGGGAGTGATCAGTGCACTACAGCAAGCTGAGTAAGCAGTGAGCATAGTGAAGGAGGACATCAGTCTGAGGGAGAAGTAAGTTACTGATTCAAAAGGTAAACATAGGCCCATGGTGCTGACTTCACAAGCTGTCTTTTAACTACATCAGTGAATGGGGAAGAGCCTGAAGTCTTCGGCTAGTTGTCCTAGACCTGTCTCATGGGTTCTATATATCCCACAGGCAGCGGGGCCCCAGGCCACGAGGTCCTGGATGCCGGGCTGCTCCCCCATCACCTCCAAGCCCCACTTCTGGAGGGGGCTGCTGGTGCCACTGCTAAATGGGCCCTGTCCTCCAAGAGCGTTAAGAAAGGCTAAGACGCTGCAGAAGCCTGAAGAGGCCTCTGCCACCGCCACTCCAAGCAGGGGGCAACAAGCCTCAGAACCAGAGGAATGTCAGCCTAGGCTGCCCAGATGCTAGATTCTGAGAAATGCAGATCCCCATGGCTTTCCAGCTTCTGAGCAGCCCTGTGGTGGAACATCTGAGTCAGGGTTTGTCACAGACAAGAGCTGCATCATGAGAAGAACTGAGAGGAATGATTCCCCAAACACACTTCCTTGAAATTAGCAACTGAGCAGGATGCCCAAGAAATTGCTGCCATACACATGGGTCTGGGTAAGTTCTCAATACAGTTTCACCATGAAATCCCAGGACTGTTTTCCTGAAATAAGGGTGAAATGATGGCTGAGACTACATTTTGTTAACACACACTCACATTGAGAAACAACGAAAAGGCTTTCTGTGATATTGTAAGTTCACTGTTTTGAAAACAACTTGTGAATTATTTTTTTTCCAAATATTACAACCTCTACCCCCACCCTAGACCCTCAAGAAAGCAGATCTAAGTTCCTCCCTTAGGTAAGTACAATTTCCCTTTCTGAGAAGCTTTCCATTTGCTCCTGTTTCCTCTGCTCCTCTTACGCAAACTCCTTCAGAGTCATGGACTATCATGGACTATCAGCTCTCTCAAGATGCCCCAGTCCAACTCCATAATCTCTGACAAAGAACGTCAAAGCCCAAGGAGGTTCAATGCCTTGATCGGGCCACTCGCCTATCACCTGCAGAGCTGAGAAGAAAAGTTAACATTACTGAATCTTGACCCCCAATTTTCCCATGTCACAGTAATCTTTGTCCATTTCAATAATAGCAATAGAACATGCGGAAAAATAACAACATTCTATACCCACAGCAATACTTATACCTGACAAATGTAAAGCTTAGGAAATTTTACTAGATTTTTAAGACAACTAAGCAGTTCCATTGAAGACTAAGCAGTTGAGTTCCATTTTTGAAAAAAAAAATGTATTAGATAACTATGGAAATAATGAAATAAAAAACTGCCAAAAAGCAGAAATTTACAAGGTAAAGAAAAGTCAAAAATATATTTTTGTTTTAGTTCTACCTTCTATGACAGGCAGTTACAAAAACATATGGAAGTAATAGAAAGGAAGGAATTTTGATAAAAGGTTTCCTAATAATCACAACCTACCCCTGACATGTATCTAGCACACTTATCTCTTAAGAGGTAAAATAAGTCAATTTATTTTAATTTGAAGAAAGATTAGGTACATGGAAAGATCTTGAGCCCTTCTTGCTTCTCTTATTGCTAATCTATGCTGAACATCACTATCCAAATTTCTCAGAAGCAGAGCTCTGAGGGGTAGCTAACCCAATCACCATTCTCAATCTGCCACTCCCTTCATTGGAAAAGTATCACATCCACTGTCCTCAGTCTCCTAGGCAGCTGGGGATGGCTGTGGAACTTACTCGAGCCAATAAGACACACACAGAAGGAAGTGTGCAGGGGCACATCTGGGAAAGCTTTTAATTCTTTATAAAAGGGACACTCAAATGGTGACACGCAAATGTCTGTCTCCTCTTCTTTTGGGTGATAAATGCAGAGGCATTGCCTGAGGTCGCAGCTGTCGTCTTTCTATTAAAAGGCAATGAGCAAGAGGACCGAAAGCCAATCTGCCAACGACGGTGAAATGGAAACATAAAAAGGACTCCGAGTCCAAACTGGCTTCATTAATCAGCTGGAACAAAAGAGATTTCCTTTCTCTGGACTCGTCAAAAAATTTTTTCAAACCTGTTTAAGCCACTGTTAAGTAGTCTGTCACATATGCAAGTAAAAGCACTCCTAAGAAATCCTCCTAAAACTAGTTTGCATTGCTTAGTCTGACCACTCACAGTTACCTGGACCTGGCCTCTCCTCCCAGTGTACCTGTCCTTTCCTGGTCCTGACAGTTTTGCACCTCTGGATCTTCCTAGCACACCCACCCACACGCCCAAGCCCTAAAAATGCAGGTGCAAAATCGACCTCCTTTTCTCGTCGCTTTGCCTTTGCAACTCTGGAGGTGAGCTCTGCACTCGCACACTGCCCAAGTGCCTGCAGTACCGACGGTACTCAAAACTGACTGAGAAAAATCAATAAAGAAGTGGGCAAGTGACCTGTAGCTCTCTAAATTAGCATTTGACTGTATCAGGGAATTTTAAAGACTAGTTTGGTGAGCATTTCCTATTTCCCACAGTTTGGGATTCACACAGATGACAAAATTAGCTCTTGACAAGGATATTGTTCCCACGGGGTGCAGGATAAACTGTTCCCATGGGGTCAAAATGCAGCACAAACACCAACACGACTGCCACGTCGGGGCAGATGGAGAAAACGGGCCTTGAAGAGAACACGTATCCTGTGAGGATGTGGGAGTAATGGAACACTAACTCATTTAAAGTGCCTGGGATGTAAATAAATATTTAAATAGCTGGGATGTAAATGGACAAGTCAAGGCAGCCTAGGGGGCAGTGAGCTCTTCCCAGGAATTTTCTAAGAAACTGGTGAGCCTGCCCTGATTTCACAAAGCTTCTAAAGTGTCGTTTGTCTGGCCTAACCATAAGCTCCAAACCATGTGCCTGCTGAGGTCAGATTTTAGAGGGCCTGACAGAAAATGTGAGGGTGATAGGGTGTGCTATCTCTTTTGACCATCAGCTAAATCCTTCATAAAAAAGACACGCTTTACTCTAAGACAGCATGGTTACAAAGACAGAGGGAAGAAAACAGTTCTCCCCCAAACTGCCTGTGGTCAACAATCCAAGAAGGTGGAGAGTCAGAAAAGCATGTCCCTTGCTGGGTTAGAAAAGTCAAATTTAGCAGCAAGTGAAGAAGGAAGATTAAAAGTCTAACATAACATCAAAGTGGGACATGGGGGAGCCATGGAAACCAGACCTCTCCCGGTCACCCCTTGCTGTACAGGGAGGCCCCAGGTGACAGCTACCCCTCCTGTGAGGAGACATACCCTGGAATGCAACCTGGAGACAAGAAACCTTTCCAAATTTCCCCTGTTCTCCTAGGGCAGGGATTTCCCAAGTTGCTGAGGTAAGGACTATAAAATATTTTAAAACATTTATATAGGGCTCACCCCATAATTAATATACAGATGAGAAAACTGAGGGAAATGGACAGAAGTGAACGGCTCAAGGCCCCGCAGCTAATAAATGGTGGAGTGGAGGTGCAAATCCGGGCAGGCCGACTTTAGAGTTCATGTCCTGACCACTGCACTATCCCGTGTCTCAGTTTAGACTGCAGAGAAAGTGTAGTTCAGTGTCTTCCGCTGTATAAAGAAAACGATACAGCCCCCACATAGATCAGGAAGAACACCCAAGGGGGTGTACAGGCGGAACGGGATTTGTGGCGGAAAAAAAAGAAGTGCTCCCCAAGGTCAACAAAACACTCCAAAATTTTATCTCTTCACATCAGAATGAGAAGTTCAAATATGAAAATACTATGATAGTATTTCCTCTGGCACTATTAGTACTGGAAATACTATTTTGAATATATAAGCAATTTACCTGTTTTGAATGACAAGTATGTGTTTTTCCACTGAGAAAATTACACAACAATTCTGGAATTTTTTTTACATCAGTAAACAGGTTCAGTAAGAGATACTCAGTTGACCTCTCTCTTGACTTGAAAGTATAAACATTAATTATGTGTTTTATAGCACGTGCAACCTTTATGAAGCAAAGTGCTCTCTGTCAAGTTTCTCCTCCTGAAAAGGCTACATGAAAATATCATAGCATTTACCAAAAAACAAGAAAAAAAAATGAATAGTGTTATACATTAGAAGTATGCTATATTCTACATCAGGGAAAAGTATTAATATATTAGGTATTACCAATTAGACAATAAATTTACAGACATGAACATCTAGATAGCTCCCCAACTCTTGTAATAAAAGCCTGGTGAAACCCTACTCATCACATAAAGGTCTGGGGGACACCAGGGGGACTCACCCTGTTATAAGAGATTTATGCCTGTGATTAAACTGAAATCGAACTCTGCTTTCCTCTATATTTCACTTACTCTGAGACGTTAAGAAGAAATCGCTCTAAACTGAATAATACAACACCGTTTTATACATTTTAAGCAATAAAGCTTCTGAAGTGTTGTTTGAAGAGAATAAATCAATTTTTCCTAAACAGGCTCCAAGCAAAAGCCTCTGTAATAGGAAACAGGATTAGAAAATTATGACAATTATGCATGAGCAGTGTTAATTCAACTTTTCTGACGTTATACCTCTTAAATACACACAAACAAAACCAAAGTTTCATGACAAAATACCCTCCTACAAGCAATGCACTCTGGTAACTTTTCTATTCCTTTCTCTAAAAAAAAATTCCTAATTGACTGCAACCTACCTCATTGGTTACTCATCCCATCAGTGGTCCCTTAATACAGCATGGTTTGAAAAACAGTTTGGTTTATACTGACATCTTACCAAAACCCATAGGCATCTTCCCCAGAAGACGACACTCACAATAACAAACCTGAAATGCTTGCAAGTTTCCGTGAGAAATTTACTGAGAAACTTGGCATGTCAGTGTGGCCGGCAAAGACAAGAGAAGCATGTGTGTATTGACCCTGAGTCTGATGAGCTCACCATCATGAGGGCTGTGGCCGCTGCTCATCGTTTCTGCCACACGAGGAGTAATAAAAGGGGTCAGACACACACTTCTTGCTTTGAAGCAATCCCCTGGGTGTGTCCATAGTCTGGCTGTGGACTGCAGGCAAATCTCCGTGCACCCCCCAGAGAAAAACGGGAATCCACAACTGTTCAGACAGGTGAAAGGAAAACCTTCCCCTGAAGAGACCAGGTGGGTATAAAAGCTGACTGTGGCTGGCACTGTCCTGTACAAAGATACAGGCCCCAGCAAACCTCCCTCCAACTCCCCCTGCAGTGTATCCTGCCACTTCCCTATCTTGGCTTATCACTGGAAGGAAAAAGTGAGCTCAGAAAATAAGTGAATGTGTTTAAGAAAGACGTAAGAATGAATATTACTATTATTATTACTGGCAAGCCGAAGAAACATTACCTCTCATCCCTGGCCAAATTCTTAAGTAAATTCCAATATACAAAACCAAGGCGCTGCCGCACTGGGGGGGCAGTGGTGCAGAGAGACGCCCCCCACACTCTCCATCTCACCCACCAGGCCCTGACTCTTTCCTGGAACCGGAGCCTCCCTAGAGAAGCAGCCACACAATCATAACTAAGCACCGGTAAGGACCCCGACCACAGGCAACCACCCTGTCTCACTGCCACGACTGTCCTCTCTCCAGCCCTCCCTACCCTAACCCAGAAGGCCCTAAACTGCAGCAGGCGACCCGCCACCAAGGACCCACGTGAAGCAACGCTTCTGAAACTGTCACTGTACAGCTGCCTCCCTCCCCTCTACCACACCGACGGACTGTCGGAAGGAAAAGACCATCAGCCCGACCCGCTGGGTTCTCACTCCTCGCTGCCCCCCACCCCTCTCGTCACAGAACACTCTGACTGAGCTAACGGCAAAACTGCCCTGACAGCCCCTCCAACAGAAAGTAAGACTTCAAGGAACTGGTCAAAGTATTAAAAGTTTTGTGTTGCTATAAAAGTACAAAACCGTGTTCTAATACAGCCAAAGCTGAATTATTTCTTAATTCTTCCTTTCCAGCGAGAAATCTTGGAATTGCTCCGATATACCAACCGCAGCAATGCAGACGGAAAAGAGCGCCTTCCTGCCCTACCGGACTGGTCCTGCCAGGCTGAGACATGACCACGGGAACACGGTGTGCTCGGATCCAGGGCTGCTGCGGCTACGCTGACCCCAGGATGCTTTTCTGTGGCAAAGATGCAATGAATCGTCTTTTTCTTTGAAGAGACTGTCATTTATGTTTTTAATAGGAGGGATCTCTGAGAAACCGAAAACCTTTAAAAGGGCTGAAATTAAATAATTTGTCATGTAAAATGGAAAAAATACTGCTCCTAGTACAATACAACTGATGCGAACTAAAGGAGTAGGTAGAGATTAATTCCTTGGAAAAAGTGACCTGGCTGGGACACAAGTGGAAATATGATAAGTTTAACACACAGCAAGCTAAGAAACACTGGATCTTACATTAAAAACACAAGTTTTAAAGCCTCTTCCTGGATGGGAATTCCTACTCCCAATATATTTAATTACCTATGATGATTTTATTTCCAATATTTTAAAAACTCAACTCAAGATGTTCACAATTTATTTTCGTATAATTAACATGTTAACACAACTTTCAAAATGATGTCTGGTAATAGAAAAAAAATAGTACCTTTTCCAATTCTCTTGGTATTCGCATACAAGTGTATACTCTTTCTCTTCTTTCTGTATACTTGGCCTCATTATGTTCAAGGAAGTACCCTCTTGTAAGTTCAGCACTGAGGAACCTCAACAATGAAAGCTCTACAGGAAAAGAAAATCACACAAAACAAAAAGAACAGTTTTTATCAAGAAACTTACATGCTACTGGGGTCTGTAGATATTACATATATAAAACAAAAAGAATAAAACAAAGAAATCTATAATTCTGTACCCAGAACTGAACAACTACACACAAATGATCAGCAAAAGTTATTGACAGAATTGCTACTCTGTGTGGTATAAAGGGAAAATGCCACAGGAATATAAAAGCAACAATTACTATGAGCCAGAATAGTAACAAAACTGTCAGCAAGAGCCCAGTCCTGGGTCTTACAAGTGATATAGGACCTGGATTCATAGACATAAGGGAGAATGAAGATCAAGTATATATAAAATGGATAAATGTGTATGTCTTTACCTATATATATGATTCTACATAAGCTAAAAAAGAGCCAGGTCACCTAAACAGGCATTGCTTGGGTCCAAAAGCATCCTAGGTGAACTATGCTGATATCAGTGCAACTTCTTTTTCAGCCTCAGAGATCCTGCAAAAGTATCTAAATCATGCCATTTCCCTTGGTGAAGGCTTACCAACACAATAATCATCATACTAAGTCATACAAAGTAGAACTTAACAAGATCTGAAAGACTTCCCTTTCCTTGAATTTGTCCACCTATTCTCTCTGTTCCTCTAGAATCACCCAGAATCATCTTGTTTCAAATGAAAGTAAGGCCAAAGAAGGTTGAGTACTTTCCCCTTGGCTACAACTGGAGTCTTTGGGATGAGAAGCTAAGGTTCCAAACCCTTCCACCATGTCACACTTCCCTGACAGACCATCACCTCACTGACTTTTCAGGACTCCTGATTCCCGTTACCTTCCTATTCTTACTCCCCAGGAGGCCAAGCCCTCTTCCAGAAGTCAGGATACGAAAGGTCTCAATTTGTCCTTGTTGCTCTGAGCTGGGCCTTAGTCCTTTTACCAAATAGTGTTGGTGTTCCCTCCAAAAAATGACCAAGTGGGAAGGTGGATTTCATTTGTGAGTTCTGACTCACAGAGGGCATCTTATTTGAGTGCCAAGATTTAAAGTCTGCAGGTATCGGGAAGAGTCTAGAGTAAAAAACACCCTGGGAAACCCAGGGAGACCCAGAAGGAGACTTACTACCTCCCAGTGGGCCTCAAACAGCTTACTTCCTCCAGCACTGAACAGATGGCTAGTTCTCTGAGCATCAGGTCAAATGGTCTGCTCGTGTATAGAGGTTACATTATACAAAAAAAGATACCCATGCGTGCACACATTTCTTTAAATTCCAGATTTGTCATCTCTCTGGAGAGTCAGTGATACCATAAGAGATATCTAGGGATTGAAACAGAAGGAGAGAAAAGCAGACTTCCACCCACTCCAGCCTCGCGCGGGGCAGGCCAAATCATCAAATGCACCGCGAGCATCATGCTTTCAGTGCATTTACAATTGAAGCCACGGACACCAGAGGTGAACTGTATTGTTCACATATTAATAGATATTCCGATTAGAAGGCCTGAGTATCACCAAATCCATGCAGAGTATAATTTTTGATTGGGACCTTTGTAATATATTGTAGGCTGGCTAGATCTAGAACACGATCTGCTGCATGAAGGGGAGAAAAAGAAAGGCTTTTGAGCTGCAAACAAGAACAGCCAACCAATGAAAGATAAAAATCATGCTCTTGGGGCGCCTGGGTGGCTCAGTTGGTTAAGCATCTGACGTTGGCTCAGGTCACGATCTCAGGGTCCTGGGATGGAGCTCCACATGGAGCTCCCTGCTCAGCGGGGAGTCCACTTGTCCCTCTTTCTCCCCCTCTGCCCATGTCACTGCTTGTGTTCTCTCTTTCTCAAATAAATAAAATCTTTTTAAAACATGTATATATATATACACACACTCTTATTCAGTTGAGTCTTCCAATTAGAAAGTAAAGGATGTGCTTTCTTTTTTTTTTTTTTGAGATTTTATTTATTTATATGAGTGAGAGCGTGTGCGTGTGAGCACAGAGGGGAAGGGAGAAGCAGACACCCCACTGAGCAGGGAGCCAGTACGAGGCTCCATTCCAGGACCTGGGATCATGACCTGAACCAAAGGTAGAAGCTTAACTGACTGAGCCACACAGCTGCCCCAGAAAGCAAAGGAACTTCTGATTAGCTGATATATATCAATAAATATGTCATAATTATCAATCCTTTCACGTAAAACCTAAGAAGCAGCAGGTCTCTCTGAAGGCAGGAGACACTGTACATATGCTACTTTTCACTGACACCAGCGAGCCCCAAAGGTCACTTCACCATGATTCCTATCCTAACCTCCGCCACAGGCGCTCCTCTCTCTAATTGCCTGACTTTTCAGACTGGGTGTCTTTGGCAGCTCCTCCACCTCCACTGGACCTGTGTTTGCTGGTTTGGTGCTCCAGTCACTGTGTCCTAACAAAGTACCAGTTCTAGTGAAATGCCCGCCATCCCTGAAGGCTATTATTTCCTGGTGTGTCCTCTTCTTTTCTCTTTTTCCTATTCTCCTTGGACAGTCTAAGGTTAAAACCATCATCTGAATCCTAAAGTCACCATATCTGACCCCAGGAACCTGCACCCGTATTTCCCGCTGCCTCCTGGGCAACTCCACCTGGCCCCCCACCCATTACCCTGAACCTGCAAACGGAGCTCAAGATCTTCACCCACAATCTACCCTCTCCTGCAGCCCTGACTTTAGCTTGGGCACCACCAGTGACACAGTTCTATGTGAGAAGCTTGGGCTACCCCTCTCCTCTCACGAAGCCCCACTGACTTGTCATCTGGGACATTTATTCATTTACCCCCTCTCTACATGTCACCCTGGTTTGGTCTTTCTCATCCCCCTCCAGTTCCCACCTAAGCTTCCTGACTCATGCCCTTCGTCCAGTCTTTCCTCCCTCCAGTCCTAACCCTGCCGGGCAGACAGAGCCGGCATGCTCACAGACCAGCTGCGGGCCCCCTTCAGTGCTCTCTGCCCCCTGCAGGCCAGGCCCTACACCTCCACAGTGTGACAGCAGATCCCTTACAACTTGGCTCCTGGCTACGTTTTCAGTTGTGCCTCACACCTGCCTCCGCTGAATCTCTAGGTCATAATTCTCTAGTTACACTACTCTTCATTTCCTGCAAACAGGACAGTTGGTTGACACAGTTCATTGGCCTGAGACGTCCCTTCCAGCTTCCCATGGGAGACCACGCACAGGTGCGTGCTATGTGAAGCCATCTCCAGGTTTTCTGAACAGAATGCAGCCTCTCCCCACTCAGGTAGCACAGCAGCTACCTGTTCTGGCACTTCTACCCACCACACTTTTGGGGGCCTGGTTTTGTTCTTTACTTTGCATCCTCAGGGTGCAGCATGTCACAGGTGTTCAACAAATGCTTGCTGAAAGACTGAATGGATCAGAGAAGAAGGAGGAAAAAAAATCACAGAGAGGAGTGTGGCAGAGAGAACAAAAACAGAATCAGAAATCAGAAGTGGCAAAAGCAGAGAGAACACCAGATTCTTGAGAAGACAGCCTGTGACTGCGACAGAATTTTCTGAGACTGGGAGTGAGTAGCAAAAGAATGACAAGCTCTGGCGCCTCCCTGGACGCAGCTGCCGCTGAAGATAAGGAGCCTCTAGGCTGTGTGTGTGTCTAAGAGACTGTAAAGAGTCACCCAACAGGTATTCGAACCTCCACACCAAAAGCACAGGGGGGTGCCACGCTGGCAGGCACAGCCAGTGAGTGCCCTGGGGTACAGGACAAGATGCTGGCGTTACCCACAGTCAGGGCAGGCAGGGAAGCCGGGCAGCCCGCTCGCACGTCCGCTGTGTTCCAGAAATACCGAAACAGGTTATTACAGAATTTTAAATTTAAAACAGCAAATTAAATCAAAAGATTGAGACAGCTATACCTTGTTTACTTAGAAAATTATTCTCTGCAGTGGCATCTTCCCTGATGACGCAGTTGCCCGAGTTTTACCATAATAAGAGTTTTGTTATGATCCACAAGAAAAGCAGGGATTAACAATCCGAAGAAGGGGGTTCTGGCATCCTTTCTATCACACGTGAGTCCTGTGACTCTGCTCACGTCACAGATCTCAGTTTCACGGAAGAGAAAACTGAGGCTTGGAGCAGTTTTAGAACCTGCCCAGGGTCCACGCGGGATGGCCAAGGGACTGAGAGAGCATTTGTATGAAAGCACAAGACAAATGCAAAGCATGACACAAGGTCTTGAAGTCCTTACTAGTAACTTCAGAGGATCTGAAGTACTACTCAAGTCTGCTTTGGGGGTTCCCTAGTGTTTACTAATGCTGCTTCTGCAATCCTGTTTTGATGGATAAATGGTAATGTGGCAAATAAGTATAATCAACAAACTATCTAACCAAATAACGAATTTTCTGTAAATAAGTCATAGAATATAAACCTACAAAAGTGTCTTAAGCATAATACACATACAAAATGTGGTATGTGAGGATTCTACTTCTAGAAATGCAAGAATTTTAGTTACACCCATTTAAATTCCACAATGGAAAATTTAAAAGTATGCACTTAAAAAGTCAAAATAATAAAAACATGTCTTTTGTGCACAGCTCTCAGAACTATGAGGCATATTCTACTGTTAGGTCCACTTTGCAGATGAAGAAACCAAGGGATAGAAAGGTTAGGGAAGTCACCAAGGTCACACAGGAAGAAAGCAGTAGAGCCAGGATTCAAAATCAAGCAGTCTATCCTCAAAGCATGTGCTTTTTAGCACTGGATTATTTTTCTTATTTTTTATTTAAATTCAATTCAGTTAACACATACTGTATTATTAGTCTCAGGGACAAAATTTAGTGATTCATCAGTTGCATATAAAACCCAGTGCTCATCATATCACTTGCCCTGCTTACTGCCCAACATCCAATTACCCCATCCCCCCACCCACCTCCCCTCCAGCAACCCTGTTTGTTTCTTAGAGTTAAGAGTCTCTTATGGTTTGCCTCCCTCTCTGTTTTCACCATATTTTATTTTTCCTTCCCTTCCGCTGTGTTCACCTGTTTTGTTTCTTAAGTTCCAAATATGAGTGAAATCATATGGTATGTATCTGTCTCTGATTTATTTCAATTAGCTTAATTCCCTCTAGTTTCATCCACATCGTTGCAAATGGCAAGATTTTGTTCTTTTGAGACTCTTAATCTCACGAAACAAACTGAGGGTTACTGGGGGGTGGGAGGGTAGGGATAGGGTGGATGGGTTATGGACATTGGGGAGGGTTTGTGCTATGGTGAGTGCTGTGAAAGGTGTAAGCCTGATGATTCACAGACCTGTATCCCTGGGGCAAATAATAATAATAATAATAATAATAATAATAATAATAAAAGATTTTGTTCTTTTGATGGCTGAACAATATTCTACTACACACACACACAATTTTTTTTATCCATCCGTTGATGGACATCTGGGCTCTTCCCATACTTTGGCTATTGTGGACATTGCTGCTATAAACATTGGGGTGCACATGGAACTAGATTATTTTGCCTATCATGGTCTCAAGTGCTTTTGTAAACAGGCCACTATGAACTTTCTAGAAAACTGGGACCACCTCCCTCCCCAGTCCTCCTCTTTCTCTGTGTTTCACATGTAGCACCCTGGGTATACGTCTATGAAGTTAATTAACACTGTTAACTGGTCAGCTCCCTTACCACTCATGAGCTGTTTGAAAGCAGGTACCACGGACCCTGATCTTCAAAATGTCCAGCCCCCCAGGGAGGCCTGAATCTGAGGGAAGTGCCTGCATAGTATGGTGCACAATTAACAACATATTGATGGGCTAGGGAATGGTTTTTTAAAGATACATTAAAGCAATACTAACAAAAGAACCAAGCTTCATGGGGTGAAATATTTCGGAAGCTTTATCTTACCTTCTCCCCCACTCCTGTAAAACTGGCCCTGCTTAAGGGATTAGGATCCTCCCACTTTATTCCAAGAGGCAATTTACAAAGGTCTTGCACACAGTACCTCATAAAATTCTTACAACAATGCTAAGAGCTAAAGAGAAGATAATGGTGTTCACTTCATTTTACAAATGAAGAAACTGAGGACCGTGGAGGTTAAGACACTTGTCCAAAGGCACTCAAAGGTTAAGATGCAAATTGGGAACAGAATCTGGATCTCTGACCTCCAAGTCCAGAGTGCTTTCTCCCCTACACCATAATTAGCATCCATCTACCCAGCAATCACACAAGAGAAGATAACCTAGCCCTAACCTGGCTTCAACCAGCCAGAAAGAGCCCTTTGATTCATGCTGAAGAAGAAGGGGCTTACATTGCCCTGCAGCCTGAACTAGTAAGTTAGCCTTGCTGTTCTGCCGGCCACTCCCATCTTCCCTAGCCATAGATACACTTTGCAGGATGCTACTTAATCTCGTGTTCCAAAGTATAGCCGTGGTTCACTGTTTTTGTTCTTGTTTTTTAAACACTGTTCTCTAGCATTCTACAGGCTTGTCTGAACTTACTTGTCCTGTGATATTTGGGTACTGCTGCCTGGCTAATTATCTGAGGATATATTGTTCCTTCACCTGTGGGTGCTACCCCTCAAGCATTCTAAGTCCACTTTATCTTCCATACTGTGGCAGCATTTCATTCCTTCTTAGTAAAAGTCGCTTTCACTTGTTATGCCAAACATCTGTCTTTATATTTTAAAAGCAAACTATTTTCCAAAATAAAATAATCCTTATGTTTACTTTCCAAACACTGACTTAACTTTTCAGATGTCAACCAATTTCAGTTCATTTATCTAGTTCTTACCAAGAAGAAACGTCAGCATGTCTTTTAAAAATATTTATAATACAAACAAGTGCTTCTACATTAGAAGAACTAAATTTTTCATATAAGGAAAATAATACCAGCCATAAATCCAAATCAGTTCCTCCAGAGTATTTTTAATCAATATTCATCTTTTACTGCAGAAATGTTCTGTGTTCCAGTATCTTAAATTGATAAAAAGTACAGTATAAATTACTTCCTCCTCATCCCTAAAAGATTATTTTTAATTAACTTCTGGGATAGCTTGGTTTAGAAATAAGAAGCCAGGATACAAAAGTATTAATTAAAAGTAATGAGTAATCATAAATATATTTAAATGTTAAGTAATATGTCTAAATATATCTTTCTTAAGATAGCACTGACCATTAAAAAATTGGAAAGTAATACTGGTTAACTGTTAGGAAAATATTATAAAACATGCAAATCTCCACAGTCTTAAATAATGTAAAGTGGTAATAAACTTCACTAAGGTTATGTAATAATATTACATGTAAGTTTGTTACACAAACGTAGAGGTAAATCCCTGTACAAGGCAAATGAGAAATCAATATAATAGTGATTCTGTCCTCCTCAGTCAAATAATGGTAAAGGTACCACTCAAGGTTTTAAGACCCTCAAACTGCTTCTAAATAGTCTCATGTAGGGAAGTAAAGAGTAGGTAGAATAGTCATAAATTTATACATTTATAGATGCAAAACAGGGACACAAAGAGTAGTGACTATTTCAAAGGTGGCAAGGTTATAGGGTTAAGGACTAAAAATGGGATCAGAATGTCAATAATCTGATAGTCATTGCTATAGTCTTTCCAAAGACCTGTTTCACCCAAGCATTCCTCAAACTGGGCCACAAATGAGCAGCCAGGGATGAATTTTGGAGAGTAAACTAGGACGAAGTTAAACATTTTAAAAGGCTGGGATACTGCCCAAAAACCAAAATGATTAACTTTTCATTGCTTGTTTAATTTACATGTATTAGTTAAATAAAACAAGTGAGAGTTTTAAGAGCAGAGCAATGGTGTGTCAGAGAGAAGTTAGTTTTACCTTACCTATCTCAGGATTGTGATTACTCCAAGTAACTTCCCAGTCAGTTTTACAGTTATTATTACTTCCATTATGAGTGAGAGATTAATTAACTAGAGTATAATTTCAGAATAACAGCCTTTAATCATCCATAAGGACAAGTTTGGGGCCACAGGGATAACCATGTAACACAGTCTATGGAGGATAAGGACCAATTAAATGAAAAAGTATTTTAATAAAAATTAATTGTAATAAGAATTTAAATTTTTAATTACACAAAAAATAGTGTGTAGAAAATATGAACAGTTAAACAGACTTTGTCCCCCTCGAAGTCTTTTGTGGTAACTGTAAAAAGGAGCTCAGCTGGCTTTTGGGGTTTAGGCTTTCTTGCTGCCTCTGCTCATTCCCTCACAGAGAAAGGTAAAGCAAGAGGTCTAAAATGGGTAAAAGAAAGAGAAAAGCAGCAAAAGAGATGGATCACAAGTGTAAGCTCGAGAAGTGGAGAGTCACCATTTAAACAAAAGGAAAAGCATGGACCCATAGCACTGCTGAAATTAGACAAAATACTGTTCACCCATAACCTTACTTTAAGCTCTTTTGTTTCACAAGCAACACTTATCCCTATGCATATTCCAACACCTGCATCATGTAGGTATTGTTTTATCCTCACCAGTAGGTACGATGCTTATTTTACACCAGTTCTTCTGCTGTTAAGTCTTCACGGGCACTAGAGTCAACTTAGGCACTCAGATACTGAGCCATTTAGTAGTGGAGTCATGACCGAACCAAAAGAATTAGGCAAGTGGTCTAAGCAAGCACAGAGTCTAAGAGCAATTTCAAAACCAAACCAAGCCAAGAACAGATTGCCTCATTCTTAGTTCGAAGTTGACCTGCTAGATGTAGATTCCTAAATGGGAACATGGCTATACAGAAACTCTCCCCCTTAGAACTTATACAGATGAGTAAAGTGGGGGATGAGGACAAAACTATGGTAATACGTACTTATGATCTGAGCTTACGTCAAAAAGGACAACAGAAGTTGGTAGTGTTTTTAAGAGTAGGAAGAAAAGAAGACAGAAGAGATGATTCTGTAGCTCTCCGCTCTACCCACAGTCCGAGAACACTTACCACGTAAGGCAACAGTGGAATATAAAATGAACGTTCTGAGAGAGAAAAAGAGAACAGATATGATGAGAGGTATATCCAGTTTGCATCGTGTTAAGGTGTAAGTACCAGTACCAGAGGAACAGTTTCAAACCACTGCCAGGCTACATGTAAGTCAAAGTCAGAGTTTAGAGAAGCAAGTGATTCAGAGTTTGAAATGAGAAACAAAATGAAAGCTTACACTTAACGTAGACATGTATATGATATATGTAATGGCTCGTACACAAATGAATATTCATATGTATCTTCTAAACATCGAAATGGACAAAAATAGGTATAAAACAAAAATACTAACCTCCAATACTATGTTTTGAATTCTTTTACTTGGATGGGGAGGGTGTGGATAAGCACCTAGTTTGTGTATTCATTCATGGAATCCTAGGTTGTTGGGACAGGCCAACAAACATCTATAAGACCTCTAAATTCCTTGGGAGAAAGGATAACGAAGATTTTGGAACTAACTTAACTGATGGTTAGGCCACCAAGACACTCAGATTATGACTTTCAAAGGGAAAAACAAAGGTTGCCCTAAACTGGAGAGGAGGACTAAAGGATCAGAGGCAGCATGAGAACTAAAAAAATTAACAAGTACGTATGGTGACAAAGGTAGGTACACTTTGGTGAGCACAGAATGACCTACAGAGATGTTGAATCACACTGTTGTACACCTGAAAC
Organism: Ailurus styani; assembly: GCA_002007465.1. Classification (NCBI taxonomy): domain Eukaryota; kingdom Metazoa; phylum Chordata; class Mammalia; order Carnivora; family Ailuridae; genus Ailurus; species Ailurus styani. The sequence continues at coordinate 1,309,986 of LNAC01000334.1, forward strand.
TAATGCAACACTGTGTGTCAACTATATACACACACAAAAAGAATTTTTTTAATGGACAATTAATGCCTTAAGTATAATAAGCACAGAGGCTTGGAAGACATTCGATTCAGGGAGAAATGCTTCCCACGCGACACTAGGTGGTGCCACTCGACGGCCCTCCTGCCCAGGCCAGCCCCTAGGGAACAGTTTTCTAAACTCTGCTCTGGGGAGGAGGGAAAGGTTACAGAGCAGCAGAAAGGGGCGATGCTAGAAAAGCAAGGCGATGCAGAGCCGTTTAGCCGCCTGAGTGTTTAAGAATGGCTGAAAGAACTCTAATCTCCAACCAATGTGGCATCAGGGTTAGAGGGTGGATGCCAGCAGGGGCAAGAGCTGTGTGACTAGCAGAGCAGACACCTGGGGCCCACGTGGAACAACACTGGCTGCTGACCCCAGCTGAAATATTCCTGGGATTCTTACCTAAGTCTTGATCCTCAAGAGCTTCCAAGGTCATATCTCCTCACACATGAGTGATGGAATTAGGGAAACAATGAGGGCCACCCCAACAACGAAAGCTGGAAGCCTCTCTCGGATAAAGACTTTCTGCAACTAGGTTAAAAGTCCAACTTCCAACAGGTTAAGTAAACCACGCTCACAAACTCATGTTGATGAAGAATGCGTGCGTGGTGTGACGTCTGAGGAGGTCCATGGTACCAGGGATTCAGACCCATCTCAGGAAGGGCCGGGAAAGGGGTGTGAGGGGTTATTCCAAAACCTAACACCCGTGCTCATCAAAAGGCTCCTGACTACGACGTTTTCTGTGTATGCAAACAAAACCAAAAAGGTTTTTATAATATTGGCTTTCCCGAAAGTCAGAAATATTTTAAAGCCATTGTAGTGAAACCTGGCCACCCGTTTCCATTTGCACCAGAGCGTCTTTAAGGTTCAAGTCTAAGTCAGTAAACAGCTGAGAGATTTAATGCTGTCTTACTTAGATCCAGCCAGTGCAGAAAGTAAATACTCTTGAAAGCAAGTATTTGGGCGCCTGGGTGGCTCAGTGGGTTAAAGCCTCTGCCTTCGGCTCAGGTCATGGTCTCAGGGTCCTGGGATCGAGGCCCGCATCGGGCTCCCTGCTCAGCGGGGAGCCTGCCTCCCCCCCTCTCTCTCTGCCTGCCTCTCTGCCTCCTTGTGATCTCTCTCCCTCTGTGAAATAAATAAATAAAATCTTTAAAAAAAAAAAAGAATTTTTAAGTGGTTAACTGAAAAAGACTGAACAAGGTACAGTCTGTACTTAATTTTTCAAAGTTACAGACCTCTTCAAAATCTAACTTGTGTCTACTTCTGAGAATGAGGAAATCAAACAGGATCTCACCCAATCAACCTTCTGGTACTGGAGTACTCCTACGTTTTCAATATCCAAGTACAATCAGTGATGCAGTAAGCCTTAGGACTTAACATTCATTTGCAGGAACTGAAGGAAATAACAGCTAAGGGAGCCCCTACTGCCCACCAGAAGCAATTTTTTGGGAAGAAATTTAATGGAGTTATGGCTCAGCTGCCGTTTAAAAGTTAGAATTACAGAAAAATGTAAATGTGATCACTATACTCAATGAAACATACATCTCAAAATCTTTTTCTTTTAAGCCTAATATACAACTACAGTGTGAATACAAATGCAATTTAAATTAAAAAAAGGGGGATCCCACATTTAAAATATAATATTCTAACAACACGCTTAAAATTGCTCGTTGAAAGTAGAATTCACAAAGCCATCTATTCCTATACAGCCTTTATTGACTTATTATTTATCAAAGAAGCTTAAGTTTCCGTTTAGGAAAAGTTCACAGGTAACATTTTGAAGAGATGTTTCTACGTGTTTCTGTTCTGGGCAAAAGCACTGAACTTCGCGATCATTTTACCCCAGTGCTAGGTGCGGCTGGGGAGCACACATTCGGAGGGCAAGGTAACAGGTTTCTATGGCTCAAGTTCGCTAAAAATACACAATGAAGAAGTCACCTTGGCAGGCGAGTAATTAAGAAACCAGCCTTGAGCTTCTCGGTTTGGAGCTCCCTGCGACGTCGGAGGGGCTCGCCCACGACGCCGGGCGTGAGCACACCCCGGGGTCTTTCGGAAGGACCTTCCCAACGCGGTCCGCTGACCGGGACAGACCTTCCGGGGCCGCGGCGCGGTCTCTCGGGCACACCTGGCCCGGCGTGTGCCGCGGGGACCCCGGTGCCGCGCGCCGACCCCGCCCGGCGAGCTGTCAGCGGCTGCGGAGCCCCGGAGGGAGCCGCGGCG
>LNAC01000334.1:1312939-1351448 GCA_002007465.1 Ailurus styani
TGCCCGCCGTCTGCGAGGTGTCCGGCCGCCCGCCCGGGGCCCCTTTTGCAGTCTCGGTGCCCGGAGTGCGCCGGCGCCGCCTGCCCGGTCTTGGCACCGCCCGCGCGGCCGCGGCAGCGAGAGCCCGGCTCCAGGTCGCCGACCCCCGCGAGCCCGGGTTCCATACGTCCTCTATTTGGGCTCCATCTCTTCTGCATATTTATGACCGCCCGTCACATTCCCTGGCTTCTGGGTTTCCGTGGACAGTTTCCAGAACACTCGGGCAGGAAGGAGCTCGGGGATGCTGCCCTACAGGTGGGGGCGCGGAGAGGAAGCCCGAGGACCCGGGTGCCTTATGCTTTTCTTGCGCCCGCGGGCGTACTGGCCTGTTTTTCGGGATTAGGGTTGGGGTACGGCTCTTGGCCGCCGCGGGGCCCCTGCTCCATCACCGGGGGGGCCGCTTTACTTGGCCGGTCCTTTGCGGCTCTGGGGAGTAACTCAGCCCGAAGCGCGGGATCAAGACCACCCGCCGCTGGAATGGTGCAAGTGAAGATGCTCCAGGGAAGGGGCCGAGGGCCTTTGCCACCTGCTTCCCACGCGGTTGTGGCATGCTTTAGTTAGGATGGCCGTGGCAGGCCTATTTGCCAGCTTCAGAACCAACCCGTGCCTGTTGCCCTTCTGATTAGCAAAAGGGAAATTGTAATTCTTCCCCTAACATTAAGCTCTCCGGAGTTTCCCCTAGACCTAAACTTGACGGCCAGATATAAACGGGTATGAATACAGCAAAATCAAGCTCTTGATTCATCAGGGAACCTTGAGGGTTCTGTTGTCACTAGCGAGTACCTAAATTTGAAGACTCGGCAAATTTAGCAGTGGGGCTGTTGGGGGCAGCAGGCTGAAAGCAGCCACCTGCCAGTCTTACAGCAGGGTAAGAGCTCAGATGAGGGACCAAGATGGACTAAAAAAGCCCCAGAGGTGGGACCTGACGCCTCACCTGCCCTGGAAAAGGAGGAATCAATCTTTGGAACATCCTTACTTTCTTTCCTTCATGAAACAACAGCTCACAGGAATATAATTTCAAACATTCCTGTGACCGTCCACCCTGTAATGCCCTTGTGTTATAGTCAAAACTGAGCCTTAATCGATCAAAAACAAATGCTCTGGACAAATCTTGAGAATCATTTCGGAAATCAAAAGGTACTGAAAATTTTATGGCCTTTAAGGTTCCTTATAGCTCAAATTCTGTTAGTCTCTGATCTTTTATAGTATAATACCATCCCCATCCCGTTGTTTACTGATTTCAAGAAGGAAGTAGACTTTTTTTGCTTATGTCAGTTCTCATTAACTGCCTCACCGTATTTATTGGCTTACTGCCCCTGCCTTTAACTCAACAGGAGCTGGAAGGGAAGGAATCTGAAACTGTTTCCTAAGGCAGCCAGTTTAGGAAAGGATTTCTCATTTTCTGTATCAGGCCAGAGGAAAAACACTGTCCAAAGGCTGCCTATCTTTTTTAAATAGTCAGCAGAGAGGAAAGGAGCAGCTCTGTACAGTCTAGGTATGAAGGTGTCACATGCTGAGGAGCAAAATGAAGATGGCAAAACTGAGGGACTTGTGGCTTCTCATCAGTTGGATCTTTTCACTGGAGCTGTATTATTTGATCTGATACTTTGCGAAACTGCACGATTTCAAACCATTATGAAGTCAACATAGTAAAAAGCATTTTGAAAACAATATAAAATATTTTTCATTTAACAGTATTCTTCCCTTTAATAGGTTTTGATGATTAATCAAATATCTCACTGTAATACAAAAATTTATTTTCTTTGGGTTAATTCAAACTTCTGCAACTTAATTCAGAATCTAGGAAAGGGTGTTTTCAAATGGGTATTCTAAATCTTCCAAAAATAACTTACAAATAATCTCACGTGAGAAATCATTACACAGCACAAAAGAACCAGTTCTCCAAGAAAATAAATAGCAGTTGAGATATCATAATTTTTTGTATCAGTTGTAAAAAGATATAGGCCTAGATTTATAATACCACCTTTAGAAAACAATAGGAATATTTTAAAAACATGACAACTCTCACCCTTAAAGAGACATCCAGTTGCATTCTGAGTTAAGGTACAAGGGAAGAACAGGATTTGGATGACAGTGAGGTACAGTAATTTAAACCATTCCGCAAACAGTGAGCTGGTATGCTGTTCACATGTCACCGTCCCAGCTGCTGCTCAAAGAAATTTTACTCATGGGAAATACTCTCAGTGGAGGAAAGTGAAGAGCAAGAACAAGCAACTAGGGAGAACCTTACGTGTAAAAGAGAAAGGAAAAATTCAATAAGCTCAGAAACCTTTCTTAAGAAAGGAGTTTATATATTTAAGGTTACATTTTAATATACATGCATAATTGATATAAAGTTAAGAGCTTGTAAAATTGCTACACATATTTTTAATTAAGTGTGTATTCTTGTCCCTTCTGGCTGTAATATCTTATCATGTGGCTATTGTGTTTTGAAGAGAGCCAAGCACAAAATACCATTTTTAAAAAGAATGGAAATTTGGTGAGTGGTATGCATGATTTTGTTCTACTTTTTAAAGATTGATTTACAAGGGGCGCCTGGGTGGCTCAGTCGGTTAGGCCACTGCCTTCGGCTTGGGCCGTGATCCCGGGGTCCTGGGATCGAGCCCCTTATCAGGCTCTAGCTGAGCTGGGAGCCTGCTTCTCCCTCTCCCTCTGGTTGCTGCTCTGTCTACTTGTGCTCTCTCTGTATCTCTCTGTCAAATAAATAAATAAATAAATAAATAAATAAATAAATAATCTTAAAAAAAAAAGATTTATTTACAAGAGTGGGGGAAGGGCAGAGGGAAAACTCAGGCAGAGAGTCCCTGCTGAGTGTGCATATGGAGAGGGGTGTGGGGGGTGTGGGCTCAGTCCCACAGTCCAAGAGATCATGAATTGAACAGAGACCAAGAGTCAGAGGCTCAAGCAACTGAGCCATCCAGGCACCCCATTGCGCACAATTTAAAAAAATAAATTGCATAACTCCATATTTTAGTAAAGATAATAATTTTGATTTTGTGACTATGCAAAGTAAATTGAACCCATTGTTCATGAGCCATGGATTCAAGCTCCAGAAAAATATCTTGTGAAGTCTATAAACTGGTTCTGAGTGCCTTTCATTGGTAAATGGGGCAATACCTACCTATTCTATAGTAGGACCCCCCCCAAAAAAAGATACAGTTTCCCCTTTTCTTTCTCCTTAGTGGTAACTTTGAATGTTTCCTTTCATTTAAACTTAGTAGGTTTTACTTTTCAACTATAAAGCATTTTAGTTCAATAGCACATTATGTATGTGCCCATGAATATGCTTGAAATTAGTTCTGTATACATTTCCTGAGTACCAAAAACATCAAGTATTTTGATGACTTGAAAGGATCCGGAATCAAGAGAAGACGAGCTATACTCTCTCTGACTCTCCAGTTAAATAGTCTTCTGACCTAAGGTAACCACATGTGACCTCTCTCTACTTCATTATCCCCACTATACCATATTGGACTAGAATACCCTCATGGCCTCTTCCAAAATGTTGGGATAACATCCTTGCAAACCCTTTTTCAGATTCTCAGACTCTTGGGTTAAAAATAGCTCGATATGCCTATATTATGAAGATTTATAGAAAAGTATGAAATCCTTAATTACAGAATGACTTTGTAATTTGGTCTAAAATCTGAATGCAGGGAATTAAAACGCAGTAACTTTATTGATAACACATCAAAGACATGTAAGTCTTTCATGTACCTTCTTTATGATCCATGCATGAGTTCTGCATCCTTTTATGAGAACCCTTAGGCTCTCACTGACCTTTCCAGTCCTCACTACAGGCCTCAGGTTAGAAACCCACTTTAAGCAAGTTCCCCATATTGTACCCATGCATACCTCAATCTAAGAACACTGCTTTAAGGTGGCATTTAACAGCAACTGAAATGGTATTTGAGATGATTACTGTTATACAGTTAATTTTGATAGTACAGATTTGACCACTGGACAGATAACAATGTAAATTAATTTTGTATTTCTCAGTCAAAAATTTATTTCAGTAGTACATAACTCTTCCTAAACCATAAATGTCACGTGTTGAATTTGCAAACTGTCTTGCTGAATTCATCATTTTGTCTTCAAAGAGAAAACTAAGAGTTGATTTTTTTAAAAATCGGAACAGCTTTGCAACTGATATTCTAAAGAAATAAAATAGAATGCTGGGCCCAGAGCAAGGCCTGAAGCAAATTTATGTGAGTTTATTGAATCTCTGAGTTTGAGTACTAAGATTTCCCCTTCGGCAGTCACTTTTAGACTGCTACTCATTAAGTTTTATCCTGTCTGGGCTTCATTCCATGCATTTCTAAAGGACACCAATGCAGTTTGTTTTTGGAAGATCTAGCACAAATTGAATAATGTACCTTTGATTCTAATGTACCTGTTACAAGATAACTAAAACAGTCATGAGCAAAACCTTATTTCTAAAAGCATTTATGTGGCAGGAGAATATAGGACTGAACCATTTGAAATAGACCCTATTGAAAAGTGTATTTTGTTAAGAGGCATGTTTTGTAAAGAGTATTCTGTTCTAGAGACCTAAAAGTAGGTTATATTTATGTAATAAAAGTGTATGGACACAAATCCATACTATATTAGCTAATAGGACCTTTTATTCATGATCAGATAAAAGGTTTAGATTTTAAATTTCTGCAAAATTCCAAAATACTGATGAAAGGGACCATGGTGATGACTTAGCAAGCTTTCCATTCCAGATTTCTCTCTTTGAAGAGAAAGCACATTCTTCGTTTTTCATTATACCCATAAAAAAGTAGACATGTTTAGAATTTTTTTAATCATTTAGTCAGCTAATTGACAAGAATCTATTTACGGAGTGAACTCGGACTTTCCAGAAATTTTTTTGATAACTATTAAAATGCTTCTTTATAATTCCAGCTAGCAAAGTCTTTATTTTTAGATTTCACCAGTTAAGGTGATTTTATTTATCGTTGAGTTCATGTTGGATTTTGCCTTTCAGAGTTTTTATTGTCCTGTTTTCATTGTTCCCTGGTGGTGAGTTATTTATTGCTTCTTTTGGCCACTTATCAAATACTTGTTGGTAATCAGAAGATTTTACAGGATATTTATGATACATTTTTACTTTTTTCTAGTGTTTCTGGTTGAATTGTCATGGATCAAGATAAGAGTAATTTTTTCTCTTTACTTGCATGTCCGTTAAGTTCTTTTGGGCTGTGATCATTCATTCCTGCTCTTGCAATTTGCTTCCTTTCTGCTCATTCATCAGTGTTTCCATCCTAATATTTTTTTTACTCCTTTCTCCTTTCTGTTTCTAAGATATTTAAAAGTAAATGGACTCGGGGTGCCTGGGTGACTCAGTCATTGGGCGTCTGCCTTCAGCTCAGGTCTTGATCCCAAGGTCCTGGAATTGAGCCCCACATCTGGCTTCCTGCTCAGAGGGAAGCCTGCTTCTTCCTCTCCTACTCCCCATGCTTGTGTTCCCTCTCTCGCTGTCTCTGTCAAATAAATAAATAAATATATAAAAATAAAAATATAAAAATAAATAAAAATAAAGTGTAAAAAAATAAAAATAAATGGACTCTCTGGGTCTTATAAACATCTATTTTTTTTAAGATTGATTGATTTGAGAGAGAGAGGGGGAGGGACGACAAGCAGGGGGAGGGGGACGGGGAAAGGGAGAAGCAGACTCCCTGCTGAGCAGGGAGACAGATGCGGGACTCAGTCCCAGAATCCTGGGATCATGACCCGAGCTGAAGGCAGGTGCTTAGCTGACTGAGCCACCCAGGTACCACCAAACATCTGTTTTTTTAAATTTTATCTCTTCTTATGCAACCGTAAGTATTTCTCTCTGTTTCATCTTTGTTACCAAAATGTATTACAAATGCATAATAGATTTTCAGATTCTCAAAATTATCCTCAAGGGTTTCTGCTTTCCAGGTTTGAGAAATGTGTTTATCTGAGTACAGGGCCTTGGGTTTTCAGATCGCTCTTTTATATACATCTACTATAACCTTTTCAGTATTCTAAGTTTATGTTTATATGCAAAATCCTTCTGTTGTTTCTGACATTTTCTAATTCAGTATCAATTTCAAATAATGAACAACTTTTACCTCTTACCTTCCATATGGATGCTCTAACTTAGGTGTACGGTTTTGTGAAGGAAAACCGTAATGTGGCTGATTTTTCAAAATTGCAATAAAAAGAAAACACGTATTGTGGCTTTAGCAAACATCATTTTCTTGGGACAGTTCTGTCCTAATTGTGGTTTGTCTAGGCTGGTACTAACATTAATTCTCATTCCCTTGAGCCTGTGTCCACTGATGGCAGATATATGCTGCAGTTAAAAATCTGACATGTATAATTCATACAGAAATATTTGATTGCCAAGAAAAGTGAGGCTAAATCAGGCACTGATCATTATTTATCATCTCTTTATTTTCTTTTTTAAAGATTTTTTTAAATTTTTATTTATGTATGTATTTATTTATTTGACATAGAGAGAGAGACAAAGTGAGAGAGGGAACACAAGCAGGGGGAGTGGGAGAGGTTGAAGCAGACATCCCACCCAGCAGGGAGCCTGATGCGGGGCCCGAGCCCAGGACCCCAGGATCATAACCTGAATTGAAGGCAGACACGCAACGACTGAGCCACCCAGGTGCCGCGTATCATCTCTTTATTTTCACTCTGATCTTTCATCCATATACTTAGGTATGTTATAACACCAATTGTATAAATAATTCTTTTCTAATTGCTATGAACGATTTTTAAATATTTGATTTTATTGTTCATTATGCTGTAACTTATGATCTGACGTGGTTAGATATCCTTTTTCTAAACAATATGAAGTTTCATGCAATTCGATTTTATTTTTACAAGCTTTATATGTTCTTTCACAGTTTCTAGTTTATCTTAACGTAGACAATAAAATCAATCTCATATTAAGTAATTAAAGGTGCAAAAATAAATTGATGCCTTTGACTTTGGGTAACTTAATGTCCACTCTAAATCTTCTATTTGTTTGCTTCTGACATTTTAATCATGTTTTACAGAGAAAGCCTAATTGATGTGATATGGTCTCTTCTCTGGTATTTTATAGACAGTGTTCTGTTTTATAGAAAGTGTAAATGGGTTTCTCTTGAAAGCTAATAATTTTCTTTGTATTAAAGGTATATATTTTTTAAATAACGTATCGACAAGGATTTTTCTTCTGAGTCTGTAAATTTTTTTTAACAGTGTCTGTTAATCCTTCAGGGACCCATAGAAACACACAGGTGGATTCACCCATGCAAACATTTGTTTCTACCTAACGGATGGTTTTCTCAAAATAATCTGTTTTTGCGTGTCTGCATCAAAGTAGGTAAAATTCTTGTCTGGGACTGGACCCTAGAATTTAGCCTCAACTGGTGGCAATAGACTAACAAAAGTCTTCAGTGGAGAGACGGCAGGGTAAAATGGAGAAAGCTGTAAATTTGGAGTCCAGAGGCCCAAGTTAGGATTCTGTGCTTCCGCTTACTAGTGTGAAACCTGAGATGAGATCCAGGTCTTAGTTTCTTGATCCATACAACAGACAGCGGCTAGACTGTCTCAAAGTTTCCTTTCACTTCTAAGATGATGAGATTTTAGGTACCTCATTATTTCAGGCTGACGTTGAATGTGGCCTTGGCTTAAGTTTGTAATATTTTTCTTTGGATGAATTCCAGCACCCTGTTCTAAATTGCAATGTTTACCCTAAGTTGCTCACCTTTCATCAACATACTTTCTTACTGCTTATTCAACAAATATTTGTTGAATGTTTTTTTAATGTGTCAGGTACTGTGCAAAGCTCTAGAGTAGTGAAGATAAATGAGATGTGTTTCCCATCCACAAGTAACGATATTACAGTGTGGTAAGGACCACAGTAGACAAATGAATGAGGTGCCATAGTAGTTCAAAGAAGAGACTGGGTAATTCTGCTTTGGGGAGAACCAAGAGAGCGTAGAAAGAAGTGGCACTGAGTGGGTCTTGGAAGATGTGTTTGCCAGGTGGGAAATGGGGCTGAAGGAGGTAACAAAAAGGCCTCACAGACAGATGGAGGAGCATATACAGAGTGAAGAAGGAGGAGGATCCATAGTGTTTGAGTGGAACTTCCAGATTGATTCAGATTCCAGGGCTAAATCATAGGGAAGAAATGGGGGAAGCAGGGCATTGAATAGAAGAATGAGCAAGAATGGTTGAAGTGGAATGAGGAATTAGGGGATGAAAATGTTGATATCAGTACCTCTGGGCCTTCTTCACAAGTTGAAGAGTAACTCAAAAAAAAATTTTTGAGCCTCATATATAATGAGATTTTCTTGCACTACTACTCATAATTGTTGAGTAGAACAATTAGAACGTTAGCCTGTATCTATTGGGCATTTATCTTGTATTATACCCAATGTCCAACTCCAATATCCAGTTAAGAAGTATTATCAACACCGTTTTTTTTTTCTGAAAATGTATCTTAAGTGTAACATTTGTAGAACAAACATTTTTTTTAAAGATTTTATTTATTTATTTGAGAGAGAGAGAGCACATGAGCAGGGGTGGGAGGGGCAGAAAGAGAGGGAGAAAGAGAATCTCAAGCAGACTTCCCCCTGAGCAGGGAGCCATCATGGGGCTCATGTCATGACCCTGCGATCAGAACCTGAGCCCAAACTGAGAGCCGATGCTTAACTGACTGAGCCACCCAGGCGCCCCACAGAACTAACATCTTTTTTAAAAAAATTTGTTCGGTTTGGTTATAAGGCAAAGGAATCTTTTTTTTTTTTGACAAGGTATTATAGCTACACTGTAATGATAACCAATGTATTCTTCACATACAGAATATCCCATTTCACTTCAAAATTCCAGATTAAGTCATTTCAGTGTATTGAAGGGATAAACAGGGATGATGACTTAGAAGCTGCTTCTCAGAAACTTTAAATGGTAGATTGAATAATTATAAATGTCAGAAAGAATGCACTATTTATTAAATCTTATGTCTGAATCTCCCCCCTCTCCCCCCACAATTACGGGGTGGGGTAAGAACTGTATGTCAACTTGGAATCAGATTCTGTTTTGAGCCATTTAATTTAGACACTTATTATTTTAATGTAAGCGCTTTTGCTTTGGCAGAAAGCATACAATTTTAATTAGCACTTGGAACACGGCAGAATAGGTTGGAGAGGTACAAGACATGGAGAAATACGTTCCTAACAGCCTGCCCTAGGACTCTGGCAGAGCCCAGGAGAGACGCTTGCAGCATCATGCTCGCCGCTTCTGAGAAATCATCTCACTGGCACTTTAATTCTTATACATTTAATCACTTTAGTGTTTCGAAATGTTGAAAAATTGACATTGTCAACTTTGTCATCTATACTACACGCAGAGAGAATATTAATTTCTTATGCTTATCCAATGCAGCAACTGATGTATAAGAACACCGAACTCATTTTCTTCTGCATCTGCCCAGAATTCACTTCCCAGCTTTGCCAGTCAAGCTCTGACTCATCCTTTAAAGCCTAGTTCTAATACCCCCTCACAGTCTTTCCTAACCCCCCCTTATCTGCCCCCATGGCCATTCTCTTTTTCTTTGTATACCCATAGTCCAACTCTGTTCCAATGATTTTTTAATGCATTATTCTCCCTTGTTGACTCTCAATGCTGTATTTGTAGGAGCTGTGTCCCCATATCTGCATTTTGGTTGCATACAATTAAAATTCACCGCACTGTGGAATAAAAAGAGCATGCACTTTAGAGTTAAATTCAGGGGTTAAATCTTGACTGCTTCTTACTTGCTATAGGAACTTGGACAAGTGATTTAACTTCTTGGAGCTTCTTTAAATAAGGGTACAACGCCTGCTGTGCTGGATTGTTGTGCAGATTAAATAAGATCCATTCATCAGTTTAGCAGATATATAGAGAGATCCTATTACATGTCAGCCACTGTACTTTGTACTAAGAATATAATGATGAATAAGACATGATCCTGCCCTGAGAACTTGATAATTTAGTGGAAGAGACAGACAAGAAAACAGACAATTGCAATTTAATTCTTGAAGGATGAATAGAAATTCACTACTACAGGGATGCTAGGGGTTGGGGTGAAGGTAGCAGAATCTGGGGTGGAAGGGAAAGCATATGCGTGTATTTGAGCCAGAGAAAGGCTGTCAAGACACAGAGGGAGGCTTAAGATAGTAGCAACTATGGGGTTGAGGCAGGAGACGTACATACCATGAGGAGCCTTGCAAGCCAGGCATGGGGCAGAGGGAGCCTATAAAGAACATAGGGTCAGATTTGCCTTTCCGAAAGACCTCCTTCCTAGGCAGCATGTGGTTTGAGATAGTCAAGGCAATCAGTATGACTATTAAGAGGCTGTTGCCTAGTCATGATGATGGCCTCCACAGCAGGAATTAGAGTGGGAATGGGGAGACAGGATATATTGAGAGATCTTTAGGAGCCAGAAAAGGCAGGATGTGGTCAGATGTGTTAGGACAAAGGTGTTAAGAGGGAGAGGAGTCAGGGAGAGGAAACGAGAGGTGTGGGGTGTATGAGGAAGGAAAAGTGAGTCCAGTTTGGAGACTGGGGTTTGAAGGACCCATGGGGAGTATGGGACATTTTGACTTCATCGTTTGGGGATCCTTTATATTTTTGACCCTGCCGGTTTTTTATTCTTGAACATAAACATTTCTGTTAGGATGATATCAACACAGATGCATTTTGTGGCAAAAATTTATTCCAGGGTGAATTCCATTAAGGCAATTTAATTCCTTGGTCCATGTTCTATATAGAATATTTAAACTGTTTCCAGTTGTTTCCACTTTGACTTGTATTTTACTAACATTATTTCCATCAGGATAAAATTTTCTTGTGTACAACTTACAAGGAAGTCTGTTGATTTTTCAACTTCTATTTCATGATCATTATGCCATTTGTATAGATTATAGCTTTTCCACAGTATGTTTTCTTTTATCTCTATTTTTACCATGTCATATTTTACGCATGTAAGCTTTTATCAGTTCTTTTAAATTTTTCATTAATTTGTGAGCAGTATTTTTTTTTTTTTACCATTTTTTGGTTTTGCTCTTGTCAGCTATAGTTTACATTTCTTTTTATCAAGCCTAAAATTTTCCTGAAGTAAATTTTGCGGTTTTTAAGTTTACCAATGATATGTAATTCTCAGCTTTTCATCTGTAACAAATCTTACTGTGTATCGGTTTAGCCCTTGTCAGTTTCATTTTGGTCCCTAAGATCAAGTTGCCTCAAAATGACAGGATCAAAATGGCATACTTCAGCCCATCAACAGCCAAGGAGAGATGTCTAGGAAATGGGATGTACCCATACAGTTTGGTGATGTGGAGAGAAGTCAGGGATCAAAAATAAATCTGAGAGTCGTTTTCATCTGGGTGTTGAGGCCAAGGGAATAGGTGACATCTCACAAGAGGTGTGTAGAGCATGAGAACAGAGCACTCAGGAAAACTTGGCAGAGTACCAACATTTAGGAAAGAAATGGCCAGAGGGGGAGTCCGTGAAGGAGAGGTAGGAGCTAGGAAGAAGCTTGCAGGAGGTATCGTCATGGAAGTTAAGTCAAGGAACAGGAGTAGTCGATGATGGATGCTGCAGAGGACATGTGGGATACATACCGAAACATGTTCTTTGGATTTAGCATCAACAACATCATCACGGTCCCAGAGCCACCGTATGAGTGGAGAAAGAAATACCCAGCTGGATGTACTCACAGAGAAGTGAGAAGGAGGGCTCCTGGGTGGCTCAGTGGGTTAAAGCCTCTGCTTTCGGCTCAGGTCATGATCTCAGCGTCCTGGGATCGAGGCCCGCATCGGGTTCTCTGCTCAGCGGGGAGCCTGCTTCCTCCTCTACCTGTCTCTCTGCCTAGTAACTTGTAATCTCTCTCTCTGTGTCAAATAAATAAATAAAATCTTTAAAAAAAAATAAGAAGTGAGAAGGAGATGAAGTGGAGATAATTGTAAGCCAACATTGGCTGTAGGAAGGGAAGTTTGTTTGCTTATTCATTCATTGACGGGTTTGTTTCCTTTTAATATAAAAGAGCTTTAAGCACAGTTAAGCACTGATTGTTGAAAGGAGAGGATGAACATACATGAGAATGGGAATGGATCCCTAAAGAGCACGTTAGGCCTGTCATGCTCTCTGGGGGGTAGGATCTGATATCCAGTGAATCATCAGCCAAGTGCCCCACAAGATGTAGCCGTCATAAATTGACCCATCCAGTTGGGCTTCTACTATGGTGTCCTAATTAATCCTGATTTCCAGCTGGACTCGGAGCTCTACTATGAAATATTTTAACTACTTACTTACCACTTACAGTCGTCAGTAAGGAGGGTCTTAAGTATTGTTAAATCCACAATACAATCACCTGCCCTGACCCTTGAATACTGCTACTTTTGAGAACGTCCTGCTACCTTATACGGCCCACGACATCAGAGATGCTGCACTATCCTTGCTCTACAGTTGTGAGCTGGGTTTTTACCACATCTATTTAGATCTGTCGCTCACAGGGCAGATAAAATGGAAAAACGACACTCTATGATGACCCCGCCCATTCCCTGCTCCTTCCATTTGTCTGCACATGTTATGGCTAAACTTGGGTTACCTCCCAAGCAATGGGGCATTGGCCCACACACACACCATCTGTCCATCCTTTGAGCTCCCACCTAGCTGTTCATCCATCTCTTCACTTCTAATTTGTTGAGCATTTAGTAGCACCAGGCACTGTGGTAAGCAGTGAGGTTACGATATGAAGAAACAATGTCCCAGTGCTCTCAGAGCTCATGATCTAGCAGGTGAGTTAGTCGTTGCAACACTGTGTGAAAGGTGGGCAAGGTAAAGAACCAGTTTGTCTAGGTAAGCAGGGACCGGTAGAGTGTCTTAATTTTTTTTTTTTTTTTGGTAGACTCTATAGCAATCCTATTAGGTCAATTCAACATATGAAATGTGCACTTCTTATCCCAATGCAGTTGTTTCACCTGCCAATTCACACAGCTCCAAAGGTTAACTTTGTTTATGAAGGTGGTTAGGTTCCAAGCCGGTGATTACCATAAAGAAAACTCATCTCCTTAAGTAGCAACCGAGATCAGCTCCTGAATTTCCAGGGCATTAAAGAAAGGGCATTCTCTTGGAATCTTTTTCTATTTTTAGCTAGTATCCCCTTCCACCCTGTCCCCATCCTCCCATGCTGACCCCTATTTATACTGTTTACCTTCAGGACAAAGTGCAGGACAATTTTGCTGGCTGTTCTTGAGTCAAGTGTATTTGTCTGACCTTTGTGGAATTTAGTTCTGGGCACATGGATTAAATAAAGGTGGACTGAGTGGTCATGGTCTGCATCCTTCCCTGACGAGTTCTCCAAGCTTCTGACTTGGCTTGCTTTGCTGTTTCCTGACCCCACTGACAGCCTGCTGCCCCTGGGTCCCAGCACCGGCACCTTGCATGTGGATGGGACACTGACGGGGGCAGCCAGGTTCTGGGGGAGCCCTGGGAAAGCCAGAGATACCCAGCTTTTCTTTCTGTGCACCAAGCTGCTATTCCCATGGGGGGTCTAAGGATGTCTAATTAGGTGGAGAAAGAGTCAGAGGTATTGGGCATCCCCCAAATTGAAGTGCGAAATAAACGCTACAGTAAAACCATCTGTAAACCAATATAATACTAAGTTTACGTCACATTATGGCAGAGCGTTGGAAAAAGTAAAGGGAAGGAAACCCTCACTCTGCCTCCCCCCCCCATTCTCTTTCTCTCTCTGATGTGTGTCGTGGTTCCTGGATCTTGTCTCCTGCCAAAGAATGTGTGGGGGCTCATTTAATCTTTGTTCACTGTCCCTGCAGTTCCTTCTGCACAGTGCTTTACACACAGTAGGTCCCACTCTGTTTCCCTGTCTTGCCTGGAGCACTGGACTCAGGCTGGGCTGCTCCTGTCCCCCCTGCCCAGAGGGTCCCAGCCATTTAACCGCTCCTGGCACAAGTCTTCCCCTCCCTGCCCGGGAGGATAAGCCGGATCTTCTCCTTCTCAGGACCCCAGATGTCATTTCCCCCTCCTTGCTCACCCTTTCCTAGGGCGGGGTGGGGGTGGGGCGGTGAACGTTAGCCAGACAGACTCTTATCTTCTCCTCCTCCACATCTGCTCCCCAGTGAACACACAGCTGCCTCCTGTTCCCGCAGGGGTGCGGAGCGGGGTGAGAGGGAGGAACACACCCACACCCAGAGGAAAAAGACACCGTTCAGTGTGATAAAACAGCATCCTGCCACACAAACAAAACTGCTAAATAGTCTCCTCTAAATATTTAGAAAAAAATATTTTTAACTTAAGAAAGTATCAGTGAATAACAAAGGTTTCAAGCAAGACTGAGGGAGAATTTGCAAGCTGGGGGAGGGGTGGTTTGGGGAAGCAGTGTCTTGTCTATGGGGTTCCTCCCTTCCTGTCCTCTTGGCCCTTCCTCTTGGCCATTCTCACCCTGAGCCAAACTGTGTCTCTTTCTCGGTCCATTCTCCATCTCTTCCCTGCTGCTGTCCTTCACTCCCATCTGACTCCCATTGTGTGGGCAAGCCAGTTAGAGGCTTGACCAGGCACTCCTAGGTTCCCTGACTTCGGGAATTTATTCAGAGGGCCAAACACTGTGGTTTGATTTCTGCTGGGCGATTGCTTCTGTAAAATAGCTCCTTCTAATTTCTGCATGAAATATTTTCATTGCTTTTTTTTTTTTTGCTTTTAATTTTATGCTTTGAATACATGTAACATTTATGTGGTTCCAAAGTCAAAATTATATCGTTATACACGGGTCCACTCTAGTGTCCCTCCACCCTGTTTGCCTTGGCTGTCTACAGGGAATTAATTTTATTCCCAGTTTATTCTTCCGGCGTTTCTTTTTGTAAATATACGAATACATATTATGAAAGGTGGCATATGACTTAGCAGTTTGTACCTTGCTTTTTGCACATAACAGTTCATCTTTGTATCTGTAGATAGGTGCCTAGGAAACTTCCTCATGTCTTCAAGGCTGAATATACAGAATTGTGAAAACATATTGTAGTTTATAAGTCTCTTATTGATAAACATTTGGATTGTTTCTAACCTGCATTTGTAAATAACGGCACAATGAATAGTCTTCTTTATCTATCGCTGACTTTGTTTTAATAAAAACAAATAGGAATGCAGGCAGGAGGGCAGGGGTGAGAAGGTGAGTGGGAGAGATGAAGAGAGAGAGAGAGAGAGATGCTTGACAGTCAACTGACTGAGCCACCTGACTCCTTTTAGGTTTTTATGGAGGCTTCATTATGTAGGCGTAATTGATTAAACCATTGGCCATTGGTGATTGACTCCACCTTTCGCGCTTCTCCCCTCCTTGCAAGTCAGGGCGGGGAGTAGGACTAAAAGTCCCAGCCCTCTTATCATATGGTTTCCCCACCTCCCAACCAGCCCCCGTCCTTAGGTACTTCCCAAAAGACACCTCATTCACACATAAAAAGCACCTTTAATATTCTCATCACTTAGGAAGTTCCGACAGTTTTGGGAACTCTGTGCCAGGAACCAGGATGAAGACCAGAAATGTATTTCTTACGGAACCACAATATTGCACATCTTCCTTGAGAAGACATTTCTGTAGAGCAGAGGACAGTGCAAGAGGGCCAATACCCAGCTGCGGAAGATGGAGAGGACAGCTTAACGTGGGAGGGAGGAGGGGGAGGCTGAGAGCATGTCACACATGTCCCAGGGGTTCACCAGGATGTCTCCCGAGCTCTGTAAACAAACGTAGCATACCTTCACCCCTGAAGCTGTTGCACCCTCTGTTATGAATTCTAATCCCTTCTCCTTGGTTCGCCGACATTGCAGACCATGGTTATTTGTCCTTATCTCTTTTCCTCACCTGTACTGACCCTGAAGACATCCTTTGTTTTGTACGCCAGCTGTCCCAGCTCCTGTCCTCCTGGGAGAGTCCCTCCATGCGTCTCTCCTGGAAGATTTCAGCAGAGAGGGGCAGAAAGTCCTATGGACTCTGGAGTCAGACTCCCTGGATTTCCTTAGTCACTCTGTACTTACTAACTTTGACCCCCTGGCAAGTGACTTAACCCCCTAAGCTTCTGTCTCCTCCTGTCACTTGAGATGTACAATAGCATTTGTGACCTTCAGTCATAGGGAGGATTAAGTGAGATCAAATGTGGAAAACGCTTGGAACAGTGCCTGGTGTGTCACACATATACAATAAGCCTTAGAGGCATTTCAAAAGCCTTAACTGGTTTCACTACCTTCGCATTTCTCTCTCTCTCTCTATTTCTCTATCCCCCACATGCTGGGCAGATTGGTCTCTATAACACATACGAACAAGGCATTTCCCCCCCTGGAACACTTTTCATGATGCTTTGGACCTCCTCAAGCTGGCTCCAGGTTATCTGTCTAGGGTCATCTCCTGCCACATCTCTGCAGCACTCTGCTCACCTGGTCCTTGCACTGCCATGTGCTTCCCCATCTCTGTGCCTTGGGGGCTCTTTCCCTGGGATTTCCTTCTTTCTCCTTTCCTCCTTGGTAATCCACCTCCCATCCTTCCAGGCACAGGTCAGAGGTCATATACTCTGTGAAAACTTGCCTGACCTTCCCCCTCCGCATCACCAAATCATGTTGGTTCTTTAATCCACTGTAGTCCCGTGGCAATCTGTACATCCCTCCAACTTAACCCAGCTGCAGTCTCGATGTGGATGTGCACCCCGTGCCCCCTGTGCCCCACGGAGGGAGACGCCATCCCATCCTGCCTGTCTCGGTTTCCGCAGCATTTCCTCATGACTGGATCCCGTATACCTGTTAAAGAAAAAGAGACAATAGGCCCCAAAAGGAGTTATTTGTGCTAAGCCCAGTGTCAACAAATCAAGGCTTAATACCTACCCTAACTGCAATTTCAGCTTCTCCCAGGAATGTGATCCTTACTCAGTCAACCTGGAATTACTTGGTCAGACTTAGTGAAGTGATCCGCACAATAGACCCCTGCAGTTTCCCCAAAGGAATCTTGCCCCAAATAGTCCAGTCTATTAAAACTTCCTTTTCTACTCCCTTCTGCCTGTAAAAGTCTTCCATTTTGTACACTTCCTTGGAGCTCCTTTTTGCGCCCTGGATGGGATGCTACATGATTCATGAATTGTGGAATAATGCCAATTTGGTCTTCAAATTTACTCAGTTGCTTTTTGTTTTTTAACATGCCTTCCCTCTTGGCATCACACATTCCTGTGTGCAGCACTTGTTATGGTCCCTCAAAGAATCAAGCGAAGGGTTCTTTAGTTTATGGATGAAAGTACTTGAGAAAGAAAATGAGAGAAATGAGTCTGGAGAAGGGCAGATTTTCAAGCGTTGAATTATCTGGTTCCTGTGCTTTGTCTTTGCTTCAAGAGTTTTCAGAAACATTTTAAATAATACAACTGGCAAACTCTGGGAAGTCCCTGCACCCAGGATTTGCTGTCCTTTTCCTGTAGCACTCATTTCCTTCCCTGGGAGGCAGTGAAGAGAGGACAGAATGAAATCCTATAAAACCACAAAATAGATATGATATTTTTTCTATTGTCCTGTGTAGAGAAGAAAGAGACGTGTCCTGTAGCTGTCCAGTCTGATGCTGTTTGTTTTAGCAACATAGCACTGAATTCAGTCTAAATCATTGCTGTTCTACGTTGGGTCATCATTCTCCTTCAGGAGGAAATCTACTAAACTGAACTGTGTCAGGTCGGGTTCCCCAGAAGCAGGGTCTGGAAATGTGATGTACTGAGGGACTGCCCTCAGGAGAGGGGAGTGAGAGAAGAAAGCGTGCTGTGACAAAGAGTTTAAACATTCCATGTTATGCCAAGGCCACCGAAGAGTTTTAAGCAAGGCAATGGCTTAGTTTTTGCAGAAGAGCGCTCATTTCAGTGATCGATGTGGAGGCTATATTTAAGAAAAGCAGGAATAGAATCTGGGAGGCTGTTGACGTGGTTCAAAGGAAAAGAATACGGTCTGGATGAGCCAGTGATAAAAGGAAAAGATTCAAGTAGGAGGAGGTAAAGCTGTCTTCACTTGGTAATTGATTGGCTCAGGGGGAGCAGTGCTTAATTTGTTATTTGTGCTCATTATTACTATTAGAAAAAGTGGGGATTGGAATAAATGGCTAATTATTCCCTTACCGATCATTTGTTTCAGTTGTTGGTCTCTGAAAAGAAAATTATGAAGATGGGGCTTTGATTAGTTCCACTTACTTTCATAATGACTATGGTTATCATTTCCAGTTTATTGAATGGAGTCATTGTTTTAATTTGCATAAGTGGTATTTGGATATGCAAAAATCCAATTACATTAAAAGCTAGATAACAATTGATGTAGGAGAACAATTATCTAGATATGGCCATGACATTAAAGGGAACGAATGTCTGACTCGAGAGTTTGCCAACATTTCCATTGTGTTAATCCTGGCTGCCAAAGATTGATGGAAGGAAAACGTAAAGAAAAGTATAGATGATCTTAGCCAAATGGTACCTCTACAGATTAGAAGAATGAAAGTTATATCATTTTTTAGTTTTGTTTTTAAAAAAGTGCTTAAAATTAGGTAACCAACAAGTTTTTTTGTTATAAAACAATAGTAACAATAACCTAAAACATTAAAATGATGTATATTGTAAAAACTAAAAAGCATCCTTCACCACAACCAGCCAGGACCTGGGTGGGTAACTACTGTTAACAGGTAGGTGGGTATTCTTCCCAGTAGAAAGTGTCTTTAAAGAGATTCTGGAGTCAAGAATATACAACAGGGAAGGAACAGTCTCTTTAATAAGTGGTGTTGGGAAAACTGGACAGCCGCATGCAAAAGAATGAAACTAGAATACTACCTTATACTACACACAAAAACTCAAAGTTTAATCAAAGGTTTAAAGACAAGAATGAAGACCTGAAACCATAAAACTCTTAGAAGATTACACAGGTGGTAAGCTCCTAGCCATCAATCTTGGTGATGATTTTTTGGCTCTGACTCCAAAGACAGAGGCATCAAAGGCAAAAATAAATATTGAACTAAAAACCTTTTGCACAGCAAAGGAGAGCATCAACAAAGTGAAAAGGTAACTTACTGAGTGGGAGATAATATTTTCAAATGTCATATATATGATAGGGGTCAATATCCAAAGTGTATTTTTTAAAAAGCTCATACAATTCAATAGCAAAAGCTCAACAATTCAATTAAAAAAATGGACAGAGGATTTGAATAGACATTTTTCCAAAGAAGACATGCAGATGGCCAACAGGTACATGAAAATTTCCTCAGCATCACTCATCATCAGGGAAATACAGATGAAAAGCAATGAGATGTCACCTCACACCTGTGAAAATGGTTATCAAGAAGATAAGAGCTAACAAGAGCTGATAAGAACATGGAGACAGGGAACCCTTGTGCACTGCTGGTGGGAATATAATTTGGTGTAGCCACTTACTTATGGAAAACAGTATGGAGGTTTCTCAAAGAACTAAAAATAGAACTACGATCTGATCCAGCAATCCCACTTCTGAGTATTTATCCAAAGAAAATGAAAATACTAATTTGAAAAGATATTATGTACCTCATGTTCATATTAACATTATTTACAGTAGCCAAAATATGGAAACAACCATAGTTGTGTCTATCAGTGTCTATAAGTGTCTTTCAGTGGATGAATGGATAAAAAAGATGTGACACATGTGCACACGTGTGTGTGATACACACACACACACACATACACACACAAACACACACAGAGGAATACTATTCGGCCATAAAAAAGAATGAAATTGTGCCATTTGCAACAGCATGAATGGAATTTAAGGGCTTTATGCTAAGTGAAATAAGTCAGAAAGAGAAGACAAATACCATACAGTCTCATTTATATGTGGAATTAAACAACAACCACAAAACCCCAAGCTTATAGATACAGAGAACAGATCGGTGGTTTCCAGAGGGTCGGAGCAGGGGGTGGACTAAAAGGATGAAGGGGGGTCAAAGTAACAGATTTATCATTGTAAAATAAATAAGTCCCGGGGGTGAATGTACAGCATGGTGACTAGTTAATAATGCTGTATTACATGTTTGAAAGTTGCTGAAAGAATAGATCTTAAAAGTCCTCATCACAAGAAAAAAAATTTTGAGAACTATGTACAGTGATGAATGTTAACTAAATTTATCGTACTCATTTCACCACGTATACAGATATGGAATCATTATGTTGTATACATGGCATTAATATAATGTTACAGGTTAATTACACTTCAATTTAAAAACATTTTAAATAAATAAAAACCAAACATTTAAATTGACCAAATAAAAGAAAAAACACACAGTGATTTCAATGGATTCAGAAAAATCAATGGGTAAAATCTATCACTAATTCTGCGTTCAGAATTTGCAAACAGGCAAAACAAAATGAGAGGAGAGATTCTGTTCATTTCACAGAATCTAAGACAGCACATCCTTCATCAAGATAAACTTTGACCTATTTCCTTATCTGATAAAGTGTCCTTGATGCTTCAGGTCCTAGCTTGCCCCATGGCTAAATGCTAGAATTGCCGTTGGCAAGAGACCTCGTCACCCTGGGACAGTTGACAGTGAGAATAAAAGAGACAGGACAGAGCCAGGAGAAAAGGGTCACGTGAAGGTTGAGTACAAAAAGCAGATGCCAGGGGCGAAAATAGGACAGGCTTGGGAAGGGAGGCTTGGAAGTCCACCTTCTCTGCCTTCACTCTTGCTACACTCCTTGTCACCCTCACCCCTGCTGCTGAGTTTTACCCCCTGCCTTCTATTTATTCTCCCAAAGGTCACCAAGGGACCATTTGGCCACCACATTTGATAACCTTTCCTCCATTTTCACCCTCCTTAACCTTGCTCAGTGTTTGACACTGCCAAACACAGTGGCCTTCATGAATCACCCCCTTTCCTTGTCTACAGTGACAATGTGTTCTTCCAATTCTTAAACGTCCCTGACTTCCATCCTGACGCTTCCTCTTCTTCCAATTCTTGAACTGTGGGCTCCGCCTACAACTCTGTTCTTTTCCTGGTTTTCCTTTCTCTGCATTTTCTATATCATGAAACATGACTCTGCATCTGTGGCTTCAGTGATCACCCCTATGAGGGATACTCTGAGATATTACAGATATGGAGAGATATAAAAATATGAAGCTAAGCTGGTCTTGACCTTCCCTGGAGTTTGGATCTTCTGTTTTCTGTTACCTTCTAGACATGTGCCATTTGTATCTCAAACCTTGTGTCTCCAAAATGGAACTTGTCCTCTTCCCATCTAACAACCTCCTTAGTGTGGTGCAAAGGGGCCTTCATGGTCTGTCCCTGCCTACCTTTCCAGTCTTACCTCCTGCCCTTCTCCCACAAGCTCCCTCTTTCCCAGTCCTACCTACAGAACTGCCATTGCACAGATGTCATGCTACCAAATGCCTCTATGCTGTTAACTACACTCCCTCCACCTGAAACATCCTTTTCCCTGGGCCTGGATTTTTCTCCCCCAAACAACCCTTCTTCAATCCTCCGAACTTCTCTCAGCTGTCACCTTCTTTAGGAAGACTTGCTTGAATTCTTGGATCCAGTGTCCCACTTCTGTCTCCCACAGTCCTCCCTGGAATCTGTTGCTATAGTCCTTACTCCACTACACTGTATTTGGTTTTTTCCTTGCTTATAAAAGACCTTTGAAGAGGAAGACTACATCTTTGGGCTCTGTACCCACAGGGCCTAAAAAAGTGTTTCATACATACTAAGTACTTAATAAATACTGGATAAATTGAAGAACCAGTTTCTCTTGCCTGGCTTTTCTATTTTTGATGACGGTAAAGCCATCTCAAATTTATATCTCTAACCCTGACTCTTCCCCCAAAGTCCAGAATCATCTCTTTCCTTTGCAACATCTCCAGGTTTAGCAAAGACAACAGGTTCTAAGCAAAGCTCTTGTTTCCTTTACCCACCATTCCCCGTATCAGTAAGGAAGCAACTGCTCAGGGAACAAATCTTGGAAGCATCCTTAATTTTTTTCCCCACTCCACATCAAATCCAATGAAGACTCCTCTAACCTTTATCTTACCATAAACAGATTCTGGTTGTTCTTCATCTTCTCTAACAATATCACATTAGTCCAAGTGACCATCATCTCATGCCCGGACTCCTACAAGGTCATGCTTGCTCCTCTACAGATGATTCTCCACAAAGACCAGAGGTCCTTAGCCTGGCTTACAAAATTCTTTGGGATTTGGCCTTTGGCTCTCCCTCTGGACTCATTTCCTACCACCCCCGCCTTGTGGTCTCTGGCTTTGCCTCCACAGGCCTCCTTGCTGCTCCTTGAACATACCAGACAGGAGCCTACTTTGAAGATTTTCCTTTACCACTCTTGCTGCCTCAAATACTCTTCTTCTAGAACTTCGTGTGGATCTCCAATTCACTCCTGTCTAGTCTTTGCTCAGAAGTCATTTTCAGAGAAGGGACTTCTCTGGTAGCATCTATAAAAGCACCTGCCTGACCCTTTATCCTCTTAACCTGATTTTTTTCGCTTTCCTCCCTGAAACTTTATGTTTCTTTGAATATCTGTTGATGATTTATTTTCCCTACTATATATGCTCCCTGAGAATAAGCTATTTGTTTATTAGGTTATTTGAGACAGTCCAGCATCTGGAACAATTCCTGGCATTATAGTAGAACCTTAGTAAATATTTAATGAATAAATTAATCATCCTTATTCTTGAGGACTTCAGATCATCTTTAACTGTCCACTTGCATTCCTTCCTGTTTGTAGTCACCAAGTCCTTTAGAGTCTTCCTTGAACTTATTCAATTAATATTTATTGATGATGCGAAGTGTCTATCTTAGAGTATGCCTATCATTGAGCTACTTATTTTTCACAGTTGCCAGATCACATGAGGTAATTAATGCACCAAGAACTTTGTAAACTCTAATGCACGACACAAACCATTTGCCTTCCAGTCACACTGCCATGATACTAATTAACGTTACTTCCATTTCCAACCCACACGGGAGCATCTGACTGATCTTCCTGCTTCCAAACACTCCCTAGATAATGTATTCTGAACCCTGCTGCCCGCTTAATCTTCTTAAAGCATTGCTATAATTATGTTCTTCTCTTACTCAAAAACTTTGACTGCTTTCCAATTCTTGACCAAATAAAAGAGAAACTTGTTGGCTTGTAACCAACATCCTCCACAACCTGGCTCCAGACAGCCTCTTCACTGTCTGCCTCCAGGCCCCATCGAAACGTTGGTTTTCAAGTCCCTCTAGATCTCTCACTTTTCCTAGGCTTACCTAGCTTTCCTCTCATCTCCACTCCCGCTCTTCCTCCATCGGAAAGGAAAGCTGCCTGCACATCTTCCCCTGAAAAATTCACCCTTTGCGGCCCCAGAGCAAATGAACATCAGGATGCTGCCTTCCTTGGGTTTTTCCACTTCCAGGAGACTCTTGCTCCACTCTCTGCATGTTCACAGCATTTACCTCTTTCATTTACCTCTAGAGGGGCCATTCTTATCCTTACTCCGACTTTTCCCTAAAGGAGGAAGGAAGGAAAATGACACGAGGAACACATGTGTTATCTCTCTCCTCTTTTACCATCCTGATTTGGAAGGCAGGGAGGGTCTGATCTCCATTTTTCCGAGACTCTGTGATTGTTTGTCCCTTCCTTCCTTCATATGATCCCCTCTCTGGAATCTGCCTGCCAACAATAGGCATGAATTCATGGCTCCTGCCTGCATGTGGTAGGGTTCTGAAGACACATTGTCCTCTTGCCTTTCTGAGTTGGGCGGGGGTGGGGAGAGGCTTGGGAAGCCTACATTTGCTACAGGATAAACGATATTCTCCAATCTAGCCTTTCTGAATTGTAAGGCTTATGCTTTGGTCTCCATGTATCTGACTCTACTTCTTAAGTAGTTCTGAACCCCGAGGAGAAGAAGCAATTAATTATCACCCTCCCTTAAATTCAAACATCACCCACATGACCCTTTTTATGAACTCCTTTATAGTACGATATTTATAATGTCTTATTAGATTTGTAACCCAATATCATAAGCATATGGAAAGAAGGACAATATTATATACTGTTATTCTTCCTAAACCTCTTTTGGCTTCAGATTCATGGGCCAGTATTTATCTGCAAGGAGGTCCTAATGAGGTAGTAAATTTGATACTAAAAAAAATGAAGTATAAATGATGAGAAATGGGCTGCTTGCTGTTGGAATTTTGGCTGATGACAAAAGCTAGTTATAATGTATGACAGATTCCTTGAATTATAAAGAGTAACACTGGACACATTTCTGGGGGACTTACTTTGAGATGAACAAACGGGTCCTCTGACTATCAGTTCAGTTCCATTGACCACCTTCAACCATATAAGGGAAAACTTGGGAAGATGCTTAAAATGGGATCTGCAGGTATAAGAGCATCATGGCATTTCCCTGCTCTTCCCAACTCTGGGAGAAGGGGGAAGAACTTGTCTCCTGAAGCCCAGTTAGGATGTCCTCAAAGCAAACCTAGAAAGGGGGAATGTCTGCCAGGAATGAAATACTGACATCTCACCCCTGAGACTGGTGCCTTCTTGCCTAAATAACTGCGAACATGTGAGGGTGGCCAAAGCTGCCTGAGATGGCAGATGAGGACTTAGGGCAACAGGGGGACCGTCCAGGACTTCTAGAATTTGATAGAACAAGCACATCCAAGTGACCCCACTGAAGGCGCTCAGACTTGAGTGGTCTTAATACAATCATACTTAGAGTGGATGTGAAGGCGGTTGTGGGAGAGAAATTACATTAACACTCATGGAGTGCTTGTCCAGGACAAGGGAGGGTATCTGGATTATTTTACTCATCCTCCTAATGACCCTAAGAGGTGGTACTTTCATTCCTATTTTACAGATGAGAAGATGGTGGCATGAAGAAGTTGTTTATTTGCCCAAGATCATAGGATTAGCACTGTTTATAACTGGCGTTTAAAGGGGCAAATCCTTGTATATACTTCTTTGGTTTTAACACCATCTACGTATTGGCAACACACGAATTTATTACTTTCAGCTCTGCGCGCGCTTTCTCTCTGTCTCTCTGGAACTCAAGTCTTGTATATCCAACTCCTTACTTGATATCCCCATGTGGGTCTTTAAAAGGCAATGGAAAGCTCGTATATACAAATGGAAAGTTCTTGATTGCAAACTGTTCTTATTTCTCTCCTCCCTATCTCAGTCGCTTAATCCAGATCATCTCTATCCCATACACCCAGTTCATGCAGGCCTCGAACCCATCAACTTCCTTCCATTTCTACTGCTAACTTCTCTGTCCCTGGCACCATTTCCTCCTTGCCTTTATTCTTCCCTCTTCAGTCCTCTCTGCACTAGACATAAAATTCTTTTCATTCCCCTCCATTTGTCTTGCATTTCTCTGAGAATAAAGGGCAAACTCCATACCATGAAGTCTTGCAAGGCCTGCTTTCTCTTTTCCCTCCTCCTCGACTCCCCTCCCCAGAGAAAGTCTGCCCCCATTTCTCACTGGTCTTGAGTAGAACCAGATTCCTTTCCGTTCCTCAAGAGCCCTAGCACTCACTCTTCTCTCCGCCTAGAATGCTTTCCCACCATTTTGCGTGGCGACGTCATCCTCATCCTTTAGATCTCTGCTCAAGGTCACCTTCTTATTGCTACTCCATCTTTCAGTTTCTCCATCTCTTCCCTTGTTGCCGTTTTTTCATAGCCCTTCATACAATTGTAAGTATTTTGTGTAGTATTTTTTGTTGTTTTTTGGGTGCATTCATTTCCACTTCCTTTCCCCAACTAGAACATAAGCTGCCTGAGAAAGGGACCTCACTTACCTTCTTGTGCATCACTGTATTCCCAGAATCGAGCACATTGCCTGGTATATAATAGGTGCTCAGCAAATATTTGTTAAATAAATGAATTAATATTTCAGTAAACAGTTGTCGTATGAAAGAATGAAGAGAGAACCAGGTGTCAGATGTCACATCCTGGATATGGTGACTTTTTAACCAGAGAGGGTTGGAAGGTATATTGTGGGATGTATGGTAGTTATCATAGCTAAGGGGACTGCCGCTTTTGGAAATGTTTAAAGGGTATCACCTGTTACCCATCCTTGTTCCTCTATTCAAGCAATGCTTTCTATTTTCTCATGTTTTAGGCACTAGGTTAGTGGCTGGGGATAAACTGAAATAGGCACATTTCCTGTTCCAAAGTTTTGGTGAAGTATTCCCCTCTGGACAGGAGTAAAGAAAATTGGGATGGGGGACAGGAATTGGAGCAAATCTCAGTAACCTCCCTGCTCTACAATATCCTCTGCTCTACAATATCTACAAGATGCCCAGTTTTTTTCATCTTAAATACGATGCATAAAAAAAGCACAGAAAGTCTCTGAGGAATAACAAAATGCCCATCCTTTAAAAATAAGAATTACCAATGAGAAATTGGAGCAGGGTTTCAGCTAGAGATCAGTTAGCAGTTGGGATGCTAACTTTCTTCACATGAAATGTATAAATTGCCAATGCTAAGGCTGAAAGTTAGAGCTTAATACATTTGTAGCCATTTAGAAATGACAATAGCCCCATTATGCAATACTTCTGCCAATATCAACTGGTAATGCGAGGGGACATTCAAGAATGGAGAACAGCGTGGTTGGAAAGCCCTGATGAGTGTCCTTGCTCTGTTCCTACCAGCTCATTAGCCTTGAGGATGTTACTTAATCTTTTCAGTGCCAGTTGACTCATCTAGATATTGGGAACAAAAAAAAAAAACAACCATATATCTAATGACATTGTCGTAGATTAAATTAACCAAACCATGTAAAATGCTTAGCGTAGTACCTGCCATCTAGCGCACAGAATAATGTTAGCTAATATTAATATGATTGGGGGAAATTACAGTACCACCTACCTCACAAGGTTGTCATGAGGAGTAAATGATGTTTGTGTGTGTGTATGTGTGAATATCGACCGTGGGGCTTGGAACAGTAGGAGTCCATCAAAGTTGTTGAATAAGCTCATGTATTAGAAAAGTTACAAAGTATAGATTGCTGTAAAAATGCTTTTGCTTCTTATCTTATTATTTTTCAACAAAAATAGATTAATTAAAAATCTTTGTATGCAAAAATAAAAAGGATGCTCAAAACTTTCCCACCAACCAGGTATGATATTTAGCATATTTACCAATCAGTAAGGCATGGATGCTGACCAATCAGAAGAGAGGCCAGGCCTAGCTCCAAAGTAGGGCTCTGAGGACCTCCACGCTACTGAAGCGTTATTGTGGGAAGGCCTCAGAGCAGTCCCAGGCAGGGACCAGAGAAGAGGAAAAGGTGGTATGGGGTGGTGGGATTCGCATCAGGTAGCAGGTGTTTTCCAGCAAGCCCAAAAGAATTTTGCTGTTTTAAACTCTGGGTTGACTGGTGCCTGTGATCTGAAGCAGCTCTGTCCCAAAACTAAACCCTACGTAAACTAGATTTGAAAGGAGAGAGAGAGAGAGAATACAGCCAATGTGTACTGTTCTCCCGTTCACTTCTCATCCTAACCAAGGGTTGTTTGCCTGAAAGTAATGCTGTCTGTGAACTGGGTCAAAGAGAAGACCAGAGAGTTCCACATTAGAAGGGTGATAGTATTACATCACCGATCTAAACAAGGCAGTCTGTTTTTGGAAATACGTGGGTGACTTGCCAATTGCATCAGCCTTAGCTGTTGCTGCTCTTGATAATACATTATTAGTCATCTTTATTCCAACAGAATCCCTCGCCATTCTCTCCAGACTTGATGCTGAATTTCAAGTCTACTTTGGTAATAATATTTATAACTGGTAGGCTAGAAAGCCTGCATTATTTGAATAAAAGCAATTTATTTGAAGATCATAGGGAAAGTTGGGGAATAAACAAGTTCCCGGTCATTAACTATTTTTTTTTACAAGTGCTATTAATGAATTGAGGCTTAGCATACCTTTGTGTAACTCCTTTAAGATCTATATTGACATACCAGATACGATGAAAATTCAGTAGCCGCTATGGGGTTTGGAGTTTGGAAATTCATGAAGAGAAATGAAGGAGGGATCACAAATATTTATGTCCCTTTTCAGGTGAAAGAAGTTTGAAAAGAGTATAAATTGATTGGCACAAAAGACTTTCATAATCCACCTACTGCATAGATTATATGAAAGCACTTTTCATAAATTGTATTAGCCAAGGTTTTCTGGAGAAATAGAACCAATGAGATGTCTCTGTCTCAATCTCTATCTCTGTCTCTATCATCTGTATCTCTCTAATCGTAATATCTATCTTTAAAACTATTTATCTAATCATCCATCTATTGATGTATTTTAAGGAATCGACTCATGTAATTGTGGAGGCTTGGTGAGCCCAAAATCTGGTGGGGTAAGCCAGCAGTCTGGAGACCCAGGGGAGAGTTGCAGCTTGAATCTAAAGATGATCTGTTGGCAGAATTCCTTCTCGTATGGGTGAGGTCAATCTTTTTCTGTTAAAGCCTTTGACTGATTGGATGTGGCCCACTCACAGTAATGGGAGCAATCTGCTTTACCCAGAGTCCACTATTTCAATGTTAATCTTTTCCAAGAAAGATACCTCCTAGAAACATTGAGAATAATGTTTGACCAACTATCTGGGCACTGTGGCCCAGCCAGCTTGACACATAAAATTAACCATCACATAAGGTAATATGAAGGAGTACCAATTCTTGTTAATTATCTATTTCCAGGGAAAAACTGGGAAGGTAGCAAAATGACTGCTAGCTGAGGAGGATGTTGAGATGTTAAACTAGCAAGGAGAAGACTTAGGGACAAATAGTAATACAAAGATAGTAGCAGCTCTGTGTTCTCACCACTTGTGGATATATAATGTGTGTATAAGATACACATTTTCAAAATGCTCACACGCCTGGCCTGTGGAAGGCAGAGGACAGAACCAGGACTCTCAGAGGAGACAAATTTTGGCTCAAGACTGATCAGAAGCATCAGGAACGGATGACTTCTGGCCACAGCTGGTCCTGAGCAAACCTGCGACAGCCTTTCACTGGCGAGCCTGCTTTCAGCTCCTCACAGCACCCATTGTAAACTCTCCTTTTCCCTGGAGCCACAATCCAGCCCCATCCACCTTACCCGGCTATGCAGAGACAAAAGACCACTAATTCTGTAGCAACCCCTCAAAACACCTCTAGGTTCAGCCCCTTTTCTTCCCTTTTCCTACAAATTAATTTCCTGGATTTTTCCCGAGGCCGGTTTCTCTGCTTAGGTGCCTGGCCCTATGTCTGCTACCTTTTCCAGGTCCTTGCTCATTTGGTGAAAATAAACATGGGATGTTCTCTGCATTTACTATTTTATGGCAATTAGGCTTTTTGGTCCCAGGGTCTGCTCTGCTAAGGTTATGGCTGACAGGATTTTTATGTAATTCAGATGACTGATATCTCTGGATTTATGAAAACCTCATTGGTATGTTCGGACTAGGGCGGCTACCAGGATGACAGAAAGAAAAACAGATGAACAAAGCTGAGAACAAAAGATTAAAATGTGAAGCATTCGTAGGTGGAGAGACTGAGAATTCTTTGCTATTTGTATGGACTCCATATAGATCATAGGAATTCATATTTACTACATATATTTATATATAAAATATATATTTATAATTATATATATTTGTTTATAGATTAAAAAATCTTTCCTCTCTCTATCTATATAGATAGATATGTGTACATCTATCTATATACTGGCTCTGTTTCTCTGGCAGAACCCTCACTAATACAGATAACCTCTGGGTTATTTCTCCGTCCTCTGGATTTCCGGCTCTCTCAATCAACTCTGTAGTCAGTTCCCTGTATTCAATTCCTCTGTATGGAAGAGTGGGTTTTCTTCCCCCGCTGAGCCCTCACTGGTACAACATAATTGAAAGAAAAAATTTAAGGACATTAGTTAGAGACTATGTCGATATTACCTTAAAAAATTGATGGGGGGGGCACCTGGGTAGTTCAGTCCGTTAAGCGTCTGCCTTCAACTCTGGTCATATCCCGGGGTGCTGGGCCCCGAGTCGGGCTCCCTGCTCAGCGGGGAGTCTGCTTCTCCCTCTCCCTTTGCCCCTCCCTCTTTGCTCATGCTCTCTCTCTCTCTCAAATAAATAAATAAAATCTTTGGAAAAAAACCCCTGATGTGTGTATAATGAATGCTTGGAGAGAATTTTACAGTTTGTAAAGTGGTAGTACAAATCAGGTCACGTAACGATCTCTCCCTATGTCGTGCCAGGGAGCTGTGTGTTCGAGTGCTGCCCTTCCCTGAAGACGATGAACCACAGGGAAGTTAAATAATTCAACCCGTGTCATGTATCCGGGAGGTGAAGGAGGTGTAGTCTGAACCCTGCTTCCTGACACCAAATTGGGTACAATGGCTAACACCCGTTGTGGCCACGTGAGGGGCCGCAGAGTGTGGGATTTGAGAACACAGACTATCTGTGTGAAGGTGGGCAGGGTATTTACATGATCTGTGCCTGGTTTGAATACCTATGAAATTACAGAATCCACTTTATGAGTAGATTTTGAGGACTAAGGAGATCACGTGTATAAAGTACTAGAAAAACACGTGATAGCAGCACCTAATAATTCCACAAGAAAACTTAGCTATTTTAGCCATAGGAATAGATGTCATTTGATACTACATAGGATTTGCACTGAACATTTTCTTGATGAAAGGTCATCGCTAGCATTGTGTGGTCAGTGGAGTGGTGGCTGTCCATGATGTTGGTCACCAGTCTTGAACGAGATAAAATTTAGAAGCATTTATATCAATTTAATATTGCTCCAACATCCTACAACATAATCAGGGAGCTCGTTTTATTTCAATTGTATTATTTCGATTTACAAAAGTGTCAGTCCGTGGTAGATTAGGGGAAGAAAGCTTCTTTACCCCAGATAGCTTGGGAAACACTGGTGGAGGAAGACTCTCTCACCTTAGGAGACCCCTGGTATTTAAGCTGTGCCCGAGTCAAGAGAAAAGGGAGAAGTAGGAGTGAAGAGCCAAGAGTCGCATGGGATGAATTTTGAAAGGCACTCAGAGGTTTTCAATGGAGATAAATGTCAGGAGATGCCTTAAAACCCAGGGCACAGACTGAAACCCCCAAAGCAGCCAGATGGGTGACGTAAATGCATAAATGTGTCTAAAAATAGTCCTCTTTATTTTCATTTGAAATATGTAGGAATGTTTTTCTTGTTTTTCTCCAACTATATGGCCTTTCCTCTGATCATTTTCTCAATTTTTTATAGAAATATTTGCGTAGAAATAGTTCAATTTCCTCTAAACACTAGTCTGAAAAAGTAGAGTGTTATGCTTGATAATAAATGACAAACTGACTCTCAGCCAAGTGCACTGGACAGGATTCTGGTCTCGGCCTCATATTACACCATCTGGATAATCTTTGGGACTGTGATTGTCATGGGTCATCACTCTCATGATTAGGTTATGTCATACAGCGCCTGACTTCAATGAAGGGAGAGTAACCCGGTGGGCCTGAACTAACGTGGTGAGTTCTTAAATGGAACCGAGCTACCTCTGGAGGGAGATCAGAGGGATGAGTGGGATTTAGTGTGTGGTAAGTTCTCCATTTCTGGCTTTGAAGAGGTAGGGGATCATGTGGTGAGAGATGCAGAAAGGCAATAAGAATTGAGAGAATCCCTACTCATAATCAGGAGGAAAACGGAGAGCTCAAGCCTACAACCACAAAGAACTGATTCTGCCACAACCATATGCTTGGAAGAGGATTCTAAGTTCCAGACGGGAATGCTGCCTGGCTGACACATTGATGTTGGCTTTGTAAGAGCCTGAGCAGAAAATGCAGTCCTGCCTGGACTGGACTTCTGACCCACCGCACTGTGAGCTAACATGTGGGTGTTGTTTTAAGTTTCTAAATTTGTGGTGATTTGTTACATGACAATAGAAAACAAATATAGTTAGGAAATAGATAGCAGAGTCAGAGGAAATGAAAAATACTGAAGGGCTCTTGCTTGGTCCAAAAGGAGTAGTCACCATTTGATCCCAGCCCCATGTTGCACGTGAAAATATGGACTCTGTGTTGGCGGGTTTTCTGTATGCTCCAGATAACCCAGGGATCTGGATTCTTGTAGGGAAAAGCGTGAATGTGAATACGGGCAGTTCTGAAAACACACACACACACACACACACACACACTCACACATACACACTCAGGCCAAGCAAAACACGTTCATGCCCTGAATTTGCAGAGTGACAGTTTGCTAGGTAAATTTCCGAGTGCTGTGGGTATATTTCCCTAAAGTTTCAAGTTTCTTTTCTAGATCGTTAATTGCCAAATAAAATTCAAGATCTGACTTTGAGAGAGGCTTTATTACAACTGGTTCTTGGTATTGGTTGAAAACTTTCTTGGCTGGGAGGTCGGTTTTCCTTTCCTTTAGTTCAAATGTAAATTGAGAAAAGACGTCTCAGTGAATCCAATGCTTCTAACCCCATTATACTTTAGTCTCAAGAATTTGTGCTTAAAGTAGAATGTGCGAATGTGTGGGGTAAAATAAAGCCTCTAATAGACCCACAGCACTTTAGTAAGCTGAAAATCACTTAAGTTCTTTATGTTGTTTTAGAGTCTTTGTGGGTTTGCTATTTGTTATTAAAATAGCTTCTTACTTCATCACCTTGTAATCCCATTATTTGTTATTGCATGCTGCCCTCTAGTGAAATAGCGAAAGGGCTGTGCTTGTGATTTCAGATTTTGTGCTTTTTGCATTTGAATTTTGGCTAAGTATTATGATTCTCCCAAATTATAGAAAACTTCAGACTAAAAACACTGGCATAGGAAAGATTTCCTATAACTAGAGGGTCTATATAATAGACATTTTAACGTCTTTTTTTTTTAACAGACAGAAAGTTACTTTGTTAGATTTTTGGAGGACTAAAATAAAATTCAAAGCATGTTATATATTTTCAAATGTCTTATACTTACACATAGCTTGCTTTGTCTTGAAAATTGGTATGTTTCATTTGTTAGAGATGTGGAAGTTCAGAAAGTTTTTTTCTGGAAAAAAGTCTTCATTGGTTTGAATAGTTGTTTGAAGAAAAGTGTTCCTGCTCTACCAGGATCCACCCTAGAATTTTCTAATGTTCATACCTTTGCCATCATTCCTGTGCTCAGTTCTGGGGATTTGTTTATTTAATTTCTCAGAAAAGCACTTAGGATTTGAACCTCCCAACATGAAGAGCAGGTCACCTATTGCAAAAAGATTCATAGACTCATAGCATTTCCCTCGGCTAGAAATGACCTCAGATTTTGCAAAGTGTACCTCCCTCAGTTTATAGGATACACACCCAAATGGGCCATGTGGTTTCGCCTGGTCTCCAGGCTTTTTCACAACCGAGCTGAGCTAAGCTGAAATATCCTGATGGCCATTGAGCATCCTAGACACTGGGACGTGTTCCTTGTCATGGAGAAGAGAGCTTGATAAGGCTGGGCTGGGAGAAGAGAGAGGCAATGTCGTAGCAGGAGTGAGATGACCCTGGTCAGAGAGGGGCCCTCAGCTCTGCAGCGTCTGGGATGGCCTGTGGCCAACGAAGAAGGGTGTATTAGCAGCATCTTTTCCACTTAGCCTTGTGGGGCCCCGTCCTCATCTCCACCCAGGGCGTGCAGAGCAAGGAGAGAAATGACTGAAATTACGGGGCGTGCATCTGCTTTCTCTCACGAGCGAGGGCGGCCTCAGCAGAGGGACGCTGACCACACAGACCAACCGCTTGTTTGAACGGGATTGAGCCCAAACTACCCTCCTTGACTCCTGAAACACCCTTTTCTATACAAGCCAAAAAAATTTTAAAAGTAGTTAAAAGCAATTTAATATTAGCCTAATAATTACTAGTAATTATGGATTATTCATATATACTTAAGATAGGTTAGTTATTGATATGAGCTTTTTCACAGCAGTAAAATCACTGTAAGAGAAAAGGAAGGTCATCACGGACCAATAAATCAAGCAACTCCCTGGGAAACTAAAATAGTTCTGAAATCATCTGCAACTATGAGCATCATTTTCTTTTTCTTTTTAAATTTTATTTATTTATTTGACAGAGAGAGATCACAAGTAGGCAAAGAGGCAGGTAGATAGAGGAGGAAGCAGGCTCCCTGCTGAGCAGAGAGCCCGACGTGGGCCTCGATCCCAGGACCCTGAGATCATGACCTGAGCCGAAGGCAGAGGCTTTAACCCACTGAGCCACCCAGGTGCCCTATCATTTTCAATATATTTAAGCCAACATTGAAAGAATTTCAGGGAGAAATGGGAATATTCTTACTAATCATGAGATAGTTCGACATATCTCTTTTTAGAATCTGATAAATAAGGCAGAAAGATCTTTTTAAGGATTAAGGAGATTTGGACAATACAATAAAATAGGCATTAAAGAAACACCCTCATACCATCAGTTAAAGAATAAAGATATACAAGGTCACAAAGTCTCAGCAAATACATGAAAACGAATACACTATAGACCTTTTTGTTCCACTAAATGCAGTCAAGTTAGCAATCAATACTATAAATAATCTCTATAGTTTTAAAAATAAAAAACAACAATAATGTATATCTCAAGAACAAATTATTATAAAATATTTAGAATTGAATAATAATAAAAACACGACAAATAAAGGATAATGGGGTTTAGTGATTGCAATAGTTTAATTTATGGAGTTAATAGATTTATTGGACGGGAAGATAAAAAATTACAAATAAAGCTATTTAATTCAACAAACTAGAAAAAGAGTGGCAGAATAAACTCAAAGCAAGAGAGGAGGGTAGTACCAAAGATACTGCCCACCACCTAAGATGAGTTATTGTAGAAGATGATACCACCCCTTGTGTCCCATGCAGGACTTGGTGACTGGACCACCTTTTGGGATCAGAACATGACCAAGCAAGCTTCTCTTCAGTCACCACTGTTTCTCTGAATCAGACATGCATTGAAATATGCCAGTACCTTGACTATATCCACGATTGCCACACCTGACCCAAGACATCTGAGGGCACTGGGGAGTCCTGAATGCAAAGCATGGTGTATGTTGGAACCTGGGAGGGAGACCCATGGACTCATTCCCTGCTGTAATTGTCATCTGGGAGCTCAAATGTCTCACTCAGAGTACTGAGAGTGGCATTATCTTTAAATCCAGAACTGTGCAGAGGATTGAATTTACTAAGACACCAGTGGGCTCTCATATATCCCATGGATCTGGCTCCTGGGATGTGGTTCAAGGTAATATGCATCAAACCCTGGCCGTCTTTGGAGAGCCTAATAAGTGCTCTGGACAGGGCTGGGAGTGAAGGATCAAAAGGTGGCAGCAGCAGAAGCAGGTCCTGATCAATCCCTTTTAGGAGTGGAGGAGGCAGGAATGTGTCCCAGGACTGGGGTTCCTTGGAGGCCATCTGAGACCCTGTCAGGGGCCAAGGACTCATAGGGTCCTGAATTGGAGATTTTGCCGTCAGACAAGCAAGCACCTGCAGTTTTGCCATAGGACTTGGGTTCCCTGAGCCAGTAGGGCCTGTGGGAGCAAAGATCCATATGCCCTCACTTCTGCAATTTTATTTTTTGGCAGGGTTTGGGTGACCTTGGGAAGAGTGGTCCCACATTGTCTTCTTACTCTAATAGTCACTTGCCTTTGGTATTTAGTAATTGAATCCCTTTCCAGCTGGAACAAGGGTGCTATAACCTATGTACAGTGGGCTCTAAATAAAGTTCTAAAGGAGAAATTCTGGAACAAACGGAAAAAACAAAACCAAAACCAAACAAAAGAACATCCCACCAAACTTGAATAATAGCATTATCATGGGGATATTGATAGATCCCGGGGAACTACTTTGGATGCTACATAAAACCTTGTACACAGATGTCAACAAAGTGTATTAAGTCATTATGCTTTAAATCTTATTTGCCTAACCACATAGGCTATTTTTCAGAAATCTGAATAATCACATTTTATATGCTTACAGTGCTTGCTGGTATTAGGCTCTGCTCTAGGAAATCCACACATATAACTCATACATTCTCCTAGCAACCCTAGGAGGAATGTATTCTTGCTCTCTCCACTTCCCTTGTAAGCAACTTGGCTGACGCCATACAGCTATCAAGTGGAGGAAGTAAGGTTCAAACCCACATGGTCTGTGTTGGGAGCTTGGTTCTGAACCAACTACTTGCACTGCTTCTGATGATGTCATGCACTCACAGGATATTTCCAAATTTAAACCGATACAAGAAATCTTTAGAAACAGCTCCAATTTAGGAGAGGACCATGACCTTCTCTTCACCGCCCCCCCTCCATTGAGTGCCACGTAGATCTTACATTTCTCAGAACTGTATCTGTTAGGGTTCCTTTTGGGAAAGCCACAGAAATAAATGCTGGTGAAGATCATCTAGAAGGGGAATCTGTTGGAGGGATTCTGTCTGGATCAGGGAATGGGAGTGAAGCTGGAAAATCTGGCCTAAAAATAGGACGGGAGGAGCCACAAAAGATACCCTGTCTGCTGGGGGAAGGGATGGGGAAGCTGCCGGCCTGGCTTAAAATTCAGGAATTGGTGCTGGGATAATAGGCTCTTTTCTGTATGAGTCTTGGGAGCATAAATCTGATTTTCCAAGTTCAGGTCCTGTGCCTCACAGTGGCTGTGCAGAATGGGGAGTGAAAAGTTTGCTGCAGAAGACTTTGGGTACTGCCACTGCAGATACAAAGTGTGGGACTTTGCAGGGGAAGGGAAGGAGCTCATGAGCTACCATATCATGGAATGAGGGAGAGGTGAGCATCAATGGGGAGAAGGAAGGAGTCAGAAGAAACTGATTTGAAAATAATCATCATAGAACAAGTAGTTGGTAGTATAGGACTTAAGCTTGGGGAATGGACGAGAGACTGGGGAGAAAAGCAAGGTTTTTAGAGGATGACATAACAGGAGTTTTCTTTTTCTTTGCTCTCCCCTGTTCTTGAGGTTCTGAGCATCACCTCCTGCCCCAGGTCTATTTGGGCAACTCTTTGAGTTACAGCTTGTCTATTTCCACGTGGATCTTCTGGCCCGAAGACCCTCAACTGCTGACCCCTCCTCTCAAATCCTAAACTTCGTATCAGTTCCCTTTTGTTCCCAGTATTTTCAATCCAAAGTCATTTTATGTTTGATAGAGATCACAGCAAGTACGGTTTATCTTTTTAATGTAAATGTGATTTCAGAAGCAGACCATGCCCCTTGATTAGAGGCAAAATCAAACCTAATATTAGTTTGGATTTATTTTACTGTTAATATTATTTACCTTGTAAAAACAGACTAACCCTAATTAGCATTGTGAATTGTCTACCCTGTAATGACCAGATAGCCCATTCTATTACATTACTGAAATCATTTGCATAGTAATTATGGTTTAGCTTTATGTGTAATTGGAATTGTTTTCCTCCTGGTAAGGTTGTGCAATGGTCTCTCATTAATCACATGGAAAACCTTGCCAGATGGCAGAATTAAGGAAGTACAGTCATACACTCCCACTAAACTCATGGTCATTGTAGGTTATAAACCAATGATTCGGTTTGCTCCATTGTCGTCCCTCTGTTTTTTAGTTTTAAACCACTCATGCAATGGAAAAACAATTTAAATTGCAAATGTGATAGGTCTATAGAAATTTTATTTAAAAATTCGAGTGTGAATTACCTATCTTGTTCCTCCCCTCTTCTAGGCTTCTCCCTCCTTCAGTAGGACAAATGAACCCTGAAAACAAATATCATAGGCTATTAAGGCAATTGAGACATACTTATCTGTGCATGTGTGTGTGTGTGTGCGTGTGTGTGTGTAATCTGTGTTAAGTAAACTAAATGTAGTATAGGAAAACCTGGACTTGTATAACAACAAAACAAAACAAAACTGGAGACTTAACCTTCACTTTATAAAAGAGTTCTTTTAAAAAATACCTTCAAAAAATATTTTCAAATACTAAGTGCCCCTGGTACAATTAAAATATTATTTAATCTGTAATTTTTAAGATTTTTTTCAGAAAGATCAAGTCAACAAAACAATCTAAATTCATGCACACCCGCATACATGTGTGTGCACACAGGCACACACATGCCCGTAGGCATACATCACCTAAACATTTGAGGCCAGATGGTATAATGGAAAGAACGCAGGTGTGGAACCAGGCAGAGCTGGTCCACCTGTGGCTGCAATTGCATGTAAGTCATTCTATTTATTTGAGCATTAGTTTCCTTATCTGTGCAACGGCATTAATAATAATCTAACGGTATTAGTTGGGATACAGCTTGACACTTGTAGCAGAGTCCTCAAAGCAGAAAGCAAGACAGAGGGATGCCATGCCCCTCACAAACAGCTTAAATCAGGAACTCATGCTCCCTCTGTCTTGTTGTTTCCCATCTCTGGGTGGGGGAGGGAAGGAAGGAAGGAAGGAAGGGAGGGAGG
>LNAC01000334.1:1351614-1445776 GCA_002007465.1 Ailurus styani
AGGAAGGAAGGAAGGAAGGAAGGAAGGAAGGAAGGAAGGAAGGAAGGGTGGGAGGGAAGTTAAATGCACCCCTAGTTTTGAACAGCCTGCCTGGAAGTTGCACAGACCACTTCTGTTCACACCCACTGGAGAGAACCTGGTGATGTAGTTACATCTAGCTGCAAGGGAAGTTGAGCATCAGCAGCTTTCCTTTGTTGTTTTTGGTTTACTTTGCGCTCCTTTGCTTTGTGCTCATTTAAAACTAGGGATGGCTCTATCACTAAGGAAGAAGGGGGAATGGATGTTGTGGGATGGGATGCTTAGCAGTCTGCCACCCCATGCCGTGTGGTGGTTTGGAGAATTCAATGAGATGCCTGGTGCAGTCCATATTCAAAATAAATCCCTTTGCACACACATATTCATCACAGCACTATTCACAATGGCCAAGCGGTGGAAGCAGCCCAGATGTCCATCGGTGGCTGAATGGGCAAAGAGAATGTGGTGTATGCATACAAGGGGCTTATTCAGCCCTGAAAAGGAAGGACATCTTGACACAAGTTACATTTAAAGGAATGTTATGGACATTATGCTAAGTGAAGTCAGCCAGTCACAAAAAGACAAATAGTATATGATTCTACTTACACGAGGTATGTGGAGTAGTCAAAATCATAGAGACAGAAAGTAGGTTGGTGGCTGCTGAGTGCTAGAGGGAGGGGAATGAGGAGTTGTTGCTTCATGGGGACAGAATTGTCATTTTGCAAGATGAAAAGAGTCCTGCAGGTGGATGGTGGTGATGTCTGCATGTCGGGGTAAAGGTACTTAAAACCACTGAGTTGTACACTTCACAATGGTTATGATGCTAAATTTTATGTATTTTTGATCACAATTAAAAATAAAAGTAGAAGGGAAATCCCGCTGGACGCCATGTTCTGCACCGATCCCCTTGGGTCCCTAATCTTACTGCATCCGTGAGCCCCCTTTCCTGGTTGGTTTCAGAGTATTTTATTCCCAAAGGTACTCAGGGATTATTTTTTTCAGTGGTGTTGCTGGGGCATCACGGGAGGTGTTTGCTTCCCAGAGCCCCACAGGTAAGTGTGGCATGCACCCTACTCTGTTATCACCCCCTCATTTCTTGGATGCACCTTCCGCTCTCCCAGCCAGAGCCCAGGGAGGGGAAATGAGGACACATCTGTTTCTTTGGCAGCTATTTCCTGGATGGGACAAGAATGGGAGGTGGTAGAAGTTTTATTCTTTCCCCTTCTTGTCACTTGGGACATCCTTTGTTATGTCCAATCCAGAGATGTCAGGTATTGGTCTTTTAAATTTCCTACATCTCATTCTCTTTTTTCTTAATCTAGCCCCATGGATAAATTTAGTGATGAGCAGAGTGAGTCATAAGGGTTCAGGCTTATGAAATTTAGGCTATTTACCCTGAAATGGCATTGCTTTAAACTGGAGGAAATTTAGAGAACTCAGCTTCATCCTACTATTCATTAGGTGCAGTTTTGTATCCATTTGGATGAAGGAGACAGGCATTAGACATAATAAGGTTACTTTTCCTGCACATCTGAGTCATCTGAGTCCACACCAGTGCCTGCGATGTCTCTTCACAGACAGGCAAGGAACATAAATGAGCGAAACAAGCAGAATGTAAAACAAAAGGCAGTGATGGCAGTATTTGGGAACTGGAGAACTCATGCCCCATCCACACCTAAGGCAAGAACTACTGCTCAAAAAATTCATCCAAGGGCGCCTGGGTGGCTCAGTGGGTTAAAGCCTCTGCTTTCGGCTCAGGTCATGATCTCAGCGTCCTGGGATTGAGGCCCGCATTGGGCTCCCTGCTCAGCAGGGAGCCTGCTTCCTCCTCTCCCTGTCTCTCTGCCTGCCTCTCTGCCTCCTTGTAATCTCTCTCTGTGTGTCAAATAAATAAATAAAATCTTCAAAAAAAAAATTCATCCAAGAAATACTAATTTTCCACAATTTTCTGGGAACAGTCTTAGGTGCAGGGAATACAATCCCCATGGGGTCAAGGCCTCTGCTGGGCTCCATGCTCAGTGGGGCATCTATTTGAGACCCTCTCTCTCTCTCCTTCTGCCCCTTCCCCTGCTTTCTCAAATAAATACATACATACATAAATAAATAAAACCTTTAGAAAAATAAAGCAGTTCTACTTTAGTTCTGTGTTTCCCAGTTATTTAAAGAAGGGAAACCTTCACCTTGATGATTTACCGGAAGAAGCAGGAGATGGTTGTTGGTCAGGTAAAAAGTTAGATTATGTCTAGGACACAGTTACTAAAGAGTAAAAATGGCACTAAGATCGATATGGACTGACTCCAACGTGGAGTTCTTCCTACTACCACAGGAGTGGGCAAATATTTATTTAAAGTTGAAGAGGGTAAATATTTTAGGTTTTGCAGGCCTTAATATTTTCTGCTACAGATACTCAAGTCTGCTGTTGTAATGACAACAGCCACAATAATATGGAAATCAGTATGCTGTTATCCTTACCTTGTGGAAGATGAGATAAGAATTCTGATTCTAAATCTCCCTGTTTTCTTTGGCCTATTGTTCAGTAATAATGTTGAAGGCAATATTTATATATATTGGGAAGCCATTACACTGGAAGTTTGGAATCTTAGCCTCCTGTCCTGGATTTCTGACAATTTGCCTGTGAGATCTTAGACAAATCTTGTCACCATTCAGGACCTCAGTTTCTTTACCTGTAAACTGAATAAGTTGTAAGAGGAGTCCTTGGGTGCCTTTTGTAATTCTCAATACCTGTTTATTCATTTCCTTTCTTTATTAGACAGTAAGTTCATGGAGGGCAGAGACCACATCTGTCTTGTTCACCATTTTATCCCAATCACTGAGCAACAGTGAAACATAGTAAGTCCCCAACTAATTCTTGTGGAATGAACAAATGTACTTCGATTCTGGGTCATCTGCTTCAACTGCCATGTTTCCTTTCCTCTATCACTTGTCTCTAAATTCCCTTCATTCTTTGGTTTTCTTGAGACAGCTATCAAATATTAATGGAGTGAGTTCCAGTATTGCTGTTAGATTGACTCTTTCTACTTTAATCTTGGGTAACTATTCTGAGCCTCAGTTTCCTTATCTTCAAATTGGTAAAAACCATTCCCACCTCAAAGAATTGTATTACTGAGTAAATTTGATAATGAATATGAAAATGTTTTGGTAACTCCCCAAATTACACAAATATGAGTTATGATTATAACAATCTTGACTATTGAAAAGTTCTTGGCATAAACAGCGAGTTCTAGGTTGAATTTAATTTTACATCCATTAATAACAAGCATCTTGAATTATTACTGAGAAGTGATGATGACAACAGTCTTCTTTTTTAAATAAAAAATGGTTACCCCTTCAGGCATAATGTGAGCACTAAAGACTATAAATAAATTATTTCTTCTTATTCTCCTAAAATATTAATGAGAATCACTAATATGATTCTTCACTCAGAACAATTGAAAGACAGTGAAAAATTCTAGGCTGGGTTCTGGAAAATGAAAGAGAAAGAAAAATCAGTCATGTTAGAACAAGTAGAAAATTATAGAAATATGGGGCGCCTGGGTGGCTCAGGGGGTTAAAGCCTCTGCCTTCGGTTCAGGTCATGGTCTCAGGG
Organism: Ailurus styani; assembly: GCA_002007465.1. Classification (NCBI taxonomy): domain Eukaryota; kingdom Metazoa; phylum Chordata; class Mammalia; order Carnivora; family Ailuridae; genus Ailurus; species Ailurus styani. The sequence continues at coordinate 1,355,237 of LNAC01000334.1, forward strand.
TCCTGGGATCGAGGCCCGCATCGGGCTCCCTGCTCAGCAGGGAGCCTGCTTCCTTCTCTCTCTCTGCCTGCCTCTCTGCCCACTTGTAATCTCACTCTCTGTCAGATAAATAAATAAAATCTTTAAAAAAATTATAGAAATATGTAGAAAATTAAGCATTTTAAAAGACAGTATATTGTAAAAGCCATTGACAATAATTCAGCTCAAATAAAGAACAATGATGTTAGTGACAGGTCATACCACCCTTCAAATCCTGCTAACATTTTAGATATAAAAAATCTACAAAAAAAATCTGAAGAGGAATTAGAATATATTATTAACAAATGAAAAGACAGAAGGAAATAATGGGGAATCTGAAAAATCTTTTATATAAGATCATGAACTTCAAGAAATACAGAGATATTACCAAATGGGAAAATTCAAGTTTTTGAATCAGCTAACAAGTAGCTGATAGTTTAGGTTTAAAAATTAAGGCTGTATCACAAATATTTGTGTAAGCCAAAGTGGGTGAGAAAATGTCATGTGACATTAAGATGACTTTTACTATTGGTTGTCTTCATTATAAGAAAGAATTGATATACAAGAGTTTTATTTATATATAATTTCCAAAGGGAGGGGGCATCAGAATTGAATATATCCAAATTAATGAAATAGGTTTATCTCTAAGAATTCCATAAAATAAATTTTCTTATATTGAATATCAACTTTTAGTGCTTTCCATTATGCGATTGGAGACTCATCTTGACTAAAGGCCAAAAGTTCACCCAACAAATACTGATTTTCCACTATTTGCTGGGTGCAGTCTTAGATAAGGGGATACAACTGCAAACAAGATGGATGGGACTTATTTTCCAGAAGCATCTTGCCTCATTCATTCACTTGTGCATTCATTTGGCCAATTTGTATTGGGTACTTAGTTTTTGCCAGGCCCTGGGATCAAAGGAAAAATGTCAGACATGGAGCTAGCCCTCTTGGCACTTATAGATTAGTAAGAACAGCAATTGCCGTCAACAGTATTTATAGCTTACCATGTGCCAGACACTATGCTAAACAAATACCTTTCATAATAACCATCACAGCACCTTGATATTAGTAGTATTTGATAGATGAGGAAACCAAGACTCAGAAATGGTTAAACAACATGCCCGGGTACTATAACTAATAAGTCACCAACCTAGGTGTTGAACTCGCATCTTATCGACTCAAAGTCTACCCCCTTAACCATTCCACTGTACCATTTCCTGCTGCTGGAACTGTTTCTGGGAAACAGGGAGAAGTGAGGAGAACTATGGTAGCAGATACAATTATTGGCTAAGATGCACTTCACTAAATCCACAGGGGAAGAAGAGAGAGGAAAGGCAAGGGATGGGTCTTTGGCATCTAACATTTGTTCGACATCTATTAGCTTCAAACTGATTTACATACAGTTTCTCATTTAATTCTTTCAGTATCCTTATGAATCAGGTAATCTCCTTTGATAGATATGGACTTGATTATTTCAGGTAAAAATCCTTTTGACTAAAAAATCCTGAGAAACTGTCTAGGGTAAATGCAATGAATAGGGGTTTGTTTGCCTCACACTGGTTTGGTGTTGACTCAGGAGTTCAACAATGGCAGCGTTGACATCTGGGTAATTCTTTCAGGCTTCTCTTCACAGTTTCAAGATGGCTGCCGCAGCGTCAGCCATTATGTCTGCTTTCAAGGCAAGAGGAAGGAAAAAGGGACAGCACTAGATTATTATTATTATTATTTTAATTGGAAGAGTAGAACATTCCCCAGAAGCCCCCTCCAACCCCAGAAGACGTCTATTTACATGCCAGAACATTGTCACATGACCACATCAAGCTGCAAGGAAAGTTAAGAGAGTATTTAGCCTTCCAACCATTACAATGGAAGACGAGAAAGGAGATGGGGGATGAAAGTAAATACTGGATTGGTCAAACGAGAGTGTCTGCTAGAGTGTACCAGAGCTGCAGTAGCTTGTACAATATCACATAGTCATTCACATGCACACCTGCTGGCTTCCAAAGTGTGTGCTTCCACTTCCTGGTCAGACTCTCCTACCCATCCATGGAAGTGCCTTATGGGGAAATTAATAGACCAGATAGGCCCTAATAGCTATTCATTCCCTGGCTGTGGAGTCACAGTGATGGAGTTGTCCATGAAGGGTCTACAAGCATAGGTGTGGGAACTGGTTTAGACAAAGGAAGTACCTGAGGTGGGAACATTCACTTCTTTGAGGTCTGTGTCCCTCATGCAGGTCTCTGTGGTCAGTAGCCAACTTTGCAAGCCAAGATGATAACTGTCAGAACAGGAGAGAGAAGGAGAAGTTTAGGGAGAAGATAACAGCTAACTCAGCATCAGACCTCATTATTGTCCTGTTGTCACTGTCATTATGCCTTTTTTTCTTTTTTTTTTTTAGATAGGGAAAAAGAGACACAGACTTCTCAGGGTCAGACGGCTGGCACAGAGTGGAGCTGAAATTTTAACCCACCATCTTAGCCACTGTGAATTGCTCAGTGCTGTCCACATGGGGTAATGCCAGAGCTTCTGAGAAACCTTACCTGTCAGGGAAAGTATCTCCTCTAACTTCGCACCAGATCCTGAATCTCCTTCAACTGCAGACAAATCCTGCCATGTCTTGATAATTAGGGTTCATATTGCCTTGTAATTTCATGGTTTTATTTGATTCTTAAAGCAATCTTGGAAGTTGTTTTGGCCAAAGTGATATGCTGAGTGAAATTATGTCAGTGTTGCAGGATCACACGTGATCACACAGGAAATAAGTACTGGAGGTACACTCAGGCTCTTTGATTGTAGGTTCAGTGCACTTTCTACTCTACCAGAGGCCCCAGTGAATCTAAAGATTAAATGAAAATACCCATGGGAAGTTCAGGACAATACAGGCACGTGTAGACTGAAGTAAAAGTGATCCATGACAAAATGGGAGTGGGGGAAAGACCAGACCCCGAGCCTAAGAAAGAGGAGGGTAAGGAGGTGGTAGAAGGAGGTCAAGTTGGAGATGCCAGAGATAGACTTTGCCAACTTCCAACTTTTGCTGGAAAAGGTGTGGATGATTGCCTGAATCAGGGATGGCATGTGAGTCCTACCACTTGCCCCTTACATCTGATGGCAGGTATAGTTACTCGATCCCAATCCCAGTATTCTCATCAACATGGAGCTGCAGGCAAACACTATCATTCAGATATTATTGTGTGAAATTACATCAAGTTGCCATCCCTACTCTGAAGGGTCAAAAAAATAAAGCTCAATGTGATCAAGAAAAGAAGCTCAGTGAGAGAAATCTGGATATATCCTGAGAATACTCAGGCTTTTTACTAAATTAGCTAAACCTTGGTTTCCTCATCTGTAAAATGGAGATTAACAGTACTCATGTCAGAGGGTTCTTGAAGATATTAAAACTATAATTTCTACATAGCATTTGGTGTGTGTTTTTTATATTATTATTACTAGTACTCTTATTATTGCTAGTTATATTTATTATTACTAGTTATATATGGGCACCTACTGATTCCCAGCAATATCTGTAAGTACACATATAAGAAGAAAACAGAATCTATTCTCTAATTTTGTTCCCAGCATAGAAGCAAATTCATTCATTCATTCATTCATTCATTCATTCATTCATTCATTCATTCGAGTTAATGGATACCTGACATGTCACAGGTACCTTGTTGGACATGGGAAATACAATGATGAATAGACTGGTTGGAGTTCAATGTCTTTCCTGCAGTTAGCTTCAGGGGAAATACTGCTGATTAGGATTTTTCCTTACCCTCTATCGTTGGTAACTAGGACCTGAGACTGAAAACAAAAAAGTATTGAACATGCCCCCTTCTAAAGAGAGCTGCCAATCATTAATTGGGTCTGATGGCTCCAATCAGGGATCATGTAGAGGTGGGCAAAACCTATTGGCCATGCTTCTTTCCTTGACCCAAGTGAAGAGCTGTTGGCTTTGCTCCAAGAAAGCCATGTGTAGGGATCAAAGGTATCTGTGTGAAGGACTGCCATCTTGCTTCCTTGCCAGTAGCTTGCTGAGGTGCAGCAGACTCTGCAGGCCCCCCAGTACTGCTATCAGAGTGGAGTGGACAGTAGTAAGGAGTTCTTAGGACAGCATGACATGTCCTCTGAAGGATGTTAATTGTTTTTTGCTTCTATATTCCTGAAGGCAGGAGACTTGTTAGAGCCCACTATGCCAGCAGGACAAGTACCTGGGAGGAAAAGAATGAGAGGGACGTCTGCCCCAGTTTCCTCAGATGATGACCCTGAGAAGAGGGACCCATAGCCCTTTAGGATCCACGTGAGGGAAACAGAAGTCAAAGAATAAGGCAGGGGCAGAGGGACTCTCCATGTGGTCTGTAAGAGAACCCTCACTCAGAAAGGGGGCTGGGAATCTCTCCCCACAGGAAGTATCTCTCTGCCCTGCTTTCCACCAGCCTCAGGAGAGCAAGTCAGGAGGAGGGAGCTAAAGGGAAATGTGTTTTAGGGCTAACTAACCACAGGTCTCCTCCTGCTTTAAGGGCCCTCAGATTGAGGAGAAAAGAGCAGATCATGCCCCAAACTTCTATCCTAATCCCTTTTGTCACCAATCTAGCCTGAGTTGCTTGGTGGTGAGGAGATGAGATTTAAAAAGTGTTTAAGTCTGAAATTTTAAACTACTCTGGACTTTTAAAAACTGAATATGTCTAGAAAGTTATAGAATCTGCCCAAGATGTCCCTGAATATTTCAAAAGAGTTGCAATATTCAGTTATAAGAGTTATACACTCTAAAGAGTATAATTGAAGGCAGTAATTGTAGAAAAATAAATGTTTTAGCTTTCTATTTTCATAGCCCACCTAGAGGATACTTGCGGTTAACCAGTATATATTGAGCTGTATATTGAATTGATGTAATACCGAGGATAACCTGTAGGTGGAGCTGCGCACCTGTCCCAGAACCACATCCTTTTGATTGGGAGAAAACTTGGAGCAGAGGATGCCAAATCTGTTAACTTTTTGGGGCGATTTCCTGAAAGACTGTAAAAGTATGGATCCTGGGCACCAGAATCTCAGAGATTCCAATTCAGGAGTTCTGCAGTGGGTTCCGGCGATAGAGATACAGTTGGTCATAGGCTATGTTTGAGAATCACTGACCTCAGAGGGCTTCTGTTTCTAACCTTGGGGCTGCCTTTGGGAGACAGATCACTAATTCTGCCTGATGTGTTTGCTCTTCATTCTCCACGAGGCACAGGATTCATTATTTATGTTTCTTCACAAGACCACACACTGTCCTCAAAAATATTTTGTGCTTGATTTTAGGTTTCCACAAATTGGGGCATCTTCTTCTTCTTCTTCTTCTCCTTCTTCTCCTTCTCCTTCTCCTTCTCCTTCTCCTTCTCCTTCTCCTTCTTCTTCTTCTTTTCTTTTTTTATTAAACCATAACATGGGTTGTTTTGGGTGACAACAAAACGAAGTGTAAGACCCCAGAGACTGAGGAGCGTCAAGGAGTTTTGTTCTCCTTTTACATCTTGTTAAATAAAATTTCAGAATCTGTACTGTTCCTGCTTTCTACCAGAAGGTGGTGTGGGACAGTAGAAAAAATATTTTTATGTTTCTACATGGGTAGGGCTTTTTGAGAAAAGAAATGAGACTTGGTTTAAGTTTGATTGAGTAGCCAATAGACCTCAGGAAGGGTTTAGAAACTTGTCTTTCTCTGCATTTACACCTCAAAGGGGAGTAAAAACCCTGGTTATAAACTCCAGTTGTCTTACCTACTCTGAGGAAACATTTATTTACATTTTGAAGGGTACAAACTGAAGAACTTTCCCCTTCTCTTCCCAAAGGGACTACATAGACATTAAGGAGATTAGGTTTCTCTCCTCTCTTGAGTGGAGGGGGCAATAAATACATAAGCTCTCGGCTTCTATTTTCAGGGCTCCTCCCCTGCTGGCCAGGGTCTCCTTGTACCACCTCAGAAGGGGGAAGTGTTGGGACACGAGGCATGGAAACAGCTACTGCTGCAAGTAATGATGATTGTCTAGATCCCGAAACCTCATGTTTGCATTCAGGATAATAGAAATAAACATAAATATAACATTTATAATATTTAAATATTTATACTTATAAATAAATATGAATATTAAAAGCTGATCAGCTGGTAATCTGAAGAGTGTTAGGGCTCCTGAGATGACATATTTTACTCATTGAAGGGGGCAACGAGCAGATGGGCTGCCCAGACTTATGGCTGAACCTCTGTACACAATGGTGTAATATCCTGTGTAAGGGTGAGATGGCAGAAGAGAGACGCGTTCTCACTCTTTTTTTTCTGTTTCAGTCAGCAAAGAAATAAAGAGCCCATTGTGATATCTAATCACTAATCTAATCTTTCTTTGCTTTTTTTTTTTTGCCTTTTATGTTTATTTGGCATGTAGGCATGTAGGAGTGTGCTGGTAACTGTTTAATAACCAGCTCTCTGGGGGGAAGGGGTGAGCAGGAAGCCCTGATTTATAGTGTTTGCCAATATCTGTGGTGTAAATACTCGTAGCACGGTTGATTTCAGGCTGCCAAGATATGTCAACCAGCTTGCAAAATTCCTGAAAATTTAACAATAGATTCTCCCAAGCTGATGGGAATCAACTGTTTCACACCACTGACATATGGTAAAAACAAACAAAAAATAAAATGGAACATACACATCAAAGTGCAAGCAATAAAAGAGAATTCTAAATAATATATGTGGATGGTCCCCCTTCAAGACTTGAAGTTTAATCGCAACTCCCCTTCTTTGCTACCTATCCAGCATGGGTTGCACTCAGTGACTCTTTCCAAGGAATAGCATAAAAAAAGGGAAAAATAGTGTCTTAACAGTAGAGAAACCTGGTGAACACTAGTTTAACCAGGTGGTGAAAGTTAACATCATGTGTCATGGGATAAGTGTCATGCAAATATGTACCCCCTAATTTGATGTAATTAGAAGGGTAATTCACCTCTTTAGTTTCCAGAAAACCGCTCTTTTTCAAAAAATATAATCCCTGTAGTCCCAGGCCAATCATGAAAAAATGTGAGACAAACTCAAATTATAGGACATTTCATAGACTTTTTGAACAATCCTCCTCAAGACTTTTAAGGTCATGGGCACCAAGGAAAGACTGAAAAACTGTCACAGACCACAGGAGACTCAGAAGATGTGACAGCTAAATGCATTGTAGTTTTCTGGATTGGACTGTGGAACACATAAAAGACATTAATGAAAAGAATGGTGAAATCAAAATAAAGTCTGGAGTTCAATTAATAGCCAAGTACGAATGTCAGTTTCTTGGTTTTGACAAATACACCTTGAAAATATAGAGTGTTCACAAGGAGAGAAACTGGCTGAGGGATATACAGGAACTCTATGTAATATTTTTGCAACCTTTCTGAAAATCTTAAGTTATTGCAAAATAAAAAGCTCTACTAAGTTGTCGTTTTTTTAAAAAGCAAATATGACAGGGGAGAGATGGATGAACAGGGGGAGCACAGAGAATTTTTAAGGCAGTGAAACCATTCTGTATGAAGCAGTGATGGTGGATATGTGTCATTCCATGTTTGTTCAAACCCATGGAATATACATAACACCCGGAGTGATCCTTCATGTAAACTGTGGACTTTGGGTAGTTGAGATTGACACATGTAGGTTCATCGATAGTAACAAATGCACCATCTGTGGGGGATGTTGACAACTGGGAGTGGGTGCTTTGTGTGCAATGCGGACAGGATGTGTATAGAAACTCTGCTTTCTGCTCAGTTTTGCCATGAACCTAAAACTGCTCTAAGAAATAGTCCATGAAACAACAATATCCAGGCAAGCATGATTTCTGAACAGAAAGCAATTTTAATGGCATTATACATATTTTCCCTCACGGTAGGTCTATACGGCCTACCTCTCAGAAGGGGCAGTGTTCTTGGTATCCTTGTTCAGAGGCATCAGTCTTTTTATTTTTTTTGTAAGAGAAAGCAGTGGCTCTCAGACCTCTCGGGCCATCCACAGAGGTCTTTCTTTGAAGACCTTTTAGAACCCCTTCATTTTTTGAGGTAAATTCCCTAAGTCAAAAGAACACTAGCTTCTTCTTGCATTCTTTCAGATGTTTTCAGAATGTATTCATTCTTTATCCAAGTAGAAGGTGAGACATTAGGGTCCAGTTGTGTTTTTATACATCTCCTGTTATCACCAGACCGATAAGACCAACTTGATTTCAAATCATTTCAAATGGATTATCTCATCTCTCTGTGAGCTAAATAAATAGGAGAGGAAATAAGAGCCAAATTTCTTAGAGATTTAGCTCAAGGTGAGTCAGTTAGTGGCAGAGGCCAGGCGTTTGGAATCTCGACTCCCACCCCAGGTCTCCTGTCAATACAGGCCGCTGTTCAAAGTGCATCACAACACAAGGAGGAGCCACAACAGAGTTGTCGACTGAATAATGCTGAAAAGAAAAATGAGTGTCTCCATGGCACGTCAACAAGCTTCTTTTTGCTTTCCACAATAACAATGTCTGGGAAGCCATCATTTATCAATATTCTGACTCTTCTAGAGCTGCTTAGTCTTTCTTGAGCAAAAATCTTTAAAATATACTTTAAAACTTTGCTTTTAGCTTTAATTACCTATCCACCTCCTTTTGGGTGGACGGTAAAAGCGCCCTTTATTCCCCTTCCCTCATTCAGAAATGGCTGGTGAACGAAGTGTTGGCTTGCATGCCGAAGTTCTAGAAAACAATTTCGGGCAGAGGATGACTGTGTAGATATCAAATTAGCACAGACTATGTTTCCTCCCTTGAACGCATCCTTTGAAATGGATGAAGCCATAGAGAAGGTGGTGGCTCTAGGAATGTGAATACAAACTATAATAAACTCCTAGAGGGAAAATAGTGGTTGGGCCACAATATGGAGGGAAAATGGCAGTTCACATGGACCGGATAAGCACTATAGATGAAGGGAGTTCTTTTGTGTTTATTTCTCACATATTTTCTGCCAATGTAAATCAGAAAACCAGTAGCATAAGCTCAGCCCTGGCTAGAGACCAAAGAGAAATGACACATGCAGTTGAGGCGGGAAGAAAATAACAGGTGAGGGCAGACCTTCTCTTCACTCCTCTCCACATATTGAGGAATAGATTATTAGGTTATAATATTGTAGCAGTCAGGGCACAGGTCCTGATAGGTTCTTTGAAGGCTGTGATTTGTTATGGGTGTCTGAAAAGTCATATGAAGAAGTCCGAACCCTCATTACTCCCAGAATGCAGCATTATTTGGAAATAGGATTATTGCAGATCTAAATAGATAAGATGAAGTAATACTAGAGTATAATAAGCCCCTAATCCAATGTCCTCATAAAAAGGGGGAATTTGGACATAGGCACACACAGAGGGGTGACACCATGTGAAGATGAAGGCAGATATTGGGGGGAGACTTCTATAAGCCAAGGAACACCAAAGATTGCCAGGAAAGTACCAGAAGTCAGGGGAAAGGCACAGAAGAGATCCTTCCTCATAGGTCTTAGAGGGAATCAGTCCTGCCCATATCTTGATCTTGGATTTCTAGCTTCCGGAACCATGAGACAATAAATTTCTGTTGTTTAATCCACCCAATTTGTGGTACTTTGTTTAAACAACCCTAGGAAACCAATACAAAGGACGGCGTTGCTTGGTGAGGGTGGCAAATAGGAGAGATTGAGAACAATGTGCGATACCAAAGATCCAGCCTTCTAAGGTATGGTCCCCTCTCCTCCTTAAATTCACCAGAAGAGCAATTACCCAGGGAAGTTATAACAATCCACATAACAGATTGAACAGTGCCATAAACTATTAGAATAAGTGATATCGTTAGTATTAGCAAAAAAGACCTTTCAAGCTTTAGTGTCCCTCTATTATCAGTAACAAAAAAACCCCTAGAAAATATAATGGAAAATAACATGATAGCAATAAATTCATAGCACATCTAGGAATTTACTTAACAAAGAATGCATGACATTTTTACAGTGAGTAAAGTTTTGTTAAAGGACAGAGACAAATTTCTGAGTATAAGACTATACCATTACATTCACAGATGGAATGACTTAAAATTGTAACAAAATCAAATCCCCTAAAATTAATTTATAAATTAAATACAATCCATAAACATTCCAGCATTATTTTTTGATAAAGTTGAAAAATTAATTCTCAAATTTGTGGCTAATATCAAAAGTCAAGTCAATTTTTGAAAAGGTGAGTAAATAAAGAGGAATTCCTTAGCAGATAGGAAGACATACTATGAAGCCATGGTAACAAAAACAGTTGTGGTACAGGAATAATGGATTACTACGATGGAACAAAATGGAAAGTTTAGAAGATCCGTATGTATCAAGGAACTTGATATATGATAGAGATGGCAAGACAAGTCAGTGGAGAAAGGACAGCTTCTTGAGAAGCTGATCTTGGGAAAGGCAAAGTGAGGTCTCTACCTCACCTCATACACAAATTAGATAATTTGAGACTTACATGTGAAACATAAGACCTGTAAGGTAATAAAAAAATAGGAGAATTTTTTAATGGGATTAGTATCTAAAATATACAAAGTACTCCTGCAAATCAACAACAAAAAGGCATGAATACCAGCACAATGTTTCAGACTTGAGGAGGGGAGCCAGAATGGGAAACTCAAGTGACTCACAGTATAGGGAAAGAGTTCAGCTTCACTCATCGTCATAGAAAGGTCCAACTGAAGCAGCAACAAGACACTGCATTATAGCCATCAGTTGACAAAATCAGATTTTCAGAGAATATTATGTTTGACAAGGATGGCAAGGATGCGAGGAAACAGGAGGCTTCACATTTCAGGTGGTGGGAGGATTAATATTAACTGGATCAACATTCTAAAGAATGATTTGGCAAGTGATATGGTAGAACTCAGGAAGATATTATGCTTTTACTTATAAAATAAACAGAATTTTAATTAAAAACAGGACATTCTGAATAGGATTTTTTGCACAAAATACAACCCAGTCGGATATCAATGAATTTATATCAACAGTAGTGAGCACCTCCGTGAATGGGGAAGTCCAGACTCATTCTTCTCTGGCTATGTGGTTTGGAAGAAAGGATGTGTCCTTTGGAGTTACCCCTTCTACCTCCAACTTCAGTACACTTTCTACTTCACCCTGGACAACTTGCCAGTGCTGTTAAAACCACAACTGTCACAAGACTAACACCTGCCACAGCAGATTACTCTTGTCAACTCAGACTGAAAAACCATTCATAGGTCTAAATAAAATAATGCTTTAAAAAATTACTTTCATAAATATTGTTAATACAGTAATGCCTCCTTGCTGGGGCATCTCAATATCGACAGAAATGTCAAAGATTGGACCTGTTAGAACAAAATGCTGATTCATCTTTGCATCTCTAGTACGTAGCTCAGTGCCTAAAATTTAGGGACTTCCTAATCATTTTTTTAATTGAAAGACAGGAAAAGCCACTTGTTCCCCAAATCACAGGAAGACATTTTTTGGAGACAGTGACCTCGACTCTTTTCCTCCTCTGAGGATCTTTTTACTAAAACAAACAAACAAACTTATTTGGACCCCCAGCTGTGTGCCAGGAATTGGACCAAGTGTATTACATGCATGACCTCACTGAATTCTTCCAAGGATCCACATGTAGGAGCTATCAGATCACTGGGTACAGATGAAGAAACAAGACTTGGAAACTTTAACCTTGCTCATGGCATATTGCAAGGCATAGAGTAAAAAAGTAAACCAAGTCTTTCAACTTCACAGATATTCAAGGAACAGCTACAAGGTAGAATCCTCCCTCTAGTATGATAGAAGCTGAAAAGATAAATAGAACATGCTGTCTTTTCTCAAGAGCTTACTCTCTACTTAGTCATTTGTAAACTGTGTAAAGTCTGAAATATTTAAGCAAAGAATTTGAAAAACATTCTGAGAGATAACAAAAGGAAAAGTTTAATTCTCTTTGATTAGGAAATGGCTTCTTGAAGATGGTGGCATATGAGCCAGACATTAAATGATTCTGAATTTGAACGTGTCCAGAGGCATTTTTTGAGAGGCAGTTAGTCAAGCTAAAGGGCAAGACATTTAGATCAGGAATAATGAGGGAGAAGGGAAAAGAAGGAATGAAGATAGAAGGGGACATGGATATCTGAGATACACCTTCACAGATGTGATAGCTCCAAGTCTGGGACTCCATCACAGCACTGAAGGTATCGCTGTAAAGTCAATATTCCAAATATGGAGTCAGGAGCTTTGTGAATCCCCTGAAATTTTTGGCAAAAATACATATGTCAAAAATACATATGCCTGCGTGTGTGTGTAACAGACAGAGACAGAGAGAGAGAAAGAGAGACAGAGGAAAATGTGTGAGGAGGAATGGTGATATGAGGGTTATTTTCTGAAGAGAAAGACCACGGCGCATAGCTGATTACCGGTTCTCTATGGATTAATCTATGAAAAGGTAAAGAATCTCCGCACATAGGGGCACCTGGGTGGCTCAGTGGGTTAAAGCCTCTGCCTTCGGCTCAAGTCATGATCTCAGGGTCCTGGATCGAGGCCCACATCGGGCTCTCTGCTCAGCAGGGAGCCTGCTTCCTCCTCTCTCTCTGCCTGCCTCTCTGCCTACTTGTAATCTCTCTCTCTCTGTCAAATAAATAAAATAAAAATCTTAAAAAAAAAAAAGAATCTCTGCACATAGAATGAGAAGGCAAAGGTCAGATCTTTGGAATTACACAGATAATGTGGATTTGGTGAAGGAGGCTGTAAGGAAATTGTCAGAACCATGAACATCTGCTATTACAGAGAGCCAAGAGAAAAAAGAAACTCAGAGCGTGGGATGACTGGTCAACCACTCCTAGTGAGGCTGAGAGATCAGCAAACATATTGGTTCTCCCAGGTGTGATCATCTGTGCTTTCCTGGGTTATCAGGAAATACGTGCTGCTTTTAATGGGTGCTTTACAGGCTTAGGAATAATCAAGCTAATGCAATCAGAGCTGAAAACCAAACCCTATTTAAAACCGATCCACAAGACGGCACTGTGGGCCAATAAGAATATTCACTGGGCCTCCGCAAATGAGGCATGTTTACCTTCCTCTCCTTTTTCTTTATCCTTTGCTGATATACTGCAGCCTGATCCCCTACACTATTTGTCTATTAAAAATACTGGCATTTGGAAATAATATCCCTAGTTTTCACGATTCCCACTTACTCTTTATGTAATCATCAGTAGACTTTGGAAAGCCTTAATTTGAATCTCAGTTCTAATACAGGAAGTTGGATCTAATCTTTAATTTACTAAAAATCCTCAGAAGGCGGTGTGTAGTCATTGCTGGCATTTATTGGTCCTTGGGGAGCCTTGAGATTGGGAAAGACAGGAGGGAAATAGGAGTAAAAGGAGAGAAAGGGCTCTCAATTTGGTCAGAAAAGCAAAGAACACAACACAAGCTTCAGCCACGATTGGCCTGGCATCCGGAGTAAAGCAGGGAGGAAGTCCACGAAACTACGATACTGCTTTCAGGAAAAAGAACCTCATTATCCTCATGTACATATGTTTTGGGACTTTCACTGAAAACCCGTGTTTTAAAAGTTGTTATTATTGTGCAGAAGAAACAAATGGCTTAAATTAGACACCAAAAAGAAGTATTAAAATGTATCCTTTGACCGCAGGAAATCATAATACAATTTTACATTTAATGGCATGACCAGTTTATGAAGTGCTAGTATATCTCCATCATCTTGTGTAATTCTCAGAACCACCTAGTGGGTGGGCATGTAACCAATCCCACTTCACACATCTGGATGCTGTGACTCAGAGAGGTTCAGAGCCTTGCTCAAGGACACTCAGCCACCAACTGGGAAAGTGGCATGTAAATCTAGGTTTTTAATTTCCTTATCTGTGAAAGAAGCTAATGACACTTACTGTTACAAAGATGTTTTAAACATAAGACATAGTAAAGGTCTAGTCAGGGAGTCAGTATATGTTAGCTAGTTTCATTATTTAGAATAAGTTAAAATGCCTATTTCTAGTGATATATACTTTAGGGATCTTTGGTTGCAACAACAGAAACCAATTAACTTGCTAATAATCTGCTAAATCACCTCTTGTTAAACCATGCCCCCTCCCCCATTGTGCAAAAACAGAATTTATTGGAAGAACACAGAATAACTGCAGAATCAGAGGAAAAGCAGATGAGCCTTGCTTTGCAAGTAGAGGAGGCAGGAGAGATGGGGATTGACCCACTTTGGAACCTGTGTGCACTCCATTGCAAGCGGAGGCAAGGCTGACACACAGCCCTGCCGGGTGAGGAGGGCAAGTTATCTGAAGGGGAAATGTGGGTGCTGTAATAGAAGAAGAAATAAATACCCGGCAGGAAAAAAAAAAGTATCCAATGTCATTGCATAGAATATTTCTAGAATGAACACCTTAAGCATCACTTTATACAGAGCTAATGCTAATGGCCTATATTTACTGAACACTTACACACTAGGCACTATTACATTTAGTTATTTGTTTAATCCTCTGATAATCCTACAAAGCAAGTGGTAGTATTAGTACCATTTTCCAGGGAAGGAAACAGGCATACTTGACCAGAGTGACAGAGGTGAGTCTCAAACTCAGCTAGAGCTCATCACACCAGAAAACAACAGTCTACAGAGGATGGTGGTCAAAATAAAAAAAAAGTTGTTATTAGATGGAAGCATGAATTGCTGGTATTTAGCTATTTTGTGCCTGGAAATAGAGCGGTTTCCTATGACTTCATTTTATACACAAACAGCACTTAGAACAGTGCCTGGAATATAGTCAGTGTCCAAGGATGTTTCTCATTATTGTTAGATGACCCTGCGCATCTACAATTTTTAGCTTTAAAAACCAAAATTGAGCAGGGACATTATAATTTAAACGGGACAGGGAGTAAAAGCCTAGGAGGGTCTCCTTCGGCGCCATGTTGAAGTTCCCCAAGAAGAGAGCTAGACATTGGGCTTATTCTTTTCTACTTAATGATCTCTGTGCATCTGTACTGTTTGCTTCTTGTCTTTCTTCTCAGATATCAGTTTATAGTGTATGCCTCGGGACTAAGGTCAACACAGCAGCCCATGCAGAAGGTTGGGCCTCATCCTTTGGGGCTTGATCCCTCTCCCTCCCCCTCCCTCCCACCCTGTTTGCCCTTCCAGCTCTGCAACTGAAACTACCCTGAAGAAATCATCTGTGTGACCCAGAGCTGGAATTGTCTCTGGGAGCTGCTTTGCTCAACCTTTGAGCTGTTTATCAACAAGGAGGAGGGGCAGCTAATCATACCGTTGCGGAAAAAGTGGCAGGAGATGGCCCATGCCTAGGAGGAGTAGCTGCCCCCAGTCAGCCCCGGGGAGCACTCAGATTCTCAGATAAGGTGGGATAGTCAGTGACTCCACAATTCGCTACAGATCCACACAGCACCCCTGAAAGAGAAAAAAATTCCTGAGCACAATTCCATGCTTCTCCTTCAAAGGCAAGCATTGCTGCAGTCTGCCTGAAGAAGCAAGGTCACGCATAACCCAAGGGTTACTTATTTTCTGGAAGGATAAATGAGGACTTGTTTTCAGTGAAACTGATTTCCAAGAAGCATGTGTCTTCTTGACTGCTGACCCACTTCCGGATTCAATCCTGGCAGCTGCGCTTTCGAGAATATCATCAGGGTACCTTCCTGCTGTGAGTCCATGTTGGAACTTACATGGTCTTTAAAAGGCACAAATAGCTGCATTGCATAATGTAACCTGATGTTCTGACAACCCCACTTATACTCAGGCTAAATTTAAAGGTCACCATTGCGGGGAAATAGTGGCAAGAGAATGAAAGTGCCTTAAACATGAATTTCACAGATGGTATCTCATTTTGAGAGTCTTGCACTGTAAAATAGAGGCCAAATTGTCGGTGAGCTTAACAAAATATACAAGCGTAGAATCCATTTCTTGGGAACAAGGCAGCTTTAGGAAAAATTGTAAAATAGGAAGACACAAGTGTGAAATGGTCCAAGTTTTTCTTAGATGTCCTCTGGAAGATCATTTGTTCTTTCCCCTTATAATCATCAGGACTCAGCTAAGCCCTGTAAATTGAATGGTACACAAAACAAATATAATCCCTGCCTTCACAGAGCACACAGCTTATCAGGGAAGAAACACACAGAAACATGTAATCACAATAAGAGAGAGAAGGTTATAAAAAAAGAAATTGGGAACATTTGAGAAGCTGGGTGTGGACAAAGGTATGGACAGCATTTTCCCCATGGAAGTAATGCTTGAGTTGGGAACTAAAGGATGAGCAGAAGAAAAGCATTTTAGAAGAGAAAGGATAGTGCAGATAGAGGGAATAGCACATCTAGAAGCTCAGAGAGGAAAAAGAGCTGCCGTAGCTAACACTAAAGATAATCTAGGGCAGGCTCAGCAAATTATGACCCACAGGTCCATAGTCTAGCCTGCTGCCTATATTTGTAAATAAAGTTTAATTGGAATGCAGCCACATTCACCTGTTTCCTTATTGTTTATGGTAGCTGTTGCTCTACAGTGGTTCAGTTGAGTAGTTGTGACTGGGAATGTATGGCAACCAGCTCATAGTAGGCACTTAATAGTGCCTGGTCTATGACTACATTCTTCTCATTTTGCCAATGAGAACATTGACGTGAAATGGCTTAAGGGGGAATAGAGAGTTCCTATCTTCCTAGGAAGCGGCTCATTGTTCTTTGGCCAGACCCGGTTTTAAACCCATCCTAATTAATCAATAACCAGTTTGCATTAGCACCCACAGAGCTGAAAGTCATTAAGTCAGCAACACTGTCACACAGGCACCCACAACAAAAGGTCAAAAAATCTGTGAACACTCACCTGAAAAATCCATTGATCTCTGAATTCTACTCTTCCCAAATATCTCTATACATTCCCAGCTCTCAGCTTTGCTTAGAGAGATCAAACCTTACACATTGTTATTTTTGGAAATGCCCAAAGTGAGAAATGTGTCTGAACCAGGATTTGAATCTACACACGCACGCATCTTACTGCAATTACACGCTCTCTCATCCACCCCTGTATTTCTTAAGTTTGGAAGGCATACCCCTGGTGTTAGCTGGGTTGAAGGTAGGTGGTATGCAAACTCGGCATTCAATAACATCACGTCACATAAGGAGGAAATCATTTTCTTTTCCATCTTCCATTGTTTCACATAACAATGAAGAAGACAGGCTGTGGAAGAAGACCATTTTACTGTATTAGTTACCTTTTGCTGTGAAACAAATTAGCCCCAAACTAGAGACTTAACACACCAATTAAAATTTGTTATGTTACATGGATCATGTGGGTCAGACTTGGGAGCAGGTAAGCTAACTGGTTCTGACTTGGGGTCTCTCATGAAGTTACAGTCAAGGTGTCAACCACAGCTGCAGTCATCTGAAGGATCCTCTTTCAAGATGGTGCACTCACATGGCTGACAAACTGGTGCTGGCTGCTGGCAGGAGGCATCAGTCCCTTACCACGCGGGCCTCTCCATAGAGCTGCATAAGTGTCCTCATGATTTAGAAGCAGCCTTTCCCAGAACAAGTGATCTGAGAGAATAAGGTGGAGACCACAGTCTCTTTTCTGATGTAGACTTGTGTTTTAATCAGTTTGGGCTTCTACAGCAGAACATCAGAGGCCACGGGGCTTATAAACAACAGAAATTTATTTCTTATGGTTCTGGACACTGTAAGTCCAAGACCAGGGTGCCAGTAAGGTCTGTGTCTGGTAAGAGCCCTCCTCTGGCTTGTAGATAGCCATCTTCCTATTGTATCCTCACATCATGGGAAGACGGCCGGCCAGCTCTCTGGAGTGTCTTTTGCAAAGGCACCAATAGCATTCATAAGGGCTCCACCTTTATGACTTAACTACCTCCAAAAGGCCTCACCTCCTAATATCATCGTAGGATTTCAACATATGAATTTTTGGGGAACACAAATGTTCAGTCCATAACATCATGAAAGTCCCAAATTATCTGTATTCTTTGGTTGTACATGCTGACATTGATACAAAAAGGGAGCCAACTCCACAAAGGTATGAATACCAAGTGGCCAGGATCACTGAGGGCCACCTTGGAGGCCATTTTGGAGGCTACCACTACCACTTATTAGCTGTGTAATGCTGGATAAATTATTAAACTTCACTGTGCCTCAATTTCCTTATCTATAAAATGAGAATAATATTACCAACTTTTTTCGAGAACTAAATAGGTCATATCAGTAAAGCCCATAGAACAATCCTCAGAAATAGAACATACTGAGAAATGTCCACTATTAGTACTTTTATACCTCTTTAATTCCCTTTCCCTGCTACTTAAAAAGTCAGTCTTATCAGGAGGTAAGGAGTTAACACAAGAATGTAAATCAATGCATTGATTCCTTCCTTGAGGGAGCTGTGCTACCAAAAAAAAAAAAAGTCAGTTGTAAATTAAAAATAATTTTTAATTAAAAAAAACCCAACTGAACACAATATAGCATGTAGTGATATAGTTGACTTACATTCTGGAGCAAGCTGTTAACTGTTTTTAGATTGAGAAAGCAATTTGCAGACCAGCAGCCGGTCCATAAACCACAGTTTGAGTAGTGCTTTTCTAACTTTTGATCATCTCTCTTTTTAACAACAGGAGTGCAAGCAACAGGGATTAATGCCATTGTGTTCTTTTTACTTTTCTTCTCTTTTCTCCTTAGTTTCTCAAAATATAGAAGGAGGTGGGTGAACTGAAGAAGAAGGAAGGAGAGACCAGCTCAGAGGAGTAGGTGTTGATGGGTGGGGGAGCATGGAAAACAATGGAAGGGCAGTTACCACCTGTTTAATGGCAAATGGTTGTTTTTCTCCACTTATGGGTTCATTGCAGAATTTCTTTTTAAATAAATTTATGTCTTAGCCTGGGTTCCCTAAAAGTAGAGCTGGAGACAAAGACTTGCCTGTGGGCTATTCATCTGGAAAGCAATTCCAGGGAGTAGACACCAGGGAGAAGATAGGGAAGCAAATACTAGAACAAACTGTTGAATTGACCATTGCTGCAGGCTCTGGTGTTTTGTCTCACCAGGATCTTCTGAGAGGTTTTTGATATTCCTGTCTCCCTGGGATTTAAAGGGAAAAACATTTATTCACAGGCTTATTTCCTCTATTGGTCTTAACTCTCCTTTACTTCAGGGCTGCATGCTGCATGTAAGCGTTGCATGGGCTTCCGAAGGGAGCTGAGGGTTGTGTCAGAAAAGCTCCAGGCTAGGCAACAGGAAGTGTGTGGTGTAGCTGGAGGCCACGTGCTCTGTGCTTATTCCTTTGCAGACCTCCTTGAAGTCTACTACTTGGAATATTCACAGCAGCAGCTATAGCAAAATATAGGCCCCAGAAGGTTTCTGTGGATTATAAGAAAAGTCCAGCAGCATGCACTGAAATAATGAAGTGTGTTTTGAAAGACAAAGAAATAGTAAGTAGGGACTTTAAGTTTCAGCTCAAACATGTAAAGAGCTTAGAAGCCATCACTCTCATTCTTATAAGGAAAGGCTGGATAAATTGAAAATCAATGTCTTTTCCCAGACCCACCAGAGAATTAAGGTTGGACCTATCAGAAAAGTATAAATGTGAGGTAAATTGCTAGCTCAAGTGAAGAGAAACAGAAAGCTGCTTACCTAGAGAGAAGCTGCGAGAGCCATGTCATGGTGGGAATATCAAAATGGTAATTTGGCAAATTACTAGATATGGAATATGGACTAGTGTGACCATGAGAAACTGCTGAGGATCATCAGTCTTAGGGTCTCCCAAATTTTCCTGGGCTTTCTTTCTAGGAGTCCTGTCAGGTTCTCAGGGGGGCGGGGGGGATCTGAGAAAAATCCCTGTCTGGCTCTGGCAAAAATTGTGAGAGAAGTCCAGAGCCTTCTTCATGACAAGGACCTCCTCTCCTAGGAAAAGACTTTGCTAGAGCCTTGTTCCAGATCGAAGAAAAGAAGTTCCTTCTCTCTTCAGTCTTCCTGTCCCAACTAAGGGAACAAACAAACTAATTTCATCAGGGAATGACAGCAATGTCATAAAGAACAGGAGGGAGGAATTGTAAATATGCTGTTATAAGATACCTGCACTTCCCACAAAGTGGTAAAGTGTCTTGTGGGCTTAGATTAGTGTTGTGTGGTAACTGTTTATCACTCAGAAAGATCACTATGAGAGCAGATAACATGAAATCATACTTAAGATCATGAAGCCATAGGCTACTACATGTAAAATGTAGAACTAGAAATCTCCTAGAAGATAATGCAGGAGGAAATCCAGGTGACCTTGCCTTTGGTCTCCTAGATAATTGAGAAGGTGATAATTGATAGATTGATAAGTTGGTTATCATTAAAATTAAACGCTTCTGCTCTTTGAAGGACTGTTAAGAGAAAAGAAGGGCAAATCATAAGCTGGGTGAAAATCTTTGCAAAAACACATACCTAATAAAGAACTGGTAATCAAACTTTATAAACAACCTTTAAAACTCAACAATAAGAAAACAACTAAATTAAAAAATCAGTAAAATCCCTGAACAGACATCTGAAAAGATACTGAACCTCATATCTCATTAGGGAAATGCAAATTGGAATGACAATGTGACACCACTACATGCCTATTAAAATGGCTAAAATCCAAAACACTGGCAGCACCAGATTCTGGTGATGACATGGTGCAACTTCCATTTTTTGCTGGTGGGAAATGGCACAGCTATTTTGGAAGATAATTTGACAATTTCTTAAAAAACTAAACATACCCTTACCACACGATCCAGCAATCATTCTCCTTGGCATTTATTCAAATGAGTTGAAAACTTACATCCATACAAAAAGTTGTACATGAATGTTTGTAGCCACTTCAGTTGTAATGCCAGAACTTAGAAGTAACTAAGATGTCCTTTGATAGGTGAATGGTAAAAGAAACTGATATCTATGCAATGAAATATACAGTAATGAAAAGAAATGAGCTATCAGGTCACAAAAAGATATGAAAGAGCCTTAAATGTATATTGCTAAGTGAAAGAAACCAACCTGAAAAGGTTATGTACTAGATTATTCCAATATATTACATACTGAAAAAGTGCAAAACTATGGAATTAGTAAAAAGATCAGTGGATGCCAGAAGTTTGTGGGAGGGAGAAGAAAAGATAAATAAGTGGAGCACAAAGAATATACCCACAGTGAAGCTGTTCTGTGTGATACCGTAATGGTGGATTCATGTCACTACATATTTGTTAAAACTCACAGAATGTACAACACAGAGTGAATCTTAATGTAAAATATGGACTTCAGTTCATAATAATGCATCAGTGTTGGCTAGTCAATGTAAGAAATGTACCACAGTAATTCAAGATGATGGGGATGGGAGGAAGTCTATGAAAACTCTACTTTCTACCCAATCTTTTTGTAAACCTATAACTGTCCTAAATAAATAAAAATTTTAATTAAAAAATGTTATCATATAAAATGTTCAATTAAAGCAGAGAAGGCAAAATGAGAGGGAAGTAAACCAAAAACAAATGCAGTGAGTAGAAAGCAGTTGCAAACAGGAGAGATATTAACCCAACATACCAATAATCACTTTGAATGTGAATAATCAAATACATCCATTAAAAGATATAGATGGCATAACTGGCTATGTAGATAATCCCAAAGAATCTAAAAAATAACCAACTCTTGGAACTAATAAGCAAGTACAAGCTAAGTGGATATAAGGTCAATGTACAAAAGTCAAAGGCCTTTCTGTGTATTAACAAGGAACAACTAAAATCTGAAAAGAAAATACCATTTACAACTGCATAAAAAATGTAATAGATATAAATCTAACAAAATATCTTGCCATTTACAACGAGCTAGAGAGTATTCAGCTAAGCAAAATAAGTCAGAGAAAGACAGATACCATATGATTTCATTCACATGTGGAGTTTAGGAAACAAAACAGACAAAGGAAAAAAGAGAGAGAGCGAGAGACAAACCAAGAAACAGACTCTTAACTAAAGAGAACAAATTGATGGTTACCAGAGGGAAGGTGGGTAGGGGATCGTTAAATAGGGGATGGGAAATAAGGAGGGCACTTGTCGTGATGAGCACTGGCCGTTGCATGGAAGTGTTGAATCACTAAATTGTATACCTGAAATTAATAAAATGTTAAATAACTGGAATTTAAATAAAAACTTGGAGAAAAAAATAACAAAATAGGGGGCGTCTGGGTATCTCAGTCTGTTAAGTGTCTAACTCTTGATTTAAGCTCAGTATGATCTCAGGGTTGTGTGATCGGGCCCTGCATATGGCTCCATGATGAGCGTGGAGCCTGCTTAAGATTCTCTCTCTCCCTCTGCACTTCCCCTGCTTCTTGCTTGCCCACTCTGTCTATCTAAAATATGTATATTATATGTGCAGATATATGCAGGATATGTATATGGAAAGCAACAAAAGACCGAAGAAAGAAATAAAAGGAGATTAAATAGGTGAAAAGATATTCTGTGTTCATAGGCTGGAAGAGACAATATCACTCAGATGGCAATTATTCTCAACTTTATCTATCGATTCAATGCAATTCCAATCAGAATCCAGCAAGCTATTTTCTAGATATCAACCATCTGACTCTAAAAAATTCAGACTTTACATTTTTACATGGACAAACAAAGACCTAAAAGAGCCAGCACAATACTGAAGAACAAAACTGGGAGACTTGCATTACCAAATTCAAGACTTACATTAAA
The DNA here is from genome assembly GCA_002007465.1 of Ailurus styani. NCBI lineage: Eukaryota > Metazoa > Chordata > Mammalia > Carnivora > Ailuridae > Ailurus > Ailurus styani. Next base: position 1,377,982 of record LNAC01000334.1, read on the forward strand.
GCTAAAGTGTATGGGCAAAAGAATGGACATATTGACCAATAGAACAGAATAGAGAGACCAGAAATAGAACCACAAGGATACAGTCAACTGATTTTTGACAAAGGAGAATGGATAGTTTTTTCAACAATTGGTGTTGAAACAATCAGATGTCCATATGTAACACATAAACCTAGACACACACCTTACACCTTATCAAAAATTTACTCAAAATGGATCATAAACTTTAATGTAAAATGCAAAACTATAAAACTTCTTGAAGAAAATATAGGAAAAGCCTCTGTAATTCTGGATTTGGCACTGAGTTTTTAGATACAACACCAAAAGCATGATCCATGAAAGAAAAAATAGGTAAGCTGGCCTTTGTTAAATTAACAACTTTTTTTCACTGAAAAAAGACACTTTTAAGAATATGAAAAGGCAGCCACAGACTAGGAGGAAATACTGGCAAATATAACTGATAAAGAACTTGTATTCAAAATATACGAAGGACTCTTAGAACTCAACAATAAGAAATGAGAAACTCAATTAAAAAAATTGGCCAAACATTTGAAAAGACATTATTGAAGAAGATAGATTGAAGATCAGCATAGGGAAATATGCTCAATATCTTCATGTGGTAGGCAGCATGACGGCCTTCCAAATATGTACATGTTCTAATCTTCACAACCTGTGCATATGTTACCTTCCATGGCAAAGGTACTGCACATATGCTTAAGGTTAAAGAACTTGTGAAGGGAGATTATCCTGAATTATTCTGGTGGATCCAATCATGTGAGTCCTTAAAATTACAAAAATATCCTGGCTGCACTCGGAAGGAGATGCTGGATAGGAGAAGGATCACAGTGATGTTCTGCTGTTGGGTTTGACAAAGGAGGAAGAGGCCATGAACCAAGGAATGTGAGTGTCTTCTAGAAGCTGGGAGTCAAGAGAATAGACTGTCCCCTAGAACCTCCAGAAAGGAGAGTAGCCCTGCTGACACCTTGATTTTAGCTCAGTGAGACCAGTGTTGGACTTCCAACCTATTCTATGAAAATGTAACACTTTTGTGTTATTTAAATTCACTTAGTGTATGGCAATTTGCTACGGCAGAAGTAAACAAATAAAATTTGTCATTGGAGAAATGCAAATTAAAACTACAATGAGATACTGCTGCATAGCTATTAGGAGGGCAAAAATAAAAAATTGACAATACTAATTGTTGGTTAGCATGCACAGCAACAGGAACTCTTATGCTGATTGGAATGCAAAATGACACAGCCACTTTGGAAGACAATGGAAGTTTCTTGCAAGCAGTCATATTCTAAGGTATTTACCCAAATGATTTGAAGACTGATGTCAACAGAAAAAGTTGCATGTGAATGTTTATAGCAGTCTTATTCATAATTGCCAAAAACTGGAAGCCAAAGGGTATGTCCTAAAATAGGTGAATGGATAAACAAACTGTGGCATGTCCATACAATGGAATAATGTATATTCAGTGACAAAAAGGAATGTGCTATCAAGACATATAGATACATGGATGAATCTTAAATACATACTGTAAGTGAAAGAAGCCAGCCTGAGACGTCTAAATACTTTATGATTCCATTTACATAACATTCTGAAAAAGAGAAAACTATAAAGTCTGCAAAAAAAAAAAAAAAAGAAAAAAGAAAAGAAAAATACCAAAATAAAAACAAACCAAAAACAAACAAAGCAAAACAGAATGGTGGCTTCCAGATTAAGGAAAGGGATGGCTGAATAGGTGAAGCACCTGTGATTTTTTAATAAGTGAAACTATTCTGAATAATACAGTTATTGTACCATGTATTTGCCAAAACCCATAAGATATTAAAGCATGAACATTAAAAAGTGAACATTAACATATACCACTTAAAAATAGTCATGAGGTTATTTTGAGGGGGCTTGGGTGGCTCAGTTGGTTAAGCATATGATGCTTGATTTTGGCTTAGGTCACGGTCTTGGGGTTGTGAGATTGAGCCCCGCATTAGGCTCTGTGCTGGGCATGGAGCCTCTTGGGATTCTCTCTTTCTCCCTCCCTCTGTCTCTCTCTCTCTCTCCCTACCTCTCTCTAAAAAAAATCATGTAAGAGGTTGGGATATGGGACATGCCAGGGTGGGATGGGGAATGTTATAAAACAATCTAACTGTATCGCAAGTATTTGAGATAATCTCCTTGCAGGAGGTGGGGAGAAAGTTGCTGATCCGAGTAACTGGAAAGACGTGGAGTCTATAAGACTACAGGCAGAAGAACCTGCACATAAGTGCTGTGCTTTAGTTGATAAAGTTACCTCCCACAGGGGTAGTTAACAATTCCAATACTGCTAACGCGTAGAAGGGATTGAATAATGAAGTAAACGGGTGGTGGGTGGTGGGAGCCAGGCTTCTCACTGTTGGAGTGGCAGGATACAGACAGGCAAGGGAAAAGGCTAGAATGGTTTCTATGGTAACAAATTAGAATTGGAGACATCAATATGAACTCATGTTAAGCTTAAAATTGATACCGATGGCTATATATAGAAATGTTTATAGATATCTCTATATCTCAGGTTAACATATTCCTTGCTCTGTCAGCTGAAAGGGACTACAAATGATACCCAGTAACAATGAGCATATCTAGAACACAGATCTTATTTCCTAATATCATTCTCAAAAAAGGAACCAAGGCTCATTAGAAAAATGACTTATTCTATGACTGGAACAGGAAATACATGAGATGAGCCTGGAGCCTCTTACAGTGTCAGAAAGTAAGGAAGTGTTAAAAAAAAAATGGGGCCTCTTACAGTGTCAGAAAGTAAGGAAGTGTTAAAAAAAAATGGGGCCTATCAAAGGAACAATAAAAAAATCAAAATCAATAAAAAAATGGGGCATATCAAAGGACAATAATGGGGGCATATCAAAGGAACATAGGAGCCAACTGAAAGAATTCCTAATGACCAAATCTGCAACAATTTGAGCAGCAAAAACAGATTAGTAGTATTGGCTTATAAGAATAGACTAAGTATCAGTATGCCCACGCTGAAATAAAGAAATGAATAAACAAATGGGACAGAATAGATAAATATCTCATGCAGAAGAATTCCAAATAATTTATGTAGTTGGTTACCCCGTCCTCAAATTGTGGAACATAATTCCCCATTCCTTAAGTGTGGGTTGTGCATAGTGACTTCCTTCCAAAGGGTGTAGCCTGGAAAGGGAGGAAAAAAGAGCAAATTTGCCATGGAGGATCCTGACATACATTCCTGCAAGTTGATCAAGGTCAATATCAACAGTCCAAATCATGCTGACAGTATGTACCCTCAATATGATGTGATGGGAATGGTCCTTTGCCTCTTTGATCTTTTTCTCTCAAACCCATAATCCCATTTTAATGTTCTGTAGATCTAAAACTGTCCTAAAATAAACAAATAAAAAAAAAAAAACAAAGCAAAAAGTAACATAGTCATGACTATCCAAGAGTCACAAAATTGACACTCAAATGGCTAAAGTTTGGGACGCCTTGCTTTTTACAATGCTGTTTCTTCCTCCCTACAAATCTTTAAAAGGTAGAGGGAAAAAGAGGAAGACAAAAAGCTGGATGCAAGTAGCAAATGCACCTGGGCGTGTCCATGTAGAGTAGAGAGAAGGGGCTAAGGAATTAGATTTCATAGCTGGAGAAGTCAAGGAAGAGTTTGGAAGGGCATTCCAAATAAAAGGGAAAAGACTGAACAAAATTATGGAGGTGGAATTTTCCGTGTTTATGGCAAGGAGCTGGGCTAACCAGAAGCCTGGGAGCTATCTTGGTGTTTCCCCTTTGTCACCCATTTCTGCTGGTGTCGATTTATTCCTCTGTGATGTCTCTTGAATTCATACTGTTTTCTGTACCTCTTCTAAGATTTCTTTGGTTTGGCTTACCATCTTCTCTCACCTAGCAATACTAGTTGCATAACTCGTTCAAGTACTGAACCCGAAAGTGACTCAGTTCTTTGTGCCTTGGTTTCCTCATCCTTTAAAATGGGGATAATAAACCTCATTCCTTAGCTTTGAGTGTATTGGTGGTGGACACTGTGTGTGATGGGGAGAGGTATATTTGAAAAATAAAATGATGGAAAGGCCTACTATCAACCACAAAGGGTAACCTTGAGGTTTTTTGCAGTCTGGTAGGGAGCGGAGGGCATCTTGCAATTATGAAATTGACATCAGAAGGATTCTGATGTGTCAGTGGAACAAGCTCCAGTGACGAAGGCAGATACAGCAGACAGTGGGGGTCCCACTACTGTACCGTCAGTGAGCCTGCAGAGGTCATTCTGGGCTAGAATAGTTTGGAGATTAAAGCAAGCTCTGGGGAATGACAGCTGGGGTTCTCTCCTCTGTCACTTGCTTACTCTGTGACCTTGGGCAAATTACTTAACCTCTGAGACTTAGTTTCCCATATGTAAAGTAGGAATGATAACAGTACCTGCTTCCTTAGGGTCGCTGTGCAGTTTAAGTGAGTTAATCAAGTACCCTTGGCACACAGGGTGAATTTCCTGAGGAGTCCGAGACTCTGGAGAAGCGGATGCCCTGGTCATGCCCTGGTCATGCACCATTCACATAATCCCATTTTCCAAAGTTGTTCCTGTGAGGCCACGTGGGTCACACTGTGATGCTTGTCATGGCCACAGAGAGAGCCAGAATCAGGGCTCATCAATGAAGGAGTCCCTCCCCACTGTCATCGGTGGTTAAGTTCTTGGGCATCTTCTAAGACAAATGGATGACGGCCCTTGGATTTGGATTGTTATAGCTTCACAGTCCTGATCATCAGACGGGAGCCCTCTCCCACCTCCAATATGAATTGAAACTTTCCTCCGGGTTGTCCTACTCACTATGGATTTGCCCACTGGGCGGTGTGGACCAAATCTTCCCCTGACCCTCCAGCAGAGGCCCTGAAGATGGCCTTCAAGCCACTGTGAGTATTTTCTTCTCTCGCCTAACTCTGGAATAGTAAGAATATCTGAGTGTCTTGGTCAGCTGACTCCGAATGTCTGAAATAAACAGTCTGTTTTCTTGAAGCCATCGTATCAGAACCTTGGTGCCTCTGCAGTTTTCAAGGGCCAGCCCCGCCAAGCACGGTGCTGCATGTGTTTGGGAAGAAGGGATGATTTTAGAGGCATTTTGTTAGCAAGTTTTCTTGCCTACGGGCCTGCACGCTCTGATTTCCTCCAAAACCCTCGAGAAGCTCCATTTCCTGATGATCGGTGGTAAAATCCTCAGAACAGGATTGGTTGTGTGAAATTTCAGATTTTATGCAAGTTCATAGCTAGAACCCATGCACAATTACTGCTAAGAGTTGATTTTGTCACTGTGAAAGCCCTGCGGATTAGGCCTTTCAGAAGAAAGGACAAAGCCGCTTTCTGAACTTTTAGCCTCCATTGGCTATTCCATGATAGAATAGTCTTCAGAGTGCCAGTGCATTTACAATGTAAACGTTTTCTTTTCAAGGTCAGGGTTTTAGAGCCCAAGGCCACTATTGAAACTGCAGGGGCAGAGCCGGAACAATTCTGCTGGTATTCTAAAAATAAGATGCTTTATTTTCAAACTGCAGGATGTGGTTTAAAAGACAGTCTCAACAATTTACTTTTTTGACTGCCTCTTGGATCCCTTTCTGTCAATTTGGCCTGAGAGAAAGAGGCTGGTCCCGTATAAAGGGAATACCAATTTCTGAGAATTGCATAAGATTAACTTTTTTGTATTCTCCAAACTTCCCCTCCCTCTAGGGGCCAGGTGATGAGCTGTTAGATTCAGGGTGACTGAATCCTAAGTAGGATCAGGCCTCCATCAGTCACACCAGCAGGGAGGAAATTCTTCATGGGAACCAAAGCTGCAGTGACTGACTGAGCTGGAACACTGCAGGCCTTGGGGGGAAAAGCTTCTTTTTGCTGTTCTAGAGGCTGCAATGTGCATATGAGGCAGGCTGAGATTCTTGCTTGTCTTCCTGCCCTCTCTCTGTTTCTCATCCTCCATGGAAAGGAGAGAGTGTTCTTTAGCATAATGCCAGCAAGGCATTCAGTAAGAGGGCACAATAGTACCACCCAGGAGATTTGCTTGTCTTGAAGATGTCCCCCCCACCTCACACCCCCCTGGTGAATGTTCTAGAAGACCCTCGTACAAGTCAACCTTGCCCTCTCCAAATGCGGATCTTTGCCTTGGCATCCTGGACTCAGGTAGCTTGAAGCTGAGGTTCTGAGGGATGGGTTTCCTGGGGGAAGGGAGGCAGAGGCGGTTAGAGAGTTGGAAAAAAGTCCAGGGGTAAAGGGCACTGCCCTATGCACATCTGAGTCCTGAGTGTGTGTTGATGGAAAGCTGAACCCTCAAGATCAGCAAGCACACGCCAGTCTTCTCACCTGATTCCTGTTAGCGATTAGAACACTGCATACTTTCTGTTAACAGAGGGCACCAAGAGGCCCACCCAGAATTTTGCCGGGCATAACAGCAGGCTTTCATATACTTTTATATAATATATAAAATGAATTATATTTATTACATATACAACTATATATAATACATATGTGTGTTTATACATATACATATATATATATATTTCCCCATTACCATGTTATTCATACAATTTCCTTTGAAATCTTTTGACGAGATTGAAGTGACCATTTTTTTTCAGTTTTCAATTTTATTTATTTTTTATTTTTTTTAAGTTTTTTATTTTATTTATTTGACACAGAGAGAGAGATCACAAGTAGGCAGAGAGGCAGGCAGAGAGAGAGAGGAGGAAGCAGGCTCCCCGCTGAGCAGGGAGCCCGATGCAGGCCTCGATCCCAGGACCCTGAGATCATGACCTGAGCTGAAGGCAGAGGTGTTAACCCACTGAGCCACCCAGGTGCCCGAAGTGACCATTGTTTAACCATCCTAGCCAGCATTCTCTTTTCCGTCATTCTTTGAGGACTTTTGAGTGACACTTTTTTTTTTTAAGTATCATTTAGAATTGCTTTCACGATGCTTGAGAATCCTGAGTGAGTAGGTAGGTAGCTCTCTAAATGGAAGATGGGTTAATATGCATTTAAGTGCTTTTCTCTGTTCTTTCCAACTCCATAGCTAAATCATGTTCTCTGCCTCCTTGCTGGAGGCCTGTCACAGATTTGGGATATCTACAAAGTTTAACATCAGGTATGTAGGAGTGTATACAAGAAGTGTCATAGTGTAGGAAGAGCTAGCTGGCCAGCCATCAAGAAGGTGACCTTTCCTCATGTTGCCCAAGCTGGGTGGCCTTTTGAAAATACTTTTTTCTGAATCTCTGTTTATGTAGCTATATAATGGGAAGGTTAAGCTGGCTCTGTGGTGGTCAATTGTTTAAATATAAGGTTTGAAATGCACTCTCCCTTTCTTTGACTCTTTCTGCGAATACTTTTCAGTATGATGATTTGGTCCCTGCTCCTATATTCTTTTTTTTTTTTTAAGATTTTTATTTATTTATTTGACACAGAGAGAGAGATCACAAGTAGGCAGAGGCAGCCAGAGAGAGAGGAGGAAGCAGGCTCCCTGCTGAGCAGAGAGCCCGATGTGGGGCTCGATCCCAGGACCCTGAGATCATGACCTGAGCCAAAGGCAGAGGCTTTAACCCGCTGAGCCACCCAGGTGCCCCCTTGCTCCTATATTCTTAATTCCCTGACTCTTTCCACAGCTGGCTCATTTTCATTTGGTAAAACTCCCAGCTCAAAAGTTACCCCCTCAGAGAAACCTTCCTGGACTAGCTGGTCTAAGTCATCCTGTCCCTCAAATTACCCTGTTTGTGTATATGTTGCATATATTTTCTGTCTCTCCCATGAAGGCTGCGATCTTGTATGTCTCATTCACTGCTGGAGCTTCTAAACTTGTAGAGTGCTTGGCATACAGCAAGTGCTCAGCACCTATGTTGATGTAAAAGAGTACTTTATACTTTTCACAGAATTAACCTCTTCTGTGTATACTTTGCTATGATAAGTTTTAATGTCTTAATTGCACCAACTTTAGAGTTGTGAGAGGTGGGGAGAGTATGATGGCTTTTGTATTCTTGCCCGTTTGGCTCACAGTCTCCTGGTTGAGGCTATGTGGGGATCCCTGGAATCTAGGAGGAAGGCCGGGTATGATGTGTGGGCCCTATATCCAGCTGCCTTCCAGCTGCAGTGAAGCACAAGGCAGATCACTTCAGTGACCACCTCTGGGTGGAGATGGAGGACCCAGAAACCATCTTTAGTGGAAGAGTCACTGGAAGAATCTGGTATGGTTTCTTATGTGAAACAATCAGTTTAAGTGATTCAGAGTTCACTCTATTAGTATTTGAGGGGAAAGAAGGATGCTGGCATTACCTATGTACAAGTCTCATACTAACAAATCGAGGTCAGGAAATAGGTCTTTTCTTCACTTATTCAGAGAAAGTTCTGCCTTCTTCAAAACCGTACTATTCACAGCAACGTATACCAGTCAGCCGGCAAATATTTCTCACACACTAACTTGCCACGTGACATGCTGTGATGTTAGAAAATCTCTTGTCATAACCTCCCTCAACTTAAAAGCACCCAGGAAGCCCTTCGCGGGCAGATTTTAGGATGATTAAATGGGATCCCAAGCCGGGCTTTAGTACAAGTGTTGAATTTATCAAAGCCATCTATCGTTCTTAAATGGTGTCACAAAGTTGTCACTTTCTACCTTTCATTTTTCAAATCAACACCCAAAGGGGTTTGTTCACCTCTTAAAAAATTGGCTCATGAAATGTAATCCTCTAGTGGCAGCCTTCTAAGGTCACATGGTCCAAGTATTATGGTAAAGATCATAGGCGTTCTTGTCTGAGATAAGAGATTAGCATCTTTCTCTAAGTTTTTTTTTCTTTAATCCAAATGTGTTCTCTTTAGTAAAAGAGAAAAGCATGTGCAAATCTCAAGGAAACCTCATGAAGTTCACACTTCAGAGCAAATCATTTCTTAAAAGCAAATTTTTATTTTTTAAGGACAAAGAAGACCGTAACATACAACTGGGTACTTGTGTGTTATTAGTAGAAATTGCAGTCTTTTTTTCTAGTAAGATCATGAGCCCTAATCAGCAGTAACCTGGAGTTTTACAGCCTTGGCAGTGGCTTAACCCACCTCATGCCCTTTCTACAGAAAAAAATGAGCATAGGAAAACACTGTGCAAATTCAGAAGCACAAGACAAATTGGGAGAAACATTTCCAACTCATGTCCCAGACAAATGGTTAAGTAGGAAAGTGTAAGAGAAAGAGCTGGTGTTTAGAGAATCTTCATTTCATGTCTCTCCGTTCCTCTGACACCACTACTGCACTCAGAACACTCCTGATGTGCTTTTGAGTACTGTTGTTCAGGTTGGGAGCCGGTGGCCAAGAAAGAATTCTTGAGACATCTTCGGTGCAAAATGTGATTTTATGGAGGCACAGGTCAAGGCCCATGGCAAAAAGAGCTGCTGCCGAGGACTGTGAAGGGCAACTGATTGTATACTTGGGGTTGGGGGAAGAAAACACAAGGGAAATTCCAAAAGGACTTTCATATGCTAGAGAAGACTCAGAGGATGCTGGAGGCCTTGCTTTTGTCAAACTAAGGCTGCTTTTGCTCTAGCAAGGCATTAACAATAAGACCTTGGGAGCTTTGCTGGAGGAGCATTATACTCTGTCTGGCTCAAGTATTCAAGTATTTGTCAATGGGTTGTAGGTTCTAAGGACATTTAACTTTAGCTGCATTTCCTTCTGCCTTTGTTCCCCATATTACTCTGACACCAGGTGTGTCACCATTCAGCAACACTAACTGGGTGTCCAACAGTTTAGCTCAAATCTGATGGCATCTACTGGGGGATGTGTCATGTCCCACAGGGTAAAGGCTCAGCCCCAGGAGACCACCCCCACAACACCCTTCAGGCACTAGTCCCAAGTCCAGCTGATCACCTGTACTTCTGACTCATTAGCTATAAATCAGTTCCCGTGACCTCCTCCTTGGGTTTGATAAATTTGTTAAAGGGGTTCACAGAATTGAGGAAAACTGTTTATGTTTATTTAAACAGGCTATGATAAAGGATACAGATGAACATCCAGATGGAAGACATGCATAGGACAAGGTAAGTGGGAAAGGCATAGAGCGTCCAGGTCCTCTCCAGGCAAGCCTCTCTCCTCACATCTCCGCAGGTTCACCAACCTGAAAGCTTTCTGAACCTGTACTTTTGAGATTTTTATGGAGGCCTCATCACATATGCATGATCCATCATTAATTCCATCTTCACTCCTTCCACCCTCGCTGAAGAATGGGAGGTAAGTTTGAAAATTTCAAGCTCCTAATAATGATTTGGTCTTTCTGATGACTAGCTCCCATCCAGGAGCCAACCAAGAGTTCCCTCATTAGAACAAAAGACATTCTTATCACCCAAGAAATTCGAAAGGATTTAGAAACTTGGCATCAGGAAGAAGAATCAAACCAAGTATTAGAACAAAGGATGCGCCTAGTGCTCTTATCACTTACGAAATTGTAAGGATTTTTGGAACTCTGAGCCAGGAACTAGGAGCAGAGACCAATATATGTTTTCTATTATTTCACACTCACAATCCAAAGATAAATCGGCAAAGGATCTGAATAGATAGAAAAAAAGATATAAACGGAAATATAAAACATATGAAAAATGTTGAACTTGATCATAAAAAGAGAAATGCAAATTACAACTACCCAGGAAATGTCATTATTCACCTACTAGATTGGCAAAAATCCAAAATTAGGAGCCACAGGAGAGCAAGTACTTTTATATGTACCTGGCAAGAGTGCAAATTTGCACAACTCTACAAAAGACAATTTGGAAGCAGCTGTGAAATTTACAAATGCATGCATTCTTTGACCTGGCACTTCTACTTCTAGGAATTTATCCAACATTTATGCTCCTATGGGGAGAAATGCTATATACCTATAAGGTTATTCTTTGCATCATTGTTTATAATTGCAGAAGATCAGAAACAACCTAGATGTCCATCAGAAGGGTACTGTTAAATACATTTTTATTCATCTGCACATTGAAGAAGTTCATCAGGTATATTTATGGGAAGATTGCTAAGACGTATTAAGTAAAAAAAGTAAGACTCAGAAAGTGTATAGTAGTCTACCATTTGTTTCAAAAAAGGATAAAAACATATAGGTATGCCTGTATTGGTAGTAGGTAGTTAAGTATTTGCTTGTTTATAGTCCAAATGGGTAAAGATAGTCAAAAGGTATAAAATAAATAAGTAATGGAAATGTAATGTGCAGCAGACAGCTATATTAATAACACTGTATTGCATATTTGAAAGCTGCTAAGAGAGTAAATCTTAAAAATTCTCATCACAAGAAAAAGTGTGCAACTATTGTGGTGATGAATGTTAACTAGACAAGTTGTGGTGAACATTTTGCAATTTATATGTATATTGAATCATGTTGTATGTCTGAGATTGACATAATGTTTTATGTCAATTATATCTCAATAAAAAAGAAAAAAGCCTACCTGTATGATTTAGGTATCTTATTCACCCATTGCACAGATGAAAACACTGAAGCTGAGAGAGGGGAGGCTATTTGTTCAAGGTTACACAGTGGGAGAGATGTAATCTGAGTTCAGATCTGTCAGATGTCAAAAGACTTGGTTCTTAAATATTTATACCACATTGCAAATTGTGTTACTCCTCTGACACTCAGTTTATTCAATGCTTTCAACTGTTAAATAAGGACATGGATCCTTCTCACTGAATTGGACAATTAGGTGAAGCTGTGTTGGTGAGAGTTGAGCTTGGTGCTTGGTATACAGTAGGTGCTCAGTAAGTGCTTCTTTCTCTGTTACTAAGATCCTAGAACTCTAAGTCTAGGCTTTCTGAGTTGGTTAAGGCCTTATTTCTGACTCCTGACTAAGTCTGTTTGGAATGTGATAGTATATTTTTGAAAAACAAACTAGATTTCTACTAGAAAAAGTTTCTATTTCTAATAGAAAAAGTAATAAATAATCATAAAGAAAAGAAGAAACCCAAGAGAGTGTCAAGCAATATCTTCTCACAGCTATAAACGCTGTTGATATTTTTGCACACTTACAGAAAGTTTCCATTATTCTTTTTATTATTTAATAAGTCGGGGACATCTTTCCAACTCAGTACATGTTGCTATCATTTATTGTCATAGTTGCATAATATCTCATTATTATAATTCAACCATTTATTTACTAAATATTTACTGAGCCCCTGCTCTGTCCAGGACTCAATGTAGGCACCAAGGATATAGCCATGAACAGACATAGTGGTCTCTGCTAGTCAGGGAGCTCACATTTTCTATTTAGCAGCCCCTACTCATGAATAGTCAAGTTGTTCCTAGCCTGTTGATCCAAAGACAATGGTGCTGTGACCCCTCTGTGAACCCGTGAGCATTTATCTGAAGCATGGTTCCTGGAAGGAGTTTGTCAAATCAAAGGGTTCATGTTCCTTTAGGATCTTGATAGATGGTGCAGCTCCCCACCTACCACAATACTGTAGAAAGCGACCTCAAAAAATTTATATGTATGTATGTACGTATGCATGTATCATACATAAGCAGTTAAGTATTTGCTTGTACATGCTTGAAATATCTATGGAGTGAGGAACTTATTGTATAAGCAGTGAAAGGCAAAGAGAAATGATTCTCTTACTGTGCAGAATGTGATAATGCGGAGGAAAGTATAAGGTACCATGGGCATCCAGAGACAAGAACAACTCTTTCTGCCAACTGGTAAAAGGAAGAGTAAATCTTGATCTACGGAAGGTGACTCTCCAGATAGTGAGGATGGAATAGAATGCTGCAGGCAGACAGAGTGTTCAAGGGCTTGAGAGAGAATGATGTGACGTTTGCTACTCAGTAAGAAGTGCAATGTGGCCAGAGGTTCAGGTGAACTGGAAGGGAGAGTGTCAGATAAGGCTGATACTAAGCCAAGGGAGTGAGATGGGTGAATATCCTGGGGGTGGGAGGGAGATCAGTGATTGACACCAGCCTCACTGTGGCAGAGCTGTTGCTTTGGGCCACCAGAAATACAACTAAAGATGTAAGAAAGAGCTGTGCACAAACTCTTAGCCTCATGATGTTAATCCTTCCTGGGAACCCTGGATGAAAATAAGCTTGGTCCCTACTCCTGCCCTGCCTGGCACACCCTCCATTGCATTGACAGTGTGATTCCTGGTGTGCAGATCAAATTGTGCCCACCACTGACTCGAAATGCTTTGAGCTGCTCCACGGCTCTCAGAATCAAGTCCATATTGCTCAGTGCAGCACACAGACGTCTGTGATGTGGACCTGCCTTCATGCTTCCCAGCCTTCTTTCCCTAAACATGATTCTCCAGCTATCCCGTACCACTTGAGTTCAGCCCACCAACGTGATGCTGTTCCATGCCTCTGAGTTTTTCTTCTGCTGTGGATGCCCCATCTTCCCTTCCTTCTTGCTCATGCCTACTCAACATTTCAGGCATAGTTCCAAAGTCCTCTCTTTTGGGCAGCCTTCTTCAAGGGCACACTCTCCCCTATCCCACCTCAGGCTGATCTCAGTGCCCTCCTCTACCTTCCTGAACTACAACATATATGTCTCTGGGAGAAGTGGAGGAAAAAATTCAAGTTTGGTGCCAGAGAGAACTGGTTCTCTCTTATTCTATCTCTTATCCCAAATCTTGGTGACTTTCTGCCAACTAGTCAAGGAATTTGCTTCTATAAAATGAGGCTAATAAACTTATTTCACATGATTGCCATGTGGCTCAAATGGGATTATATATATAAAGCATGGTTCACAATGTCTGACCTTAAACACACGTTCCACCGGAACACCTCTTGCTGTGGGTATTACTACAGGTGCTCTTCCTGCTGTTGCCATTGCTGGAGCATTCTTATTTCCCCCATCGAAAGTATCTGTTTACGTACTTTTTTCCTTTGGGTTTTCCCTTTGCCACAAGAGGGGCCATCTTCCAGGCATCTCCTGTGCTCACTGCAGAGCGTACGTCCTAATTAGGTACCCCAAAGATATTTATTGAAATCAACTAATTAACTATAAAACACATAAATATGTAATATATAATATACCATATCATAGTCATAATAATGGTGGTGATGGCAATGTGCAGTGTGATGGTAGAGATGGCAATGTGTTTTGCAGCCTAAGAGGGCGCTTTGGCATACTTTTATTAAGTTCTACTCCTTACTTCATTTCTTGTTACCAAAGAGCATCATTATTTACCAATGCTCCCACTTAAACAAAGGATGTGTTACTTGCTGCATTAGTTTAAATGTTCCTAAGAAATGTACCTGTGTGCTATCTCTTTGATGAATTTGACCTATAATTTGATTATATAAGAAAACATCTCTGCAGGGGCTCCCTGAGAAACAGGAAAGAACACGGGAGATGAGGAACAGCTGATGGTGAGGATCTCAGCCGGGTGCAGGGAGGAGGTAGTGTTGTTAAGAAAAAAAAAAGGATTTTCATCTAAAATAAAAAAAGGAGAGAGAAAAACAGCTGCATTTATACAAGATAGTAGGATTTGCTTCCATTTATGGACATAATGGGGAAAAATAACTTGAACATTGGGGTTAAAATTGGGTTGAATTGAAAAGAAATCCAGCTGGATAAAATGGCAGATCTGAACTAAAATATAAGGTATTCCTGAAATGGCATTCGAGATGTGAGGAAAATGGTTATACTTTAGGATGGGTGATTGCTCTGCAACCCAGAGGAGACTGGGGCATATGGGGCATATGTTCATTTCAACTTCCCTGGTTTCCAACCTATTAGAGCTCACAGAAACCTCAGTGTCACTGGTCTCACTCTGCACTAGGTACCTGGAGGGCTGAACTGGCCTTCTGGGGCAATGTGTGAGTGAGGATGCCCATGCTTCTGCACCATTATTTCTCAATCCTGGCGAGGCAGTCGATCAGTATAAATTGAAGCCCCATCTACTTTACCTCCACACCGTTGCTCAACTTGTCATTACCTGTCACGCAATGATACTGCAATTTCCCATCTACCCAAGACAGAAACCTTAGTATCATCCTCTTCCCTCATTTCCTCTCAACTCCTTATCCAGTTCATCAACAAGTGTGTCAGTTTACCTCCTAAATATGTCTCGGATCTGAGCACTTCTCTCTTTCTCCACTCCCAGGCTGCTAGTCCAACTTCCAACATCTTTTATATCTAATTGGTCCCTCTGCTTCCCCTCATGCCTTTTGGATACCCAGTTTCCTAACGGCAGCCAGAAGGAGCTCTTACAACCGAAGTCAGACCTTCAGTGACTCGAAAACAAACTTCCTTTTGGTCTACCAATCCTGAATCATGGGACTTACATCTTCCACCTCAAACCTGCTCCTACTGTTCTCCCTTTCATCTAATGTACTTTAGTCCCAGTCTTCACTCAGGGTTTTCATTTGGCCATGCATGCTCTCTATTCTTCAGCGGCCACCAGGGTCCCCAAGATTTCAACACCCAACCTCTCTCAAATCCTTAATCCTTAAGATCCATATGCATAATCTCGGGGTATCCATCCTTGATCTTCAATGTTCTCACTCCCTCATACCCCCCACAGATATGGTTACCTCTGCCTGAAACATCTGTCCCTTGCCCTCTATGCCCTCTTTGTTAGAAGAGTGAAGAGAGACAAATCTAGACCACCTCAAGGTCCCACTTTTCCCCCATAAAGAGACTTGCTAGCAGATGGCATAGTAGGTCTGCTTCCCTTTTTCCTGGAACACATGCTGCTGTGGATCTAGTCCACCTTCGTGTGTGTGATAATGCATGCTGGGGAGATTGTGTGCTCTGTGCTACTTCTCCATTTCTTAGCTTCTCCCCGAGAAGCCCATTTCATGTATCCATGATGCATGGTCTTAGTGTGTGTGCCTGGTGACTGACTTCATCTTATTCCCATCTCTGGAATATATATGCCAAGGGGGAGGGCACCCACCTGGCTCATTTACCTCCATCTTCTCCCTTCCTCTTCGTGTAGTGCTCAAGAGTGCTGACTCTGGCAGTCAGCAACCTGTGCAGAATCTTAACCCCAAAACTTACTGGATGTGTCAATTTGAAAAAGTGATTTCAAATCTCTTTGTCTCCTTTTCATCCTCATAAAATGGGAAAACTAGCAGAACCTGTGTTGTAGGTTCTTGAGAATTAATCTATCAGAATTCATCAAACATGTAGGACAGTGCTAGGTACTTGGAAGGTCCCATGTTAGTTTGGATTACCCTTTTTATGGTAGATGCTCAATACATGTAGGAAAGAATGAATGGAAAAACTATATAAATACCAGCTTAAAACATCACCTCTTTCATGAGGCCATTCCTGAAATCCCAGCTAAATCAGGTTCCTCTCCACCAGGGCACATTGTCACAGTTTGTCATTTCCTCCTTTGTGTCTTTTTTTTTTTTTAAAGATTTTATTTATTTATTTGACACAGAGAGATCAGATCACAAGTAGGCTGAGAGGCAGGCAAAGAGAGAGGAGGAAGCAGGCTCCCTGCTGAGCAGAGAGCCCGATGTGGGCCTCGATCCGAGGACGCTGAGATCATGACCTGAGCCGAAAGCAGAGGCTTTAACCCACTGAGCCACCCAGGCGCCCTCCTCCTTTGTGTCTTAGTCTCAGGGGTTTCTCTCCCCGACAAGGTATGAACACTCCAAAGACCAGCCGCTGTTTGCTTCATTGGGTCATTTTCTCATGTGCCCAGCACATGGTGTTGCCCAAGATTAAGTACTTAATGAAGGAAATGGAACACAAAGATGGAAAACCTATGGAGTGTGTCTAAGTGACTGTGTGTTCCAGAAATGCCTGACATTGGAGGCCAATGTTGTATACCCTGGGATTGTATGCACATGGACCACATGGCTTTAGTGATACAAACAAAGCTATTCAGGGAACTTTGAGGACCCAGATGCCAAAGATTAATGGAACCAATAAATTTGAATGTCCATGTGTCTACCCTTCAAATCAGAACAGAATCACATGTGGCTAAAGTCATGGTCTTTGGGGTCAGAACTGGTTGTGAATCTTGGTTCTGCCACCTGCCGGCCAGGAGACTTAAGACAAATGCTTTAGCATTTTTGGGCCTCAGTTTCTCAGTCTATATAATGAGGGATCATTACCATTCATCTCATGGTCGTGAGAATTAAACCAGAGAATGCATGTGATTTGCTTAGGATATATGACTTATCTTATGTGTACCTCAGCCTCTATCTGGGTCTCCACTAAAAAGAAAGGAAAGGAATAAAAGAGAAAAAAGAGGGTGGCTGGGTGGCTCTGTTGGTTGTGTCTGACTCTTGATCCCGGCTAAGATCTTGATCTCATGGTCGTGAGTTTGAGCACTGTGTTGGGCTCTACGCTGGGTGTGGAGCCTACTTGAAATTAAATTAATTTAATTAATTTAATTAATTAAATTAAATTAAATTAATAGAAAAGAGAGAAGAAAGAGAGGAGAAAACAGTACATGAGGAACAGTATATGAGGAATGTATTAGAAGTGTGTGGAGGAGGAGGGTTAAATGGCATAGAAGATTAGAGGAGGCAGTCTTGGTGCCCATGGGGAGGAATGAGGGCCTGAAGAGAGCCTGTGTTTGCCCTACAGAACNAAGATTAGAGGAGGCAGTCTTGGTGCCCATGGGGAGGAATGAGGGCCTGAAGAGAGCCTGTGTTTGCCCTACAGAACCCAAGAAAATTTGAAGACTTGGAAACACCATGAACTTCTAAAGGCCAGAGGTGAGGACTAAGACTCAAAACACTAGAATGCTTGAAAGTCTGACACAGAACAGTAAGACCTTAGATCTCCCACTTCTTTTTTTTTTTTAATTTATTCATTTGACACAGAGAGAGAGATTACAAGTAGGCAGAGAGGCAGGCAGAGAGAGAGGAGAGAGGAGGCAGCAGGCTCCCTGCTGAGCAGAGAGCCCGATGTGGGCCTCGATCCCAGGACCCTGGGATCATGACCTGAGCCGAAGGCAGCGGCTTTAACCCACTGAGCCACCCAGGCGCCCAGATCTCCCACTTCTTGCTGCCAGGAGACAACCCCTCTTCCCTCCTCCATGGACTCGAGGTTTGGTCTCAGGCCTTGAGAACACTAGTCAGAGTGGAGTGGAAAAGAGATGCATCAAATGAAGTAAGAGGCATCAAATGAAAGTTTGCAGACTGAAGGATGAGACATAGCAAACTTCCCTAGTCCCTGCTTCCTGATTCACTTCCAGAACGTCAGCCTCAGCCTCCTGTCACTGCCAACATACATAGAAGATCACAGATTCTTCTTTGGAGATATGGAATTACTGAAGAGAAAACTGCTTCAAATCTTGATGTCCTGGTCATGCAGATGTCTCCCCAATGAAAAACCCAGTTTGCCTACATTGCACCTCGGAGCTACAATGCATCTCACAGAGCTGCCACTCATGTCTCAGGGGCTCATTCTCACAGGTATAGCATCACTTGATACTTGAAAAATTCCAGAAAGATGCCAACATGAAAGACAGAGATAAAAACAGAGAAGAAGAAACTCAGAAGGAGTAAAGACAAAAAAAGAGAGCAAAAGAACATTTAAAAATTGTATAATTAACATCTTTAAGGATAAAGGCATGATATTGAGTCCATAAAAAAAAACAGGATGACTTAATGAAGGAACAATAAAAAAGGAATAACTCTTTGATTTTAAAAATAGAATAAATGAAATGAAAAATTAAATAGAAAGTCTGGTAGAAATGTCAAGAAAGTCTTTTAAAAACTGGAGCTAAAATCAAAGAGGTGAACATTAGACTAGAAGAGATAGGAAAAATTAGAGAACTGATTTAGGGGATCTAATATCCAGCTAATGGGAATCCTAGGAAGAGTAAAGAGAAAAAAACTTGGGAGGATGTTATCAGAGAAATAGTACAGAGAACTTTCTCAGAATAGAAGGGCTTTTCAGATTGGGGGCCTCCCTCCCATCCCCACCACAATGAATGAAAAGAGACCCACAGCGAGGCACGACATCAAGAAATTTTAGATTACCATGAAACTGAGAAGAATTAAGGTTTTTAGATGAAAAAGCGAGTCAATACAAAGATATTAGGTTCAGAATGGCATTAAAGAATGCAATAATGACACAATATGCTGGAAGACAAAGAGCAATATCCTCAAAATTCTGAAGGACATTTATTATTTTCAACAAATAATTCTCTATTAAGTCACTTTTCAATCAAGCCTGAGTGTAAACTAAAGCCATTTTTAGACAGTAAAAGATTTAAAAATTTTATCTTTCATGCACCCATTCTTATGAAGCTACAAGAAGATACAATTCAGTAAAAAGGGGGAGTAAACCAATAGGGAAACATAGGGAATCCAACAGAGAGGCAGTGGAAGGGAATTCCAGATCACAGCCATAGAGCAGTCCTGAGGATTCATGAAGTCTATGTTCAGATTTCCAGCCACGGCACAGGGGAGGGGAAGCCAGGCAGAGCCCAGTGCACTCGAGGAGTTGAAGAGACAGATGTGGGGGTCCTGGGAAGATGAGGCAATAAAGGTCACAAGGTATGATACCCATGGAGAGTATACTGTCTAGAGAACTCTGGAGAGTTACAGAGGGTCTCCTCCCTCAAATACACAGTTGAGTAGCAACAAATACAAGTCTGTGTGGAAGTCATTCAAGACCAAAGAAAGCCACCCAAAAGGATTAGAGAGAACAGTGTCCAGAGCTTATACAGGGTTAGGAATGATGCCTTTTTCCAACAGCCACAGCAGAAAACCTCATAATTCTCAAGGTATTCATGAATCAAAGTTTTGCAAGAATATCTGTCACCTAGTCAAAAATTATCAGGTATGCAAAGAAGTAAGAAAATGTGACCCATAATTGAGAGAAACATCAATCCATTGAAACTGATACAGAAATAACACAGATGAGGGGCCCCTGGGTGGCTTAGTCAGTTAAGCTTCTGACTCGATTTTGCCTCAGATCATGATCTCAGGGTCCGGGGATCCAGCCCTGCATCAGGCTTCTCACTCAGTGGGGAGACTACTTGAGGATTCTCTCTCCTTCTCCCTCTGCCCTTCTCCTGATGAACTCTCTCTCTAAATCCTAAAAAAAGAAAGAAAGAAAGAAAGAAAGAAAGAAAGAAAGAAAGAAAGAAAGAAAGAAAGAATACAGATGATAGAATTGGTAGATAAGGCATTAAAAGTTACTACATCTATATTTCATGTGTTTAAGAAGCCAAAGGAATGAGTGAACACATGACGTAGAGACATAGAAATTTTAAAAAGACCCACATCAAAATTCTAGAGATGAAAATCATAACGTCTGAGATGAAAACCACACTGGATAGCATTAACAGCAGATTAGGCATTGTGCAAACCTTACTCAAAGATGATCTTGATTATGTAATAGCTACAACATATTTTTAAAATCCTGGAGGAAACAGTTCCCCTACCTTAATTCTCATTTATAATCAACACCGGACTTTCCTATTGACAGTGCCTGTGAGTTAATTAAGAAATAATTTGGCATTGATGTTAAGAAACCTGGCACATCCTTCATCAAAATAGACTCTTCTCAGGCCATGGGGATAAATGCTGCCTGTTTAATGATACTAAGTGGTTGGCTCATTAGCTTGTCAGGAATAAATCCCCTTTTCCAAATACCTGCATGCCATGTTTTTAACCTTTTGTGCTAAGAGAAGAGCCTAGTGGGAAAGACTCAGGGTTTGAAGCCCGGTTTTCAGTAACATTCAGTAAATATGCATTGAATGTGTTCTGTATTCCAGGCATGGTGTGAGGAGCTGGGGCTCCACTGATGAACAAGTCATAGCATGAAGCTCAGAATCGAATGGCGGAGACACACAGGAAACTTGCTGTTCTGACATCAGGATGAGGCTAAGATGGGAGAGAAGAGGGGCTCATGGGAGCATGTAGGGAGGCATCTTTTCAGATTTGGAAGCCAGAGAAGACTTGCTGGAGGAAATGAGGTCTCCTATGGGAGCAGAAAGTTGAGCAGGTCTTCACACACTAAAGAATTGGAGGAAGATGATTCTGGGAGAGGAACCAGCCACAGGCTCAGTCAAGAACAGGCAGGGCATCTTTGGGAGACTGCAAGGCATGCAGTGTGGTCAGAAGTTGGAGACAGGACTCCAGTGAGAGCTCAGTGAGAGGTAAGTCAGGGGAGGTTCAGTTGAGATATTGTCCTGAAGGAAAGGGAAGGAATTGAAGGGATTTAGAATGTGATTGCACTCACATTTTGGTGTTGACTCGGCATACGGTGTCGGAATGGAAGAGAAGGCTGCCACCATAATCCGTGAGCTGGGATGTCAGACTCAATTGGGGCAAAGGCTGCAAGCACAGGGAGAAATGTACATGAAAAAAATTATTTAAAGTAGTCTCGACACTCAATGTGGGGCTCAAACTTATATCGTTGAAATCAAGAGTTGCTGCTCCTCTGGCTGAGCCAGCCAGATGTCCCTGGAAATGGACACTTTCAAGTGAAATTCAGGAACTGAATTCAATAGGATATGGTGATTGTGTACTTACTGGAGGCAGAGAGACAGGGAGGAGTCATATACCCTTGTTGGCTAGAACAACTGTAAGCCCTAACCCATTGGATTCAGTCTACTCGGACTTCTACCCTGAGTGCCCACCTAGCTCCCAGTTATCACTGCCAGTGTGGACGAGTGTGTGTTAGGTTCCTGGTCTTTGAACTCACTTGGTTTTCAATGTTTCCTCATAACACTTGTGCATTTCTCAGATCAGCTCTCTTCCCTGTTCTCTGTAGTGTTTCACACCTCTCTGCTCTCCTTAAATCTCCCATGCAATCATCATTCCTTTTCAGTTCACAGGCTCACCTCCTGTTTCCTAAAAACAAACAAGGCCAACCAAATTGATATCTTTCACCACCTCACTCCTTTGTGCTCATCTATCCTCTCAGCCTTGCCTTCAAGGATTCCCATGCTCTGTTGCAAGGATAAGCCCTCTGCCTGTGCGCCAGATGGCCTCCCTTCCCACCTCTGTCACCTGCTCTATGGCTCCCTGAATTTTCTTCTCCTTCTTCAGCTTCCCTTCTCTTCTGTCTCCTTCCCATCAGCACCTAAGTATTTCTAAGCCTCTGCCATCTTGGAAGACCCTCTATGCCTGCCTTGAGTCGTTCTGGTTTCCACAGCTCTCTCTCTTTCTATTATGTTTCCTAACGATCCAGCCATGCTCTCTTTCATCACTTCTGATGTACCATTGATTCTCAGCCTTATGAGGCCAACAGTGCCTTTCTTGGGTTGAATCCAATGGGTATTTTCTTAGCCATTATATTACTTTTCCTCCTGAAACTATTGGGTAGTTTCCCCTTTGATGTCCCACAGGCCCTGGAACTCATGCTGTTTCCCACCTTTAGGTCTACACACATTTTGCTATCTTGAACACCCTAACCTTTCATCGAGTAACACAATCTTCTTTGTTCTTTCAGATTTAAGGCATGTGTACTCTTCTCTAGGAAGCTTTTTTCAGATGAGTTTTCATATATTCTAGAACTATGCCTATTTTAATTTTCACTCTGTACTATAAATGCCTATGTTCATGTTTCAAATTTCTGAGTTTAATTACCTCTTGTAACCCCAGTGTTTGGACCAAGACTGGTGCACAGTAGACACTCAATAAATATTTGTTGAATATATAAGGTCAGAAAGAATGGTCTTTATAGCCAGCATTTGTTTTTGAATCTGCCTTTAAAAAGGTGCTGCTGGGGGCGCCTGGGTGGCTCAGTGGGTTAAGCCTCTGTCTTCGGCTCAGGTCGTGATCTCAGGGTCCTGGCATCGAGCCCCGCATTGGGCTCTCTGTTCAGCGGGGAGCCTGCTTCCCCCTCTCCCTCTGCCTGACTCTCTGCCTACTTGTGATCTCTCTCTGTCAAATAAATAAATAAATAAATCTTAAAAAAAAAAAAAAGGTGCTGTTGCCTTTAGGTTTCCAATCCAGGAATTTCCAACATCTCCCCACTGATACAGTCTAGGAAGAGGGGATCACAAATTTAACTTCATGCCAGCTCTCTGGGGGTTATCCAAAGATTTCAGATCCTGTCAGATGCCTTCCTCCTTGCAGTTACTCACTCTAAGGTCCTCGTAAGTTCACTTCTCTTTTCCATTTCAGGATGAGAGGTGTACTGCTCCTGGTTGTCACTAGGTTCGGGTACTGCACTATTCCTTGTTGGATAGTCTATCCTTGCCTGTCTCTGCAAATACTCTCTTTATTATCCTCTCCTCAACTTACTCAACCTGAGTTTGCTCTCTGCTTCTTGCCAATCTGGGCAGTGGGCATAATGAATTGGGAACCAGTTCCTCAATATTTAGACCGTATCCCAGCACTCAGTTGATGTTTATGGAATGAGTATTGAGTATTCTGTGATAAAATACTACAAAAGTTGTTTACTTTTGTAGTTTCATGGGGTAATCATGGAATATAATAACTGGGCCTTGATCTTACCTATTTCCCAGCTAAGGCACATCACATCATTTTATCTAGGAGGCCTTTTAGTGTGGGTTGTGGCAGCACTAGAGTATGAACTATCAGGCTGAGAAAAGACTTTGGAGTTGCATAGGCTTGGGTTTGTATCCTAGAGCCACCACTTAGTGGCTTGGGGACTTGGGCATCCTGTTTTATCAATTGCAAATTGAAGACGATATTGATTATGTCACTGAGTTGTTTAAGAAGATTAGATGAGCTAGTGCATCTGAAGTCCCAGGGACAGAATGTAGCACTTGGCACTCACTGGCTGCCATTTTTAGCAGAACGTGGATTTCCAGGTTGAGGTATGTGTTCCACTCTACCATTTGGTCAATGAAACTAAAAAGAACATGAGGTAGTTCTGTAGATAGAAAGGGCTTGAGTGGTCCAGCTTCTAGTGTGAACCTCCTGGCTGTTAGACTGGTGATAAGGTGAAGGAGACTTGCAATTTGTTCTCAGCCTTCTTTTCCTCCAGACTCTGATTTGATGTTTGTGGCTTCTCCTCTTTCCTACTGCCTTTACATTTGTTTTTGTAACTCTAAAATTCTCATTCTCATAGAACACAGAAAAGGAGGGAAAAATGTGGTTCAAGAGAGCTTGATACTTACTTGTTCCCCTGAATCTTCTTTCCTTCTTAACACAGGTTTCTTCCTGGAAAGAGCCTTCCCAAGGTGGTGGGTGCCCTATTAAACTGGAGGCTTCTGTGAAGCCTCCAGTAAACTCTTACTTTCAAGGGTAGAGTTTGTGGGTCTGCAGTCCTAATCCAACAAGTCTCTTGATGTAGCAGACATTTCCTGTATTCTTATTTCCTTCCCAAGTATTTTGGAGCTTGTGAGCTCAGATATAATGAATGGAGCCATTAGAGTGAACAATCATTCAACAGCATAAGTTATTTTAATGGGCCCATCACCTGAAACTAAACTTTCACCATCTGTTCTACCCTTTAACTGCAAATGCAAAAAGAACACCATCCCCAATGGCATCATAAAAAGTTAGATATAAGTGATTTAAATGCATGTTTTGGTTCTGTATTCAGTGCAATATATATCTGAAAGAAGGCTCATATTGGATTTATTTTTTTATGACAGAATCAAAGTTCAGAGTAGAAGAGTTTCTCTGTTCTCAAAAGAGTGGCTTTTTAGTTGGCATGGAATATAATTCTACCATGTGATCCATTCATTCATTCATTCAGTCAGTCAGTCAGACTTTTTTCCTCCACAAAGTATTTAGGGAATTCCATCATGTGCCTGGCATTGTACTAGACACTGAGAATATAAAAGTTAACAGTGACAATTGGCAAGACCCCTGAAACTTCCATAGGAAAATAAAATAGAGCATTTCTTATAAGTAAACATAAAAGTAGTATAAAAACCCAGACATAAGTTTCATTTCTGCTTCAGAATGGTAAGATGTTAGAGTGGAAAGTTTGCAATTAGCCAGGTCTTGGTTTTAAACTCTCAATTCTTCCACAATGGGACCTCTCTGAGTCTGTTTCCTTATCTGAAATTTATTTACATATTTGATTCTATTTCCTTATCTGAGAAATGGGAAGAATAATATCTTACTTATGGGTATGCTGTGATTGAATGAGTTATATATGCTGGCTCCATAGTTGGCACTCTATGTTGATTCTCTGTCTACTTTCTAACTTGCATTTTTAATAGATTTGGGGAAATTACTTTTCAGACATAAAATGATAGACTCATAGAACACCAGACGAGGAGAGGGTCTAAGGAATATTCAGCTCTTCATTCAATGTTTCTTATTTTATAGACAATCAAATCTAATTTACAGTGGTGTCTAAAACATTCTGTCTACAAGGTGTCTAAAACAATTCCTATACATGGACCACTTTATTAACATATTGTGAACCTTATAAAATATATGTATTAGAAATAAAGCCTGAGGTGATGATGAGTTGAAGAACATTTGTTGTTTAATGAATTGTGATGACTTCATACTATGCTTAAAGCTCGCATCCTGGTCTCTCAGAGAAGATTACATTATTAGGAGAAGTTCCTTATTAATGTGAATTTTTAATTCCACAGTGCAACACTTTAAAAAATGTTTTTGGGTTTTTTTTGCTGATTTAATTATTTCTATCTTGTGATGGGGCTAAGACTTAGTATCAGGAAGAGAAAATTCAGACCTACAATTTTCTTATTTTTCTCTCATTCTTGTATAATGCTCAATCCAGTTTCTTTTTTTTTTTAAGATTTTATTTATTCATTTGAGAGAGAGAGAGAGTGAGCAAGAGCACGAGAGGGGAGAAGGTCAGAGGGAGAAGCAGACTCCCCGCAGAGCAGGGAGCCTGATGTGGGACTCAATCCCGGGACTCTGGGATCATGACCCAAGCCGAAGGCAGTCACTTAACCAACTAAGCCACCCAGGCGCCCCCTCAATCCAATTTCTTTGCAGGGGTATTTGCAATCCTTTCTCCATTTTGTGATTATTAGGTTGATTAAAACTGGACAATAAAATGCCCAAATTCACTTAGCCGGCTGCATGTTAATATGCTGACAGTGAATTGACAGGTGAGGAAGCTGCTACTGTCTCTAGTACATCCTGGAACTTATTCTTGAGGGTCCCCTGTGGGCACTGTGTGCAGGCACGTGAACCCTCTGACAAAAGGGCCAAAGGAGGGTGAGAGTGTCAGTCTGTATATCAAATACCAGTAAGACTTTTCAGATTTTTTTAAAGGTAAATAAATAATTACCCTAGTATTTTCTTATATTTGAAATGATGATCTTGCCCATTTCACTTTGAAGGCCATTGGATTTGTGGAAGAGAAAAAACTAGAGTCTGAGTCTGCTGATTTCCCAATTAGAGTTTTTTCCTTAAAAATATAAGGAAGCAAATAGTAAAATTTGCATTTTTAGTTAGTATAACATGTGTTCATAAAATTGTACATGCTCTAAGTGTCCACTTTTGTGCATTTTCCCTGAAGTGAACACACATGACCAGTCATGAAGGTCAGGAGTTAGAACCTTCCCAGCACTCCAGTAAGCTCGTGTGCTTCCTCCTTCCCCTAAATAACTCCTATCCTAATCTGGTTTTAAATTTTATATATACAGGATCATACAATAGGAATTATTTTGAGGCTGAATTTCTTGTATTTAACATTATCTTTTTGAGACTGATCTGCGTTGGTAAATGTGGCAGAAATTCCTTCATTTTCTTTGCTATGTAGTCTTTCATTGAGTCTAATACTATGTATTTATCCATTCTGAAGCTGATGAACATTCAATTGGTTTCTAATGTCTGACTATTAGGAATAATCCTCCTATGAGCATTCTTATACATTTGGTATGTATATGCCTGCATTTCTTTTGCATACATACTTAGGAGATATATATATATATAGCAGTGACATAGCTAGGTAGACATATGTTGAGCTCTAGTATATAGAGCGAATATCAGTCAACTATTATTTTAATAATGCTACATGATTAACCACATAAAAATGAGTTGCATTCAACAGTAAGCATTTAATACTCGCAAATCTGTGGGTTGGCTGGGGTGCTGATGATCTAAGCTGAACTCAGCTGGACTCAGATCAAAACTGGATATTAGTTCAGATCTGCTTCGTATGTCTGTCATCCTTTTGGACCGGTGACTTGTCAAGGCAAACTTTTCTTATGGCCAACCAAGCCTCTTCTCAAGGCTGGAAATAAGATTGTTTAACTGCTAGCGCACATTTTGAGCCTCTGCTCACATTATGTCCAGCAACATCCATTGTACACACAAGTCACATGTCCAAACCTGAGGGATGCAGGAAATTTGTTCCATCTACCATGAGGTATTTGTTACTGTGTGGATATAGAATTAAATTCTATTGCACAGAAATGAAGAATTAGAACCCATAATTCAATTGACCATCTAGTCTTTTAAAGTATACCAAGATACATGCCAGCAGTGGTTTCTGAAAGTTCTCATTATTCTGCTTCCTCAATATTTGGTATTTTTAGTCTGTTCAAAGGTTGTCATTCAATGTCATGGCTTAATTTATATCTCCCTAATGATTAATGAGGTTTCATACCTTCTCATATGTTTATTGGCCTTTCCTGAACTGCTTGCTCAAGCCGTTTACCCAATAAAAGGTCAGGTTGCCTGTCTTCTTCTTACTGATTCATAAGATATATTCTGAAATTAAATCTTTGTTGGTTATCTTTTTCCACTCTGTGTCTTGTCTTTTTATGCTCTTGATTGTGTCTTTGGATGAACAAGCATTTTTAATTTCAATGTAGTCCAATTTGTCAATCCTTCCCTTTATGATTAATGCCTTTTATGTCTAGTTTTAAAAATCTTTGCCAACCCTGAGGTCAAAAAGATATTCTCCTATGTTTTTTTGTAACATCTTTATTGTTCTTTTCATATGTAGATCTACAATCTGGACTAGACTTTTATGTATTTTATGAAGTAATAGTCCAGATTCACATGGATATGTAAGTGATGCAATATCATTTATTGAAAAACCATCTTTTTCCACTGCACTGTCCTGTTATTCTCATGTCAAACATCCATCGTGTGTTGTTCATTCCAGGACTCTCCATCCCATTTCATTGGACTATTCATCTATCTTTATGTCAATGCTATGCTCTCTTAATTCATGTAGCGTCATGTTACATCTTAATACCTGACACCATAAATCCTGTAGCTTTGTTCTTTAAGATTGTCTTGACTTTTCTTGACCCTATGATTCCATTAAAAATATTTAAACCAGCTTGTCAATTTTTATAGCAATCTTCCTGGATATTGATTTAAATTACAGTGATTAACTTGTAGAGAGTTAATCATTACAGAATTTTTGCAGTACATGAACATGATATATTTCTCTATTTTTTAAGTTTTTAAATTGCTTTCTCAATAGATTTGTTTGCGGAGGTCTTGCACCTCTCTCTCATACCATCTCTGTTTCTGTCTCTTTTTCTCAATATTATTTCTAATTATTTGATATTTTTGATGCTAATGTAAAAGCCATATTTTAAACTTAATTTCTTAGTAGTCTGTTGCCAATATATAGAAATAAAATTAAATTTTTATATTAAGCAATTGTCCAGTAATCTTGCTAGTTTTACTTATAAAGTCGGATATCTCTATTATTTTAGATTTTCTATATACACAATACTGTTATCTGTGGATAATGACACTCTTGCTTCTTTATTCCAAACCCTATCTGTTTTATTTCTTTATTTTGCATCATTACTTTGAATATCTTACCTTTAAGTAGGATGTTTTCTGAAGGTTTTTTTGTAGGTACCCTTAATCTAGTGTAATACATTCCCTTCTAGTCCTAGTTTGCTGAGAATTTTTGGTGGTGAATCTTATCAAATTTTTGCATTATTAACATATTCATATAATTTTCTTATGTTATTCTTTAAATACAATAGATTATTTTTATTGATTTTTGCTATTAAGTTGATCTTATGTTCCTGAAATAAACATAATGTGGTCATACTGTATTATCCTTTTTATGTGTTGCTGAATTTATTTTGTTAATATTTTGTTTGCTATTTTAAAAAAATTATGTTTATGTTAGATATTGGTCTCTGATTTTTTTCTTGCAATGTCTTTGTCAGGCTTTGGTATCAAAGATATATTGGCCTTATATAATGACTTGGGAAATGTACCTTCTTTGATGTCATCTTTGTCTATACTGTAGAAGAATTTGTATATTATTGATATTATTTTTTTCCCTAAGTGTTTGGAAGAACTCACCAGTGAAGTTATCTTGGCCTTGAATTTCTTTATGGAAATATTTAATTATTTTAATATCTTTAGTGTACACAGAGATATTGAGATTATTTCTTTTTTTATCAGTTTTGATAAGTTGTTTTCTAATGAGTTACTTGCTTAAGTTTTCATATTTATGGAAACAAACTGATCATAATATTTTAGTACTTTTAGTGTCTGTAAGATCATTTATGTTTTTCACTTATATTACTTTTTTGCAACTTAGTATTTTTTTCCTTGACGTGTTTTGCAATGAATTTACCAATTATATGAAATTTTCACACATCAGTGTTTGGATTTATTGATTCTATGTATTACACATTTGTATTATATTGAATTAATTTAAAACTTTGCTTTCACTTTTTTCCTTCTTGACTTGTCCCTCTTGCTATCATCTTATATCACTGACCTCTAACCATTCTTCCTACATGATATATTTAACTGAGGTATAAATTTTACTACATGCATGGTTATAGCCACACAGTGTAAGTTTTAATATATTGCATTTTTATCATCATTTTGTTTAAATTATTTTTAATCTCCATTTTGATTTATTCTTTGACTCATGAGTTGAGAGTGTAAAGTATAAATTCAAAATATTAGATTTTCCACTTAGCTTTTGTTGTTCTGTTCTTGTTTAATTTCACAATATAGTCAAAGAATATATTGTAGTTTAATCATTTTGAATTTGTTGAGACTTACTTTATAGTACAGCATATGACAATTTTGGCAGATCTTATATGGGAATCCTAAAATAATATATTTTCTGCAGTTGTTGGATATATTATTTTAAATAAGTCAATTAAGTTCATTATTCCATATGTGTTCAAATCTTACATTTCCTTAAGAATTTTTTTATGGCATGTTCCATCAATTACTGAGAGAAATATGTGAAAATCTCCCATTATTATTATAGTTTTACATATTTCTCCTTTGAATCTAGTCTTTTTTTTTTTGGCTTTATATATGTGAAAATATGTTGTTTTGTGCATAAAAACTTAGATTAATTTTTTCTTCTGATGGATTGACTCTTTTATCATTACTATATATCCTTTTTTGTACCTAGTAATATTCCATGCTCTAAAGTCTGTTCTGTTTCCTATTGGTTCCATGATACACATTTTCCATTATTTTACTTTTACCATTCTGTATTCTTATATTTAAGCAATATCAGTTGAGAGTAGCATATACTTGTTTTTTTTTAATCCAATCTGACAATCTTTGTTTTTTCATTAGAGCATTTAATTTGTTGATATTTTATGTAATTACTGATATATTTGGATTTAAATCTGCTATCTCCCTACTTGTATTTTATTTGTTCCACTTTGTTCATTTTTCCTCCTTTCTTGACTTCCTTTTTTAATGCCTAATTCTTTTTTATTATTTCCCTTTCCTCTATTTGCTTGTAAGTTTTACTTTTTTATATCTTGAGTCCCCTTTCCTCTGGCTTCCAATAATCAATTCCTTATTTCCGTCCGTCTCTCACTAGTAGTACCTTCAACATCATATTTCTACCAACAGCCTCTTCATGATGATGTAGGTGTTCTCTAATATGATATGTGTTCTCTCTCATGATTCTTACTTCCTTTAGGTCCTCACTAACAGAGTAATTAACATCAGTATTTCTACTACCTCCTTTCAAAGAAATCCAGGCTTTTTTTTTTTTTAAATCATGCTTCTCAAAATTTTTCTAGCCCCTGCCAATTGCACAATTCTAAAACCACACATATTTTTAGGTATTTGTCTTAACAGCACCCCACTTTCAGGTACAAAATTGTTGCTGTAACAAATTACAATAAATTCGGTGATTTAAAACAATGTAAGTATATTACTTATAGTTATGGAGGTTAGAAGTGTGAAATGAGTCTCATGAAGGCATTGACTGGGCTAAATCCCTTGTGGATACTCTAAGAGAGAATCTATTTTATTGTTTTTTCTAGCTTCTAGTAGTAGCTCACACTCCTTGGCTCTTGGTCCCCTTCCTCCCTCTTCAAAGATAGCAGTGACCACTCAAGTCTTTCTCATATTGTATACTTTGACTCTTTTGCCTCCCTATTCCACATTTACAGGCCTGTGTAGTTACACTGGGTCTAAATAATCCAGGATAATCTTTTTTTCTTAGGGTCAACTGATTAACAATCTTAATTCCTTCTTGCCAGGTACTGTACTATAACATTCTGGGGGGTGAGATTTTTGGGATTAAGATGTGTACAACTTTGTGGGGCCATTATTCTGCCTACCTTATTTTTGCTACAGGTTTCTGTATCCTTTAACAAGCAGATTTTTATTAATGTTTTTTAAACAAATTAAGGAAGTGTCTTTGAAATTTCATGAGAAACAGTTGTATATTCATTCACTCGTTTATTCATTCGTTGTGAACATGTTTTTAAATGCCAATCTTGGTTTTGAGAGTACTCTGGGAGGAGGTTTCAAGATGGAAACTGTCTCTCAGAGGCAGCAGTGCTTTCTCGGTAAGCCCACAGATTCTAGAACCTAACTGCCTGGGTTTGAATTTAGAACCTCAGTGGAGACACTATTGAGCTCTCTGATTGTGGGATAGTTTTTTCCCCTGCATACCTCAGCTTCTTTATGTTCACAAAGAGCTTGAAATAGTGCCTGGCATATATAAACAGTAGATAAATGTTTGCCTTTATTATCGTTTTTATTTTCTTCCCTCAAGGAGCTCAAGGTTTGGCTGTGGATTTAGACAAGTAAACAAAGTGTTATTATTTCCATGATAGAGGCAGATTTTGGATACAATGAGGCTTAATTAATTCTGGTTACACTTTAAAGTCAATTTTTCTGAACATAAGCAAATTATTTTCTCTTCCTCCACTCTAATCTGCCCTATCTCCTGGGCTGCCCCAGGAACTACCACAGTTCTCCATTCATCCATATCAGAAATCTGAGTGCTATCCTATTCTTCGCTGGCCCCTATCCATCACATCTCATTGGTGGTCTAGTCCTGTCAATACTCTCTCTTTAGCATCTAACTTTCCTCTTCCCTTCTTGACATTCCTCTTGCTATATCCTCTTTCAGGCTTTCATCACCATTGACGTTGATGATTTTAACATTAGCTTTGATGCCTGCTGTAGCTCCAGGCACCGCATCCGTGTTCAAGTCAGGAAAAAGAAGGAAGGGGAAAAGTCTTCTCTTTACATTGTATTGGTCAGAACTGAATCCCATGTCTACTATTTCCTGACCAAGCACTGGAGAAGGGAATGATTAAGCCAGTTTTGATATATTCCCTAGGTTGGTGAGGCGATTGACTTCTAGGAGATCAAGAGATCTCTGTATGTTACTTGAATCAAGGTTCTGTTAGCAGAGAAGAACTAGCAAATGATGTTGGTGCTATAGACTGACTATCGTGCCCCCTCAAAATTCATATGTTGAAACCTTATCCTAAATGTGATGGTATTTGAAGGTGGGACTTTTGAGAGGTGATGAGGGCAGAGCTCTCATGAATGGGATTCATGCCTTCATAAAAGAGGCCCCAGAGAGCTTTCTTGCCCATTCCACAATTACGTATACAAGGGCATTGCCAGAAGTTGGCAGTCTGAGACCCAGAAGAGGACTTTTACCAGAACTCAGCCATGCTGGTGCCCTGATCTTGGACTTCCAGCCCACAGCTGTGAGAAATAAATTCTCTTGTTTGTAAGCCACCCAGTCTATGGCACTTTGTTATAGCAGCCTGAAGTGATTAAGAGAGTTGAATAAGCCACCTGCAGCATCTGCCACAGCATATGTTCTTGATCTGTCCCCAGGGATACCTCTCCAAGCTAATATCTCATCAATCATTGTTGCATTGCTAATCCTCTTTCTCTTCCCAACCAATCTGAGCCTCAGATATAAGCACTTTTCAAGGTGCCATTGGTGCATGACCTTTTGGTACCTTTTCTGTCTGTCTGGTGGTCCTCTCCATCTTGTCACCCTAGCAAACATGTTCTCATCTTCCTAGAAGACATGTTCTTATCTTACGAGAAAACTGTAGCATCAAACTCTTTTGAAGATTCTCTTAGATCTGTCTATACTTTTACTGTGCCAGGTACTGAACTACGTCTCCCCAAAATTTATATGTCGAAGCCTTAGATACTGATGCAATTTGGAAATGGGGACTTTGGGAGGTAATTAGATTAGATAAAGTCCTGAGGGTGAGATCAGTCATGTTGAGATTAGTGTCTTTATATGAAGAGACACCAGAGAGCTTGCTTTTTTTCCTTCTCTCTGCCCACAAGCACCAAGGAAAGGAGATGTAAGGATACAGAGGGAAGAAGACTGTCTCCCAGCCAGGGAGAGTGTTGTCACCAGACACATATTTGGCCAAGATTTTGATCTTGGACTTCCAGCCTCCCAAACCGTGAGACATAAATTCCTGTTGTTTAAACCAGCCAGTCGGTGGTATTTTGTTACAGCATCCCTGGGAGATGAACACAGTCTGTAACTTGTATACACTTCCATCCCAGGAGGTATTGTATTTGTTATCCGTCTGTTTTCCCTCCCGAGATAGTAACCTCCTTGAGGTTGGACCAATGTCCTACTGCCTTCGTACCCTCAGCATAGCACCTGCTACAAAGTTACTCTTTGACCATATTTGGCTGTCAGGAAGGAAGGTTCATAGTGGAAGGGGTGACAGAACTGGGTCCTGAAGGAGCAGTAGGTCTGGCTACAGATGCCATGAAAGAGGCATTCAAGCAAGAGGGAATAACCTACTTTTCCTAAATGACCTTTATATGCTTCCTGAAGTCATCTTCTCTGACCCCCATGCCCAACTTAGGTCATCCTGCTACATTTCCACTTTCCTTATCATGACATTTTATCCTCCCTCTCCTCCCATCCCATTACCTACCTACCCAGTCTCTGCAAAGGGAACTACCATTCATTCACTTAGTTACCCACATTAAAAACATAATACTCATTCTTATTTGTTTTCTTTCCAAAGTTCCCTACTTTCATGCCATCAGCACACCTTGTCAACTCTACCTCCAAGTTATAGCCTCCTTACCTCTTTTTATATCAGTTATGGTCATGCTAGTCTAAGCCAGTGAGGTTCTCACTACCACTTCTGCCTTCACTGACCTCTCTGCTGACACTCTCCCTTCTTCCCCTCTCTTAGTCCATTCAGGCTGCATGACAACAATACCATAGACGGAGCTGTTTGTATTTTCACAATTCTGGAGGCTAGAAAGTTTCAGATCAGGGTGATGGAAGATTAGGTGTCTGGTGAGATCTCACTTCCTTGTTTTAGATGACCCTCTACTCCGTGTGTTCTCACAGGGTAGAGGCAGCAGGAAGCTTTCTGAGGTCTCCTGTAAGAGTGCTAATCCCATTCATGAGGCTCCATCCTCATGACCTAATCACCACCCAGGGGCTTCCACTTCCTAATATATCACATTGGGGATCCAGGTTTTGACATATGTATTTTGAGGGGACACAAACATTCAGTCTATAGCATTCCCTATTCCATTCTTCATCCAGCTGCCAAAGTCATATTTTAAAAACCTCAAACAGATCACCCCTTCCTTTATTTAACACTTCCCATTACATTTAGAATAAAACCTTCATCCGGTTTCCAAAGCCCTATGTATTCTGGCCTCTGCTCACCTCTTGGGCCTTTCTCCTGTCCCTTAGTCCCTTGCTTCCAATACTCTAGTCCTCTTTTCCTTTGTACTGTTTCCTTTACTTGGAAAGCTCTTCCTATGGTGTCTCACAGGACAGGCTTCCTCAAAATTCATGTCTTTTCTCATTCAGATCATGTCATGGAGAGAGAGAGTTGGTAAACAATGAGGTATTCACAGTGAGACTTCCTGGTTAAAATTTGTCACTTATTAGCAGAGGCATATTCGGGAAGTTACTGAAAGGGTTTTCCTGCCAGTTTATTTACAAAGCAATGTAGTAACAAATACAGTCTATCTTACCAACTTTAAAATGTGTTAAGTACTTAGTAGAGACTTGCATATTTAAACAATATGCAAATGTTAGTTGTTACTATCGTTTTAGCTGAAACATCACTGTTGTGGAGAAACTTCTCTTGACTACTCGGTCAAAAAAGTAGCCCCAAGTCACTGTCTGTCATATTCATCTGTTTTGAGTCTGTGTAAGACCCATAGTATCATCTTGTTTATTTCTGCATTGCCTCCTCCTCTGAGATTATGAGCATCAAGAGAGCAGAGGCCATGTTCCTGCTTTGTGTGCAGCATCTGGAACGGAGTCCAGCATGTGGGAGTTTTCAATAAATAAACTCTGAATTGTAATCTCAGACACACACACATGCATACACACTCACACAAGCAGGTACTCTAATGCCCTTAGAATAAGATCCAGACTCCCTGCTTCATCCTACAAGGTGGATGTGACGTCATTCCCGCCCCTCTGGCCCGAATGCTAACCTATCCACCCTCATCTTCTCTCATGGGGCTCCTTTCTGTAATATTGTGATTTATAACCATGTATATATAGTCTTTGTCCCAGTTTCTGGCCTGCAGCTCCTAAAACCCTTGGTGATGAAAGCTACAAAGACATCTTTTGTTGTTAACAGAGTGACTTTTGAAAAGCACCTAAGGATTTGGGGCTGGTTGTCAGTGGAACCAACCCTGTTGATTGGATAGTTGAAACTTACAGTCTTCCTGCCCCTGACTTCTAGGAGGGGTAGAGGAGCTGGTGAGTTCAATCACCAATGGCCAATGATTTAATCAGTCATGCCTGTGTAATGAAGCCTCTATTGAAAGGCCTAGATGAACCTCACCCCACCCAAAACTTGTTTACGCCCGAAGGTGCTATCAACCAGCTACTTCTGCTTCTGTAAAAATGCTTGCTCAGTGCACGGGCTAACTAGCTAATTCCGCTTCTGTTCGAACGCTTGCTTTTCGCGCGCGCGGGCTCCTAGCACCAATCAACCAACACCAGGTATGATTTTTTAAAGTTGACCAATCAGCTTAACTTGTCTGTACCCTCACCCAAACTTGTTTGTACCTGCTTATACAAACCCTGCACTTGCTCTCCTCGAGACCTCTTAGCGACACCGGCAACGAGTGCGCGGAGGTCCGGGTTCGAACTCGTAATAAACGACCCTTGCTCCTTGGCTTTGACTTACGTCTCTGGTGGTCTTCTAAGGTGGGCGTACAACGCATCCGGCATTAAAAACCCTGCACTTGCTCTCCTCGAGACCTCTTAGCGACACCGGAAACGAGTGCGCGGAGGTCCGGGTACGAACTCGTAATAAACGACCCTTGCCCCTTGGCTTTGACTTACGTCTCTGGTGGTCTTCTAAGGTGGGCGTACAACGCATCCGGCATTACACTATAAAAACCCAAAAGTATGGAATTAGGAGAGCTTCTGGGCTGAGGAGCCAGAACACTTCCCTGAGCCACCATGCCAGACCCCAGACTCCAGGAGGCCAGAAGGTTCTCTGTATAGGATCTTGCCTAATGTTTTTCTTTATCTGCTATTGATTTGTATCCTTTAGCATCGTTTCGATAAATAATCTGTAATAAAATTATTACATTTTTATTTTTATTACATTATTATATTATTGTTACATTATTATTACATTATTATTATTTAGTTCAGTGAATAATCTGTAATAAATAAGTAATCTGGTGAGTAAATGGGTTTCCTAAGCTCTGTAAGCTCCTCTAGCAAATTAATCAAACCCAAGGAAGGGTCATGGGGACCTCAGATTTATAGCTGATCAATCAGAAGCATGGGTGTCAACCTGGACTTGTGACTGGCGTCTGAATTGGGGACGGTCTTGTGGGACTGAGCCCTTACCCTGTGGAATCTGATGCTATCTCTTGGTAGGTTAGGTCAGAACTGAGTTAGACTGTAGGACATCAGCTGGGGTCTGAGAATTGGTGGTGTGATCAAAATGCCTGCTACCCATTGTGATTGGTGTCAGAGTTACTTGCTTAGCATGAGTTTTTCCTAGAGGACTCATTGGATCACCCTGCAAACAAACGGCCTGGATTTTCCCACCCATCCTACTACCTCTCAGTTTGCAGCCAGCACACGGCTTAGGTCGTTCCGTAGGGACCCTGCTCCACTGTGTCATGACTTCCACCCTGAGTCTGTTTCCATACTTTTAATCAGTTCATGTGTCATGCAGTTCCTGTCTCTCGCCCACCCCTCCCTTCCAGAATCTTCAAAAGAGTTTAATGCCATGCTGTTGGGTTACAAATTGAATTCCAGGGACACTGTAAATAATATTAACATACCTCTTGGCCTTCTTGTCTTTATCTTTTATACACTGATTATAGCCAACAACTCACCACGGGCAGGGTGCACAATTCCAGTTCTTTAAAATTATAATTATTATTCTGTTTCTGGGTGAGACCCCCAATCTGGGAGGTAAACAACTAAATCATTGTGATTTTACATGCCTTCAGAGAGATAAAATGATATAACATGATAATAACTAAAAAGCTATTATGTTGGTTAATTATAATTTTAAAATGATTTATTGTTTGGGGGAAATAATAAATAGGTGGGAATGTAGGGAAATTATGACAACCTACATAAATATATCTCTGAAGACACTCATGTGTAAATACAGTCCTTTTAAAAATAGAGTTCTGATTCTGAACTTACATTTTGAATATCCTTGGAATTCCATGCCTGCTCCCAGATTAATAATGATGCAGGAAAATTCCTTCATATTTAACACACCATTGTGACACAGAGCTTTCTTATAAGTTGGGAAAGTATAGGGCCAAACCAGAATAGTGAAAGCATTAACCCAGTTCTTCAAGAAGAAGAAAAAACTGGAATAAAATAATTAAGTACCCTTTGCCTTCTAATGAACCGCATGCAACTGTATCTAATTTCCCCTCTGCTTTCCCTTTGATCTCTTTAAGCTTTCCCTTGGTCAAACCTCTTCTGTTTGAATTGCACTAATTTGTAACTCCACGTCTTCCATCTGCGGATGCAGATTTGTGCAGGCCGTGTTCCACATTGGGCTAAATTTGCCTAGCACCTGGCTGAACATATTGGTTTCGTCATATTTACCCAAATTGTTAGTAAAACATCAGAAACAGTCGGCTCCTGCGAATCAAATCGCGAGCAGAGTCCCTGTCACTTACACTAATACAATTTAGACCAGAAATTCACAAACAGAGGCACTACATTCCATTCACATCATCTCCAGCCCCTGGAACCCTGGATTTAGCACTTAAAGCATCCACAGAGAGGTAGGGAAATTCGGGAGGCGGTTCGGCTGGTTCTGGCCTTGTGTTTTATGCATATGCTGCAGATAATTTTTCGACTCTTCCTTTTCATCTTGTTTTAACTTCCCCAAGCCATGTGACTAGCGCTGTGTGGGGAGCTATTGCCAATCTCATTTCCTGTGGCCTTTTCAAATCCAATCTTTTTAGCTCCCTCTGTTTGGTTGAGGGATTAGAGCTTCTTAGCCTTAAAGCCAGTTTTGGAATGCAGGTTGAGGGTCAATGGTGAAGAAACCGTTTCTCCCTCCCATTTCTGTCTTCAAGTATCCTTTTTGATTTACATGTCTGGAAATCGACAAAAGCCTTCTCCTTGTTGTAGCAGGAAAATGACCCAATTTCAGCCCAGTCCTTTGCAGGAAAGATTCCTTCCTCTGTTCCTGCCTTTTGCTGTAGAATTCATTATTGTAATGCCTTATATACTTACATTTCTATCTGGTGATAATGAGCTTTTCAGCATTTCTGGTTTGAGGTCCCTGGCCATAGAAGGAAGGCCTAAAAAAAAAGAGAGAGAAGGTAGGAGAAGAGAAGGGGAGGGTCTTGTCCTGGGACTAGGTTCTGTGTGCTGATTCTGAACACTAATTAACCCTGGGGGTCCTCCCCATCTCTCTTAGAGAAATCTGGATCTGGGAATGAACCAGACTGTTCTAGCTCAGTGTCAGACTAGTCTGTCCAAACTAAGGGTCAGGTTAGTTACTTTCTGGCCCTTTTAAGCTGGTGGTAGTCACTGGATGGAAAGAAGTTACTCAGTGCTCCTGTAAGAGGAAAGGAGACCTTTGCCCACCCATCTCCCACACAGCCAGGAACAAGGACCACCCTCCCACTCCCTGTGGACCCAGCAGCCTCAGGAAATCAGATATCATATTTGAACACAATTTTCCAAGGAATGGACTGAAACTGCCTCCATGTTGTGGTTTCAAGTCAGAATCTGTGTATTCTATACGTCATTGCTAGCTGGAGAGGTAATTTTTCATGGTACCCATCAACTTATTCCTCCCCTTGTTCTTTACTCATTTCTTCATGTGTTCACTTACAAATCCTTGTTCCCAAGTGCTTACTGTCTTCCAGGCCTTGGGCTAGGTCTGACGGTAGAGCATCACAAAATGGTGATTGGTAAGATTAATACAAAAGCTGAAAAGAGGCTGGAGAGTGTCCCATTGGAATTCATAACCAGGAGACATTAGTCACCACACCGATTGCGGTGGTAAAAGGTGTAGGGGATGTGGAGAATCACAGGATTCCATAGAGTAATTAGGCAACAAGATACTAAGTTGAAAGAAGTAGGAATGAGGTAGGCAGACTTCTGTCTACTCAAATCAGTGATGAGTTGAAAGAATGGTTATTTTCAGAAAGGGGGTTGCAAAGGTAGATCCCAGCCAGAAGACTTGGCCTTGGAACGCTTTTGATATAGTAGGCAAAATCTAAAAGGGTTGCACTGTGTGCCATGGACCCGGGTACTTTTCTTTTTCTCTCCCCATCATGAGAACCTGCTTCCTCTGGGGGAGGGAGCCCATCACTACGACCCTTGATGAGAGTAGTCACAGCCCATCTGCTGTTGGAAGAGCTGGCAGTCAGATTGTGACTTCTCCCAGATTCCACTACAGCTAGTGTGTTGGCTTGTGACTTAGACTTAGCTAATCGGATTCAAGTGCTTTAGGTTTTGAATGACGAATGGTAGATGTAAAGAACAGAGACAGTGGATAATTCATTCCGGTGGTCAGTGGAGCAGTTATGACAGGGGCATCTAGCTTCTGGAGGACCAGTGGCCCCTCTGCCAGTGGTGTCATAAGGGTCCAGTGCCTGCAGTATTGTGGAACAATGGAGGCAACATTGTCATCCTTGAAAGGAAATATAATTTTAGGAATTATTCTGGAAGCACAGCTTCAGGAATAGTTTTTATAACCTTCCTTCACCTCTGAAGAATCCAGTGTCCTTTCAGTAGATCAGTTTTTTTTTGTTTAAATTTCCAGGTGGTTTTCTGTTGTATTGATATTCTATTGCTAAAGTTTTATTTTCTTCAAAGATTCATATGAACTCATTGCAAATCTTATTTTTGATCTTTTTATTTAATTACACTTTGTTTTATAAAAAACAACTACAAAAGTTGTAATATTGTCCTCAACCTGCTCTTGACCTCAAAATCACTCATTGTTGACATTTTTTGCCTCATTTTTGTTTTCTTTCTCTCTACACAAACATGCACATATTCTTTTTTCCATTATTCTCACTATTATTTTTATTAATTTGCTGAGCCAGTTAAAGATCTGACACTTTACCCCCAAATAATTCAACATGATTCTTCTAAAAATAGTGGCATTCTCTAATATAATCACGGTGTGATTATCAAACATGGGAAATTTTTTTTTAAGATTTATTTACTTATTTTAGAGAAAGAGAAATAGAGTGTGGAGGGGAGGGGCAGAGGGAGAGGGAGAGGGACAGGCCGACTCCCCACTGAGCATGGAGCTAGACTGGGGGCTTGATCCTAGGACCCTGAGATCATGACCTAAGCTGAAATCAAGGGTTGGATGCTTAACCAACTGAGCCACCCAGGAACTTTAAATTTAATACAAACTATTATCCCATATATAGTCCATATTCCACTTTGGTAATTTTCCCAATGATGCCATTTTCCTCCCTAATCCAGGATCATGTCTTATATCTAGTTGTCATATCTATTTGATCTTCTTTCTTGTCTTTCTCTGTCTCTCTCTCTGTTTTATTTTTTTAAATAACATTGACATTTTTGAAGAGCACAATCTATTGTTTTGTAGAATGTCTCTTAATTTGGGTTTGTCCCATTGTTTTCTCATGATGTGATTCAGGTTATGCAGCCACAACTCTGGCCAGTTTCTTGACTTTGCAACTGGGGTCTCCAATCTCTGACCACCTTGGATCTGTCATTTTGGTTCCTGTGGTAGGACCTAAGGTGGTATTTCTATTATCTTTGGTTGGATAAGTGACTTTGTAACTCTGGGAAGGTATAACATGTAAGTATATGAATGATGGAGAAATAAACTTGGTATTTAGAACTTCATGTAAATTGTGATTATACCAGTGTGGTAGAAAGTTTTCTACTTATTGTGCTGTTTGGATATACTTTGTAGGATGTTTGAGATATTTAAGATCTGAATGTTATGGAGAATTTAAACTTGAGGTTCTAATTTAAAATGTCAAGAGCTATTATCTAATTATATTATTTAAGTGCTTAGGAAAATCTAAGTTACTGAATTTATACATTGCTTTCGGAGATACTGAAATGTTTAACTATCTGATCTACTCATTTTTTAAGTTCCTATTTATTAAAGTTAAGAGATTTTTGGAAGATTTAGAATGGTTTTTGTTGTTAGGGTCACACATCTGTCTTATAGGCTGTTTGAAGTACTTAAAAAAATAAAATATTTTTGATATATGATCATAGTTTGACATGCTTAAGGGAATTTAATTAATGATGTTTTAAATAATACAGAAGATCTTAATTTGTTAAGCTTATAACTTTTTGTGACTTTTATTTGATATATTTGAGAAAATCTGATAAACTTTAAAACTAATGTTCACATGCTTTGGGAAAATTAATATGTAAAATTTATCATATACATTAGTAGAAATAAAAAATAGAACAAAAAGGGTTTTAAATTTTCACACCCAATTACTAAATTTATAAGCAAGTATGCTGGACTTGAAAAGTGAATTTAAAAGCTAAAGGAAAGATAGATTTTAAATTTAAAAAATTGAAGAAAATGAGTATTAGCGAAAACCCAAGCCATTGTAAATATTTCTTTTTCACACGTGGACATTAAAAAAACTAACATTGGACATTAAAAAAACAATTAAACAAACAAGAACAACAAAAATTAAATTGATTAAAAAATTTATCAGTTGATACATTTTGGACACATAGTCCCTGACCTGATTATTAAATCATAGGAGAGATAGACATATGGCAGAAAACCAGGGTATAAAATGCTAAGGGCAGTGGAAGAGGCTGGCACAGTAGTTAGAGGATGCACCTAATCTGGTCTCAGGGAGGAGTAGGGTCAGGGAACGGTCCAGGGGAAATGATGTCAGAGCTGAATCTGATATAATGAACAAGAGTTAGCCAGCAGAAGAATGGGATGACTTTTCCAATATGAGCAGCAACGTGGAGGGCTGAGCATTCTGAGTTGCTGGGTTGTTGAGAAGCAGCAGAGGCTGTGCCTGGTAAGATCTAAAAGGGACTTACATTTCAGAAGGCTCTAAGGAATTACTTCAAATTATTCATTTATTTATTGATGACTATTGTGGGCTAGTGTCTGTGTTTCTTCTTGAGGGTAAAAAAAAAAAAAAAAAAGGAAGATCCAGAACACTCTCTGTATCATGACGCTTATTATATTGTACTCAAATGAATTGGTTTATTGACATGTCCACCTGACAAGGCTGAGAGTATCTGCAAGGCAGGGTTACTGACTTACATTTTTCTGTATTTCCAGCACTTGGCATAGAGCCTAGAACATAGGAGGTACTGGTTAAAGTCTCGTTAGATAAATAAAATAAATCACTAAATAAATAAATAATAGCAAGTGGACCAAGCATGTTAATTGAGTGTGTTAAAGATTAATTTTTTAAAAGATGGTATTCATTCATTTGAGAGAGACAGAGAGAGAACACAAGCATGGGGAGAGGCAGAGACAGAGGGAGAAGCAGACTCCCCGGCAAGCTGGGAGCCTGACGTAACACTTGATCCCAGGACCTGGAGATCATGACCTGAGCTGAAGGCAGATGCCCAACCATCTGAGCCACCCAGGTGCCCCAAGGATTAAATTTTTGCTCCACCCACATATAGGCAAATATAGGGCCTGCTACATGCCATGCATTGCTTTTGTTTTCCCTAGAAACTTTGGTACATCAGTGAGCAAAAATGTCAGAAGTCCCTGGTTTTTGGCAAGATTCCCTGGAGGCAGAGCCTGAAATGGGCATCCTTGTTTTGGCGATTTATCTAGGAAGTGCTCACAGGATAAGAGGAATGAAGGAAGCAGGCTAGGGAGGGGGAAAATGAGAAGCAAGGATGTGCTCTTAACTGGAAACTAGCCTTAGTTTGAGTGTTTTGGGGAAACTCCGAAGTATAGATAATGTAATAGGGTTAATTCCACCTTGAGACAAAGGAGTCTAGGCTTTTGGACCTATGTATCAATCAGTCATTGACTGAGTCTGTTTCCAAGTAGGATATAGGATATAATCTCATAAGACTGAAATTATTGTGCTTGCCCGTTTATAAGACATGGGACTACCAAGAGACACTTTGGACAATCACCTCCATGACTAACTTATTTTTTCCTAGTCCCATTATGTAGCAGAAGCTTTATATTCTCCTGAGAATTAGGGTCTATTGCCCCTGTTGGTATAGAAACTGCTTCCTGTGACTGCTGGCTTACTTTAAACAAATCTCCAAAATGACCAGGTAAGACTTCTAGGTCCCTTGGTGGAAGCATCTCCTTCTCTGGAGACGAGGGCCTTTATACCTGCAGAGTCTGAGATTACAGAGAAAGGAAACCCAAATATCCTAAGTGGATCACCCTGCTTCCATCCATAGTTCTCACACCCATGTGTTCTATCTACTGGACACACATCACCATGTAATGGCCATTGGTTTAAAACATATACCACATCTTAAAGAATATCAACCCAT
This sequence comes from Ailurus styani, assembly GCA_002007465.1. Classification (NCBI taxonomy): domain Eukaryota; kingdom Metazoa; phylum Chordata; class Mammalia; order Carnivora; family Ailuridae; genus Ailurus; species Ailurus styani. Next base: position 1,422,016 of record LNAC01000334.1, read on the forward strand.
CTCAAAGGGTGTTATCTTCAATCTGGCTCCTTAACTGTACCCTCAAAAGATTGTTCCATCGCTTTATCAGGTCAGCAGCCTCCAAATGGTTTCTTATATTTTGGAAATAATGGATTCCACACTTATATACCTACTACCATCTTTCAGATGTCCAGAAGGTCAAGACCCTTATGGACTATGTAATGACAGGGAATGGGAAAATTAACATAGCCCTGAGGAACACTGTGAAGATGTACTATTTTATGTCCCATGAGAATATGAACTACTTCTGACCTTCCTTTTGTGTAAGTTTGGAAAATAAAACATTTTCAGATCAATAGCCATATACTACTATGTATCTCAGGCCATGTAAATCTCTAGTAAAGACACCATATCTGGCACAACAGCTACAAATAAAACTATACCTACTTAAGTTTGTGATGATCCATGAACATCTATTATGATCCATCCAGTTTTTGCTCTGGTAAAGTAAATGGGATATGACAGTCTTTTAAGGATTTAAAGGTGGCATGAATATCTGCCATATACTCTGGGATGAGACACTGTTTTGGATTTACTATCTTAGAGGGAGGAGCAATTTCAAAATATTCCACTTAACCTTTCTTACCAGCATAGCTCTTACTCTATAGGTCAATGTGAGAATTCTGCCAAACTGCTGAGTATGACAATTTTGTATTTATCTTCAGAAGTCAGGAAAAGAGCGATATGTGAGTCTGTGGACCCAGTGGATTCTGGACCAGGACTTCATTTGTTATTTGACTGCTCTATTCCCTACTCTAACTGGGCAACAATGGTACTTTGGATTCTTGAGTATTAATGACTATGCATGCTCTAGATCCTACAACCCTTGAAAAATATGGTTATTCTCCTTTCCCCAGTTTATAACTATATATCTTTTTCTATTTTTACCGTTGCTCTTATTTGCTTATTTTGGGCAAAGGACTAGGAGAGCACTACTATGTACATTTGTTTTGCTGTTGCAGGATTTTTTTCCCCCGTGATCTGGTCTTTCCTTCAGTCACTGGACTCTGGACCTGAGAATGCCTCTGGTCTCTAAACTGGGCAATCATGACTTTCCACTGGAACCATTTTCAGAACTTATCTGGTTATGTCTTTTAATCCGTAGATTTGCTGGTGTTCATCTGCATTGTACTGTCCCTAAGAATGCCATGTTTTATGAGCCATTTCTAAGATCCCTATAGATCATGTGCCCCTGGCCACCATTTCAATCTTGGTGTCCATCATGGTAAGTTGATAACTATATTTCTAATTGCCACTTGTGATTTCTGGCTGGCTGCCACCTGGCCTCTTCCAATCCAGGATCTTATCATTCTCATTGTTATTAGGGAGCCTGCCCATAGCAGCATCTGCTATCATTAGTTCTGACCTTCAGAAGAAAACTACTCAGTTTTTCACTTCATGTGACTCTCTCACTTCATCATCTTGGTAAACAGTGTCCTTTGAACCATTCCAAGGAACATGTCTAGTAGGTACATTTTCTGGTCTCAAAGAGTAGATGTATTCTAGCATCCGCATCTCTCTGATGCTCATTATTCCTTCCTCCATGGTTTTCTGGTACCCCTCCTTCATATAAGGTGAGGTCTTCTCTGCCAAGTTCCCAAGAGTTACTCCAGGAATGTGTTACAACCATCACTTGGAGCCTGTGTCAAGATGTTAAATGCTGCGTTACAGAGATCATCCCACATGGAGCTTCCCATTAGCCAGGTTTATATTTTCCCACCTTGATCCAGCATCCTCCAGGATTCACTCCCAGTCATATTCTCTGACCCTGACAGCATATGTTGCTTTGGTCCTATAGCTCCTTTACATTATCTCTTGCTTTGCTTAGCAGGTTTGGCCTTTCTTTAGCCACATCTGGCTGAGAGTTAACTCTAATTGTGGATCAGTGGCCAGCAGGAAAGCTGGAAAGAGAGAAAGTACTATATTGTAAAGCACCTGCTTCATTTTAGACTATTGCATAGTTTTCAAGCAAGGGAGATATTTATCTTTCAAAAAAGAGTAGTCGGCCACTTTTGCAGGCCCAGAAAGTTCAAGAGAATTTGGGGATCAGTGTTTTCACATACATCTGTCTAGATACCTCCATCTCAAGTCTCAGAATGCTACTGTTTTTGTATCCAATGACTTTTTTTTTTTTGATATTTGCCTAGGCTGATGATTCAGACTTCTCTGAAATTCTCTCGTTTTAAAAATTTAGCCTTGTGCCTGACCTTAAGCAATGTCTGCCTTGTAGCTATCAGAGATAAAGGTCTTGAAATATTGTCAAGAATGCCCTATGGCTTTCACATTTTGCTGTAGATTGTTGATTAATAGATCCAACCCTATCATTTTCTCTTTTTAGTAAATCAGTGTTGCTTAGGAACAGCTACCTGATTCCACAGTTCTTATAATGGTTATTTCTTCTACATTTCTCGAGTGCCAAAGACATGTATGAGCTGTGTACCTCTTTCCAACTCTTTAAGGTAAGAGTCTCAGCCATGGAAATACATGACTATAGCAGGAATGGTCTATATTACACCTAATGCCAGTGACAAGTCCTCATTGCCATTCATCCTGCGAGTAATCCAGTTCAAGAATCCCTTCCTTAGAGCTTCTTGTCCCCCAAATGGGTTCCAACATTTCTGGTACCAATTTTCTTAGGCTGGGTTCCCTAGAAGCAGATGCTTTATTGGGGAAATGCTTTTCAGAAAAGGTGAAGTGAGGGAATCAAGACAGGGCAGAAGAACTGCTACACAGGCACGTATCTCAACTGACACCTGGCTTCAGTTCTGTCTTGTAGGGAAGATTTGGAAAACAATTTGCACTCCTAAGTCAGCTCTACCTCAAGGCAGTGGACCAGCTTTTTGGTACCTCATGCCAGTCGGTCATTGGCTGTGATCTTCTTTTGGGAGAAAGGGCTGGCTTTATTGCCTGAGGAAAATTCTGTGAAAAAATGCAGCACAGACATGACAGGTAAGTGTGGAGTAGATGGAGGGGAGGTGCAGTGAACAGGGGTATTTTGTTGTTTGCTGTTGTTTTGTTAAGGTAGATTAAATAATAGCAAGTTTGCTGTTGGGAATGACCAAGTAAAAAGTGAAAATGTAAAGATAAATGAGAGAGTAGAATTGCAGTAGCTGGGTGAGTAAGGGGAGATAGGATCCGGTTTAAAAGTGAATGGGTTTATCTAAACCAGAAGCAAGGCATTCCATCCACAGTAACAATAGACAGAGAAGGAGCATTCGTGAGGTCTGTAGTCTGGTATGTTCAGTTCTCTAGGAATGTGTCTCATGAAGTTCCCAAGCAATGCATTAATCCTGAGTGGTTCTTGTCAGAGTGGGAAGAAGTCTTCCTGACAGAAGCCATGTTTGGTCTGCATTGAGAGAGGAGTAAGAATCCTTGTTTAGATAAAGAAGAGATAAGAGAAGAGTAGATATTTTACGGTTCTCTCATCTGAGGAATTTTTATTACTTTCCAAATTAAAGCTACTCCTCTGGAAAATATCCCACAAATATCCTCCTGAATCAAGGAAAACAAAAGAAATAAACATTTAGTCAAGACCTACTATGTGTCAGCATAGCAAAGCAAACACATACCATTGGGTGCAGAATGCTAAATTTCCCCGGAACTTCCTACTGGAAATCACAACATTAGAAAGACAGCCCCATTTTATGACCTGAAGAGCTTTTATCAAGCCACCTACTAGGGAATAAGAGTTCTTTGCAATCCTCTTACTTCAAATATTACATTTCCTTCCCCATACACTTCCTCAAAGTTCATTGGTTCCTGTGTACATTATGTATTAATTGTGCAGTTTTTTATTTGTTGAGCTGATTGTGTCTCTGGTATAGTACCTTCCAATGTCTGCCCTTTTGAGTGTGTGCCTTGTTAGTGATTAACACATTATTAACATCATGTTCTATAATGTTGGACTTTATGACATTTCACCTAATCTCATATAATATGCACATACCCAAAGTAATTGGGATGAAAATGTTGTGGATGACGGTGATGGTGAGGCTGAGGGTTGCCATGTGTATTCTCAGTGCCTATACTGCAGTCAGCACATGGTAGACCTTTAATTTGTTGATTGGATGGATGGATAGAGGTGGAATTCATAAATCGATGGGTCTCATGAATCTAGAGTCCTCACATACTGTTACCCCTCATGTGGATATGCTCTTTTAAATGGAAAAGAACTCAAGATACGTTACTCAGCAATTAGCAAAGTGATCTTGTCTTTCTTTACAGGTAATTATGCTGCCAAGGTCTGAATTCACTGTTTCCTGTCAAGAGAGGGATGGGGATGCATAGAAAGAACATGGATTTAGCATTTGAAGACTGGTGTTAAAGGATATATTTGTTTCTTCCTAGCAGTGTTATCTTGGAAAAGTCACTCGCCTCTCTCTGTCTTCCTCCACATCTACAAAAGCAGAACAATAGCACACTCCATTGTACAGGATTTGGGTAGGATTACATGAAATAGTGTGTTAGAAGGTGGTTTGTGCACCAAAAGCAACACAAGAATTTGAGCTGCTAGTATTCTCTTTGATGTGGGCAATACCAGCTGTCCTCCTTTTGTGAGTTCTTTGGAGCTAAGCTTTTCAGATTTGTTATATTTTCATTTCTGCTGAGAACACATAAGGATAATGTGAATGCTGCTAGTGCACAGGAAAATAAGCAGAATAACGATAACATTTCACCTCTGTAGAACTGAATCGCTTACAAAGTGTGTTCCCACACACTGTCTCATTCAGTCCTCGCAACAGGCCCAGGCAGTGGATGTTCAAATGCCCTCATCACTACAGTGAGCTGTGCCCCTGAGCATTCCCCTCTGGAGGGAAGGGCTCCATGGGAGCAGAGTGGATCCTGTAGCTGAATTTTCTGTTTAGAAAGTGAAACAGAGGAATAGTCGCCAGGGCTTGGAAGTCTGCTGTCTGGCTCACTAATGACACCACCTGGGATGGTTAATTTGATGTATTGTGTATTATGAAACCCTCTTGACTGGGCCACTCGGTGCCCAGACATTTGGTCAAACGTCATTCTATGTGTGTCTGTGTAGGTGTTTCTGGATGAAATCACATTTGAATTAGTAGCCTGAGTAAAGTAGATTGCCCTCCCTAATGTGGGTGGGCGTCAGCCCATCAACTGAAGACATGAATAGAACAAAAAGGCAGAGTAAGAGTGAACTCCAGTCCCTTAACTGTTTTGAGCTAGAACATTGGCTTTTCTTGAGCCTGCTGGCTTTTGGACTGAAATTTACACCACTGGCTCTCCTGGTTTTCAGGCCTCCAGGTTTTATGGCAATATGGAAGATTAGATGTTAAGTAAAACTCCTGTCATGATAGCACATATAAAAATGCTGGATAAAGTACTTTAAAGTATTTTATTAATAAATGTTAAATTTTAGAACGATTTTTCACATCTATAAAAATATTGTAGATAGCACAGAAAGTTCACATATACCCCATATCCAGTTTCTCCTGTTATTTAACATCTTACATTAGTATATAATATTTGCTACAACTAACTAATCAAATACTGATTACATTATTACTAACTGAAGTTCATACTTTATTCAAACTTCCTTAATTTTTTTAAACTAATATCCTTTTTCTGTTCTAGGGTTCCATTTAAGATACCACATCACATTATTTATGTTTTCTGTGGGCTATAATATTTTCTCAGACTTTCTTTGTTTTTGATTACTTTGATAGTTTTGAGGATTATCTGGCAGATATTTTGTAAGATTACTCCTCAATTACATCTGTCTGCTGCTTTTCTCATGTTTCGATTGAGGCAGTAGTTTTGGAACGAAGTTCATAAAGATAAATGCCATTTTCATTAAATCCTAACAAGGGTACATGAAAACAATATGACTTTATCACAATAACATGACTTTATTATTTGAAGTTGACCTTGATTACCTAGAAAAGGTAGTGTTTTCAGATTTCTCTACTTCAAAGTTACTCCCTTAATCTCCTCTTTCCATACTCTACCATTTGGAAGGAAGTCACTATGTCCAGCTCGCATCCTCCAAGGAGTTCTGATTCCTTTTCTTGCAGAGTGGTGTTAGAAACCAAGATCTGGGTGTTAAGTGTGTTCATTGCTATTGGGGTGTCCTTACTTTTAGATCTTCTCAGCTGACAAAACAGGGGAATATATGTATATATATTAATTAATATATACACAGGTATCTATAAATATTTCTCTATGTAACCATCTATATAGATATTAAGCCAAATATGAGTTCATATCGATGTGCCCAACTCTAATCTATTATAGGAATCATTCCAACATTTCCCCTGGTGTGTCTGTTACCTTTTATTCCAACAGTAAGAAACTACCATTTGCCATCCATTTACTTAATTGTTCAACTTATAAACAATTTTATTGTGCTTATGTATAACTTATGTTGCTTTAGTTTTATAGGCTCTATTCATTTCCACATTTCCTTAAGTGAGTACCCTTTCTTCTAATCCCTTCAGGGAGGTTGTTTATAAATCCATCATAGAGTTAGGTTGTTTTGTCACATTATGCATTCCATCCTGGGATTCCTTTGAGCACTTAAAGAGTTTTTATTTGCACATGTTAAGATAAACTCTTGCACAGTAAAGTTCAATAGATGCCTAGTGTAATATATTCACAGTATCATACTGTATCATACTTAAGAGTTTTACCTCCCTAGAAAATATCTGCTTTACCTGTTCAATTCCCTTTCCTTTCCTTTGAAACCCATTACAACCACTGATCTTTTACAGTGTCTATAATTCTGTTTTGTTCTAGAGTGTCATATAAATGGAATCATACAATATTTAGCCTTTATACATTAACTTCTTTCACTTAGTAATCTCCATTTAAGATTAAGCCATGTATTTTTGTCATTATCACTGTTTTTTTTTATTGCTGAATAATATCTTACTGTGCTAATGTACCAGAGTTTCCTTATCCATTTATCTATTGAAACGTATCTTGATTGTTTCCAGTTTGTGGCAATAATGAAAAAGTTGCTATATATATTCATTTACATGTTTGTGTGGATATAACGTTTCAGATATGTTGGGTAAATACCTAGGAGTGCAACTGTCAGATTATATTTAGCTTTGTAAGAAACTGTCAAACCATCTTCCAAGTGGCAGTACAATTTTGCATTTTCATGAACAATGAGAGTTACTACTGATGTGAATACTCACCAAAAATTGGCATTGTCAGCTTAAACATTTTTTTTAGCTATTCTAATAGGCTTGTGGTTGTATCTCATTGTTGTCTTACTTTGTAATTTCCTTCTGACAAATTGTCTTAGTCCATTTGGGCTAATATAATAAAAATACCATAGACTGGGGGGCTTAATTATTTCTCACAGTTCTAAAGGCTGGGAAGTCCAAGACCAAGATGCTGGCAGATTTCATGTCTGGTGAAAGCCTACTTCCTCGTTCATAAATGGCTGTCTTCTCTCCATGTCTTCAACATGGCAGAAGGGACAAGGGAGCTCTCTGAAGTGTATTTTATAAGGGCACTAATTCCATTCATGAGGGCTCTATGAATGACCTAATCACCTCCCAAAGCCCCCACCTCTTAATACTGTCACATTGGAGACCAGGTTTCAATTTATGGATTGGGGGGTAACACAAATATTCAGTTTATACCACAAATGATTTGAGCAGCTTTTCATGTGCTCATTTGTCATCTGTGTGTCTTCTTTGATGATCTGTCTGTTCAGATTTTTTGCCCATTTTTATTTAGGCTTTTAGTTTTCTTATTGTTGGGTGTTAAAATAACTTTTAAATGCATGATAAACTTGCAGGAAGGAAGAAAGGAAATTCTGAAAACTCTGAAATGTCAAGAAAATATAATTCCATGGATAAGCAAACACTAGAACCAGTGTTTTCTCTGGGAATTTTTGTCAATACCTGGAAGTCTGGAATTTGGTATTATATGTCATGCAGTGGAGAATGGAAGAGAAAGGCTGGAGGCTAAATAAAGGGAGGTCATAAAGAAGATTATTCCTCAGCCACCCCCATCAGACAGACCCTGCAGCAAATGAGAAAAAAAATCTAACGAATCAAATCAAAAAGCAAAACAAAGCAAAAAAACTTGCTTTGCAGAGGAAGTAGCAAAAATTAATTTATTTTTCCAAGCCTCTGAATGGATGTATGGGGGTGGGAGGGTAAAGAACGAGCAGGGGTAGAACCAAGTCTATGTTAAGAGTCCTAATGATAACTCAAATTCCTGTGGGTATGGGCAAGAATTCACACCATCTGAGTGGCTGCACTCACAAAAATCTCCAGCTGAGAAGTCATTTAATTCTTAGTCATATTTCCTATCTTTTAAAAAATATCCATAACTGTATATTAACTGTAAGTTCCTCATATCTACTTTCTAGTTCACATATCCTCGATTGATAGGGTCTCCATTAACCTGGTAGAGGCAAATTCCAATTGTCTCTGGATGAAAAGACTTTAAACTCAAACAATAATCAAACATAAAATTCCATGGAACATGAGCTCACACAAACACAAAAAACACATACACACATATCATCAAAAGTATAAGCAAAAGAAGCTACCATAAAAAAGTCAGCAGATAGAAAAAAAATATGGAGTTAGATCCTCAGACTGGAATTTTCAGATATAAAATACAAAATAAACATATTCAAATGCTAAAATCTGAGTGTTGAAAATATGGTAAAAATACAAGAAAGTATTGTTTAATACTTTCATACATATTGAAACATATATACATAAGTGACTCATCATAATTGGAAGGAAACATGCAATATATAGAATTCAAAAAGTCAAAGTTAATATTAAAACTCAGTAGAAAGATTCATGTACATGAGATATAGCAAAACAGAGAATAAATGAGCTGAAAGATAGATATGGGGAAATTACATAGGAGATAAGAGAAGGAAAATATGAATGAAAATAATAGAATATAAGGGATTAGAAAGTCAAACATAAGTCTACTGGGAGTTTCAGAAAGAGATGATGGAGAGAAGAGGGAGAATTTACATTTAAAAAAATAATGTCTAGGAATTTCTAGTACTAATAAAATATGCCATTTCTTACATCATGAGGCCAAGAAGCCCCAATCAAGATGCATAAAATGTAAGATTTACCTAAGTACATAGTGAATTGAAGATTACTAAAGACAAAGAGATCTGAAAATCAGTAAGAGATAAAAGGTAGAAATGTGCAAAGAAACTAAAATTATACAGAAAATTGATTTCTCAATAATTACAAATGAAGTTGGAAGACTGGTAAAAATCTCTTCAAAATGCCAAGAGAAAATAACTTCCAAATTATGATTTGATGCAAGTGTAATTATCTTTTTCAAAAATAACTTTGGAATGAAAACATTTCAAACAAAATCTGAATGAATTAATTTCTATTAGGGTTTCAGTAAAGAAATTTCTAAAGAAATGCACTTCAGACAGATGAAAAATAATCCTAAAAGATCTGGAATGAAAGACAAAAAGTGAATAAAGATGATGGTAAACCTGTGGCTAAATCTAAACATACACTGACAATAAAAAGGCAATGTCAATAGTGTCTAACATATGGTGGTAGAAAAGTAGAAAGAAAATTCTGAATATTTATATGTATACATCAGAGGGGTATTTGAAGTTAAAAGCATTAAAAAACATGTTGATGAAGAGGAAGATAAAGATTTGATGTCTCTTTAGATTTTGATAAGCTAAGTATGCATTTTAAAATTTCCACAAAAAATCTCCAAAAGAATAGAAATAGAGTATATAATTTCCAAGGTAGTAAAAGCAGGAAAAAATGGAAGTGTGTGTGGGATGAGGGAGAGAAATTCAATTAATTCGGCAGGTGGAAAGGAGAAAAAAACACAGTAAGAGATGGTAAATAGGATAAATAAATAGGATAAATAAAAAGCATACTCAAAGGTAGAAAATTGGAAAGATTCTCATTCAGCTCAAGAAAAGACCAGGGTGGCCCTTGAAACTTCTCCTATTCAACTTTCTACTAGAAGCCACAACTCATGTAGTCAAACAAGAATTGTGAGTTTAAAGATTTGAAAAGGAGGAAACAAAGCTTCCATAATTCTCAGATAATACAGTATATTTAAAAAACCTAAATGCCTACAAAAAAATCAAAAGACTTAACAGTGTTTATCAAGTTTTATGGATCTAAGATACAAAAATTAGGGCATTTATTTAGGTCAGAAAAAAACTTGAAAAAGTCAGAAAATGGAATTTTAAGTCTGTAGTTATAGTCTCAACCAAAACTTCCAAGTACAAAGAAATGAATTTTTGACAATGACCAGACAGCTTCACAGGTGAATTCTACCAAACATTTAAAGAAGAGTTAATACCTATTTTTCTCAAATTTGAAAAGGAAGGAAAGTTTCTGAATTCATTCTATGAGGCCAGAATTACCTTAATACGAAAACCAGATAAAGACACTACAAAAAAAAAAAAAAAAAAAAAAAAAAAAAAAAAAAAAAAAAAAAAAAAAAAAAGAACTACAGTCCAGTAGTTCTGATAAACCTGGATGCAAAAATCCTCAACAAAATATTAACAAACCAGATCCAAGAATACATTAAAAAAATAATTTACCACAATCAAGTGGGATTTATTTCTGGGATACAGAGTTGGTTCAATATCCTCAAATCAATGAATGTGATGCATCACATCAACAAGCGAAAGTATAAAACCATATGATCACTTCTGTAGATGCAGAAAAAACATTTGACAAAGAACAACATCCATTCATGATAAAACCATCAACAAAGTAGGTTTAGAAGAAAGATATCTCAACATAATAAAGGCCGTATATGAAAAAGCCATAGTTAATATCATTCTCAATGGTGAAAAACTGAGAACTTTTCCCCTAAGATCAGGAACAAGACAAGGATGTCCACTCTCACCACTTTTATTCCACGTAGTACTGCAAGTCCTAGCCAGATAAATCCAACAAGAAAAAGAAATAAAGTCATGGAAATTGATAAGAAAGAAGTAAAACTTTAACTATTTGCAGATGATAGAGTACTATATATGGAAAATCCTAAAGATTCCACCAAAAATGTACTAAAACTGATAAATGAATTCAGTAGGTTTGAAGGATACAAAAATCAATATACAGAAATCCATTGTATTTCTAAATACTAATAATGAAGCACCAGAAAGAGAAATTAAGGAAACGATCCCATTTATAATTGCACCAAAATTATTAAGATACCTAGAAATAAATTTAACCAAGGAAGTCAAAGATCTTTACTTTGAAAACTATAAAACACTGATGAAAGAAATTGAAGATATCACAAACAGATAGAAAGGTATTCCATACCCATGGATTGGGAGAACAAATATTGCTATAATGTCCATATTAGCCAAAGCATTCTATAGATTTAATGCAATCCCTATCAAAACACCAACCGCATTCTTCACAGAACTAGAACAAATAGTCTTAAAATTTGTAGGGAACCACAAAAGATCCTGAATAGCCAAAGCAATCTTGAAAAGAAAAACAAAACTAGAGGTATCACAATCTCATATTTCAATGTTTTCTACAAAGCTGGGGTGCTTGGGTGGCTCACTCAGTTAAATGTTGCGCTCAGGTAGTGATTAGAGTTCTGGGAATGAGTCTGCTCTGGGGGGAGTCTGCTTCTCCCTCTCCCTCTGCCCTTCCTCCCTGCTTGGGATCTCTTTCTCTTTCTCACTGTCTCTTTCCCTCTCTCTCAAAAAATATATATAAAATCTTAAAAAGGGGTGCCTGTGGGTTAAAGCCTCTGCCTTCGGCTCAAAGCATGATCTCAGGGTCCTGGGATCGAGCCCCACATTGGGCTGCATGCTCAGCGGGGAGACTGCCTCTTCCTCTCTCTCTGCCTGCTTCTCTGCCTACTTGTGATCTCTCTCTCTCTCTGTCAAATAAATAAATAAAGTCTTTTTAAGAAATCTTAAAAAAAGATATAGTACAAAGCTGTAGCAATCAAAACAGTATGATACTGGCATATAAATAGACACATAGACCAATAGAAAAGAACAGAGGGCACAGAAATAAACCCATGATTATATGGCCAATTAATCTTCGACAAAGAAGGCAAGAATATACAATGGGGAAAGGACAGCCTCTTCAAGAAATGGTGTTGGGAAAACTAGACAGTTACATGCAAAAGAATGAAACTGGACCTTGATCTCACACCATACATAGAAACAAACTCAAAATGGATTAAGGACCTAACTAAATGAGATACCTGAAACCATAAAAATCCTAGAGAGAGCTCAGGCAGTAATTTCTCTGACATAAGCAATAGCAGTATTTTTCTAGATATGTCTCCTATGGCAAGAGAAACAAAAGCAAAAATAAACTATTAGGGGTACATCAAAATGAAAATTTTCTGCACAGCAAAGGAAACAACCAACAAAACTAAAAGACAACCTACTGAATAAGAGAAGATATTTGCCAATGCCGTATCTGATAAAGGGTTGTTATCCAAAGTATGTAATGAACATGTATAACTCAACACTCAAAATACAAATAATCCAATTAAAAAAGAAGCAGAAGACATGCACAGATATTTCTTCAAAGAAGGCATACAGAGGGCCAACGGACACATGAGAAGATGCTCAGCATCACTCATCATCAGGGAGATGCAAATCAGAATCACAACAAGCTATCATTTTATACCTGTCAGAATGGCTAGAATCAGAAAGACAAGAAATAAACATTGGCTAGGAAGTAGAGAAAAAGGAACACTTTTGTGCATGTTGGTAGAAATGCTGCTGGAAAACAGTATGGAGATTCTTATAAAAATTAAAAATAGAATTACAATATGTTCCAGTAATTCCACTACTGGTTATTTACCCAGTGAATACCAAAACACTAAATCAAAAAGATACATGCACCCCTATGTTTACTGAAGCATTATTTACAACAGCCAAACTATGGAAGCAGCCTAGGTGTCCACTGATAGATGAATGAATAAAGAAGAAGTTGTGTGTGGGTGTGCATGTGTGCATATATAATATAGAATAGTTATTTAATTATTTATTGTTTTTTGTTTGTTTTTATCTTTATTTGAGAGAGAGCGCACAAACAGGGGAGGGGCAGAGGAAGAGGGAGAGAGAGACTCTTAAGCAGGCTCCACACTCAATGCAGAGCCCAATGTGGGATTCGATCTCACAATCCTGAGATCATGACCTGAGCCAAAATCAAGAGTCAGACGCTTAACCAACTGAGCCATCCAGGTGCCCCTATATATAACAGAATATACCTCAACCATAAAAAATAATGAAATCTTGCCAATTACAACAACATAGGTGGATCTAGACAGTCAAATGCTAAGTGGAATAAGTCAGTCAGAGAAAGACAAGAACTATATGATCTCACTCTTATGTGGACTTTATGAAACAAAATAAATGAACAAAATATAAAAGAGCAAACAAAAAAACTGACTATTAACTATGGAAAACAAACTGATGGTTACCTAGGGGAAGTGGGAGAGGGGAAGATGAAACTGATGAGGAGATTAAAGAGAACACTTCTCATGACTAGACTGAGTACTGTATAGAATTGCTGAATCACCCACTTGTACACCCGAAATAAATACAAAACAGAATGTTAACTATACTGGAATTAAAAAATTGACAATGACATGCACATAATTTTTGGTAACAAATTAAAAATTTAGTGAGAGACATTAAGAAGATTAAATAAATTGACATGTGTATGTATAGAAAATACTCAGGTTGTAGAAATGTCAATTCTTCCTAAACTGATCAACAGATTCAGTGCAATTCCAAACTATATCTAAACAAACTTTCCTGTGGAACATGATAAAAAATTCTAAAATTTTCATGAGAATGCACTGGTAGGGTTCTCTGGGAAGCAGCTGCCAAGATGGAGTTAGAGGTGTTAAAAGATTTTTTGGGTGTGATGCCTGTGAAAGATAAAGGGAAGAGGGCTTCATAAAGCCTTCATACTGCTGTGTTGATCTGACCTCTGTGAACAAAAGAGAATAAGAAAGGAGGATGAAGCAGGAAGAGCCTCAGTGGGCATTGCAGCTGTGGCAAAGCTGCAGTAGCCCAGAGGGGAGATTGGGTGAATCGTTGCTCATGAAGGAGTCCTACTCTGGGCAGATCTGGTGAGCCTTTGCTCAACTACCATCATGCTGGTTATCATCTGATCCATACACTTTCAGAAGTCTGTTTGATGACTGAGCTGACCCTACAAATCAGTGGCAAAAGAATGGAAAATTCTATATATGGTGCCAGGACAATTCTTTATCAAGATGGTAAGAAATGAAAATGGATACTCACTCTATCCCAGACACAAAAATCAATTCCAGATGGATTGAGTACTTAATGTGAATGGCAAAACTTTAAAACTTTTAGAAGAAAATGTGGGAGAATTCCTTTATGATCTTGAGATAGGAAGAATTTAAGATAAAAAAAAAGCATATACCATAAAGGGAAATGTTGATAAATTCAACCACATTAAAATTGACAACTTTGGTTCATCTTAATACATTATAAACAGAGTAAAAATGTAATCCATAAACCAAGAGAAGATATTTTAATACATACAATCAATAGAGTACTGTACAATATGTAAAAAAAAAAAACAACTCAAGAATCAACAAGGGAAAAGCCAAATGATCCTAATAGATAAAGGAACTAATGACATAAATGGGAATTTCGCAAAAAGGGAAACATAACATGGTCAATAAACACAAGGAAAGATGCTTGACCTCATTAATAATGAAAGAAATGCTAATTAAATATGAGGTAAAATTTCACAACTATTATACTGGTAAGCAAAAACCTTGACAATACCAATTGTTGGCAAGAATTTAGAGTAAGAGGAAGTCTTGTACTCTGCAGGTAGAAGCACGCATTGGCATAATCACTTTGGAAAACAGTTTGAGATTATCTAATAAAGTTGACGATGTCCATATTCGATGACCCTCAATTCTACTCCTAAGTGTATATCCTGTGGCAGTGGTCTTCAAACTGGGTACTTATATTTCCTGGGGCTTTATGAAGATTTCCAGGGGGGTTGCAAACATAGGTGATCTTAAGAGAATTAATTTGTATACCTTCAGCATCTATATATACTCTTTACTAAAATTGTTCTGACAATATGTTCTGGATAAAAAACATCTTGTTGGTTCTCCTTTTCCCAACTCCCTTTTTACAGTCACTTGTCTTGTCGTGGAAGAAAACCTCTCACCAACTTTCTCTTAGTCTGGCTTATCGCTCTGGAATATAAAAATCCTTGGGGTGGACGCACCACAGAGGGAATGCAAGATATTATTACCCTGAAGCTTCCTTCAATCAAGATTCTGTAAACCTGTGGTAGAGTTTTTGATTTTCCTGGTCCTGTAAATTTTTCTAAGAGCAAAGTATTGTGTTAGAAATGGGATAGTTTGGCTTCTATTAGGATGTTCTGAATTCAGCATGAGTGATGACAATTTTCATTTAATGACCTTACCTCTTGAAATCTGTGACTGCTACCCAAAATACGTCAGCCCTGTGAATATCAAAGATGGCAGCACCTTATTTTATCCCAGTAACAAATTTAGAGCAAAGCAGAATCTCAATCACTTATCTATCCATTCATCCATCTGTCTATCCATTTATCAGCCTTAGAGTTATATCACAAAAGTAAAATGTTTGTCAGGGCTTCATAGTAGCATATTTATTTAAGAATTAAACCAGATTTTCTTCTGGCACAAAGTCTGGCCTGGCTGATTAGTTAAAACTAAAGACTAGTTTGCCTATTCAGTTTTAAACTGGATATTATCCCTGGATTGATTGAGTTATATTCTCACTACAGAGATTTAGATGAAAATATCTCAAGAGACCTTGATAAGATAAAAACATTTTATCAAAAAATTATCAGCAAAATTTGACGAAAATAAACAGCATTTATTTTTCTTAACCATTTCCAACCACATTAGGTTAAGCAAGGTTACTTTAAGTGAAAAAATTATATGTATGATGAATAGTTATTTGATAAATCTTCTTTGAATAGCTATATGATGAAGCCTCTTGGTTATATTTCTGAGAAACTGAAAAAAATAATACCTAAATGACTGAACAGGTTTTTTGTTTGTTTTTCCACGTCAAAGAGTTTGCAATTCTTTACTTTCAAAACTGACAAAGGATCCAATCAAGTTGTCAGCCAACGGATCATTAAAAATAATGTTTAAAAATGCTAGGTTACTAAGTGACTTTTTGCATAAAGTTTAGAAAGAATTCAAGGAATTGAGTGACTTTTCTGTACTAACATTCCTTTCATTTAGAGCTTTAATATCAATGGGAATATTTCTGTGTCTTGAAACCCTCCAGAATGTCCAGAAAAGCAACAGCAATTCCAGGACTCTCCGCTAGAGGAAGCCCGTTTTGTCAGCCTGATCTGGGGAGTCTGGGAGACACCCCGAGACGTAGGAACCCCTCTTCCCTCTCAGGTTCCCTGAAACAGGGTTGCCTTCGGCTTCCTCATCCAGCTTCATTCTCCCATTTACATCCCCTCTCTGTCTCACTCCTGCTTTTAGCATATAGGCAAAAATAAAGAAACAAAAATTTGAGGGGCATTTCTCTAGGGAAATTCTTGCATATATGCCCTAAGTTTCATGTATAAGAATCTTTTTTCTTGGGGGAGAGATAGTATGGCTGGATTATGGACATTGGGGAGGATTTGTGCTATGGTGAGTGCTGTGAATTATGTAAGACTGATGATTCACAAACCTGTACCCCTGAAGCAAATAATACATTATATGTTAATAAAATAAAAAAAAGAATTAAAGTAGCTAATGTAGTCAAAGTCCAAAAAAAAAAGAATCTTTTTTGCTCCGAAGAGCAAAATGCTAGAAATAATCAAATGCCCATTTAAAATATGGTTAAATAATGTATAATACATTCAAACAATGGAATACCATACAGCAATGAAATTTAAGAAATGAGAGTTATATTTATCACTATGGTTCTCAAAGTTGAGTAAAAAGAACAAGTTACAAAAGAATGGATACAGAACTTTTTGTAATCCAAAGTTCAAACCTCAGCAAAACTGAACATTATATAGTTTAGGGTTTACCATGGCAAAATCATAAAGAAAAGCAAGGGAATGACCAACATAAAATTTAGGATAGCAGTTTCTTACGGGGGTGGTGAGGAGGCTGAAGCAATCCATTAGTCATGTGTGGGGACTTCAGGGGCACCGGTGATGTTCTATCTTCTATTTGTTAAATTCCAAAGTGGATGCTGGCTCTTTATCTTATTTTTATTGAAATTATAAATAAGCATTGTATTTTTAGGTCTAAACTATTTTCTAGCATGCATAATATTTTATAAGTATTTTTACAAGAAAAGGGAAGGGAAATTCAGGAGTGTCTTAGGCTTGACACTACTGTCAAGGAATTAAATAAAGTAGAAGGCAAAACGAGTAAGACGCAGCTGAAACTCTTGCAGATTGTGACCTCTTATTTTCCTGTTGGGGGTCTTCTCTTGCCCCCATCCCTGCTCAAGAACCTCCTGGCAGCTGTGCTGTTGGAGTCATGAAGGTAGCTATGTTCTTGCTCTGCATGGTTTTCTGTTTTGACACAAGACACTTTTTGGTGGCTGGGACATAGAAACAAGGTCCTGGTTAGGAAAAGGGTCTGGCAGGAAGTGGGGAACTGTCAGAATTTAATTTCTGGGAAGTTTTTCATTTCTGGGAAGAATTTAATTTCAAGGAAGTTAAGTCAGACACAATGATGGTTAGATTTCAGTGGGCTTGCATCAGAAAGACTCCCCCCAGACTTGTTGGGTTCCAAGATTATGACAGCAAGAACAATTCCAGATGCCACCAGCCTGTGAGCCTGGGTCTCCTGACACACAGTCTGCCTTGTTTAGAACCTGCTCAGGACCTTGCTTGTCAGCATGCACCCTGGGCTTTTGCAGCAGGCTGACCCCTTCACTCACTATGCCCCCAGGACCATCTTCCTCAGTGTCTTGGGTTCATTCCTTTTGCTTCTGGAATTCCTTTTGTTTTTGTTTCTTTAGTGGATATATGAGCTTGGAACTGTTGGCTTTTCCTACTGTGTCTACTCCCTGGACTTGAAAACGGATGTCTGAGTTAGGCACCCTAGTTTAACCTCAGCCTTGCCTAAAAATAAGCCTTATACAGTCTCACTCCAGCTCTTTTTCCACTTGGGGGCTCCAGCTAGGAACTCGAGGCTGGTGTCAACTTATTACAGTGTCCTGAAGGAACGCTGCATGCTGGCTCTGAAGAGCACTGAGAAAGCGAGGAGTGGCGATAAATCCACACTGTGCACTCCTCTCCTCGTGATGCCTAAAGAGCCTACTGTGAGGATAGCTAAAGGCTTTGATGGAACCTGAGCAAAGAACATTGACGTGAGTCAGTGAAAAGGGAACACAGGGCTAGAATATCTTCTCCAGTATTCCCCTGCGTGATGTTCACAGAACATTATTCCTTCCAATCTGCCAAGCAGAGAAAATACAAAACACTGACTATCTGACCCTCCACTTGGAAAGTCATAGTGGCTCTGAGAAGTCTTGCAATAAAGATCACCTAATTTTGTGTTTGCCAAACATAAAGGATCATGAAAACTCTTCCTCCCTCCCCCCACTCCCTTCTTCCCTGCCTCCTTCCCTTCCCTCTCCCCTCTCTCCCCACTCCTCCTTTCCCTTTCCCTCTCCCCCTTCTCCTCTTCCTTCCTTTATTTCTCCTCATGTTCTGAAGGCCTGGATTTATTTAGAATGTGCTTTGGGTAATGTAACTTTATCAACATGGAGCAATCCACAGTAGCAAGTGAGAGGTGGGTCTCATAGCCATTGTGCACTGACCAGAAGCTGACCTTGCCCTCCTTGTGCACTTGAGGAGGCACAAATCAACAAGCTCTGTGACATCACTGAAAAGAGCATGTTAGAAGGTCACTCTGACAGATGTTCTACATTATTAGTTGAGTTGGATGAACTCATTATGCCTAATGAGAATGAATTTATGTCATTTTATTGACATAAATTTACCAGTAAAAATGTGGATCTAAATAATAGAATGGTCCCTTTGCACATAGTTCTAGAATCTTTCAACATATTTCCATGATAAATTACTTAATTGGCAACTTCTGTCATTCTGGTGACATTTTGCCTACTGATCACATAACTAGTTCTCGGTTATTGATGCTTTACAGTCGAATCATAAGGTAGACATTCCAAAACATTGCACGGTGTTTAAATCATTTATATGTAATCTTCGAGAGTATTCATTCTTTCTATAAACATTAGGAGCATACTGAGATCATAGTTCCATGTTAAGTCAGAGAAATAGAGAACAGAACAAAACCAATTTCACTTCCTTAACAGAAATTTTGAAAAGAGTGAGCCTCCTGCATGCAAAATGGAGCCATAGGGCCTTTTCCTATTCCTTGGGCATTTACTTGGTTGACATTATTATCTTCATTTTGCAAACGTGGAACCTGAGACTTGGAGACATTCAACTTTTCCAGGATCATTTATGCTGTGAGGTTCAATCTGAGAGAAAAATATAAGATACTTGATACAGGCTGCATACTTAAGCAAGGAGGTTTTATACTACTTGAATCAGCAAACTTTACAAATAATGGTGATGCCCAGATGGTGACTTGAGCTGAGCAAGGGCTGCCCAAACCTCCCTGTCGACTGATTTATGAGTCTTTGACAATCCCTACCACCTCAGCAGTGCTGTGATTTAAGGATTTTATGATTCTGGCCAAATACACTTTGTAGCCAAATTTGGACTCTTTTTGGCAGTCAAGAGCAATGGTTTCCTATCGTTTAAAAAAAACAGTACTTAACCCTTTCTTTCAGTGAAGTAGTGTACAGTTGCCTGATACATAACAGCTCTAGGAGGGTCCTCTGGGCCACTCCCCTTCCTCCTCTCCTTGCCCTTGGCACTGGTGGCTCCAGTGTATCAGTATAAAAGTAGAGTAGAACCATTAATCTGGTTTTAAAAGGTGCCGGGGACCTGATCTTAAACTATGATCAAATAGCAAAGTTTTATTAGATATAGGTTATTTAGGGTTTTATTAAAGAGAAATTATTATTATTATTATAGGTTATATATTATAGAATTGCATATACTACATATTAGATTACAAGTTATAGATTATTATGATTAAAGGTCTTTATTAAATACAGGTTATTATATAAGTTTTATTAGATACAGGATTTTATTAGACTATAGGTTGTTGTGTCTGGGGTAACGGGTTAGCATATGGGTTGATTAAGGGTTCCTTCACCCAGGTATCCACTTGGTGCCACCTTTGTCCCCGAGTCCCTCTGCAAAAACCCCTACAGCTTGGCAGGCAGTTTGGAAAGTGCTGGTCTAGGCTTAGAGCCTGGCTTCCAGCTTTTAAAGATGTGTATCCTGTGATCTCCCTCTCCCTGGACACATTGTCTGCAGGCACAAGAGGATTGAGAGTCTTGCCCTAGACTGTCTCCCAGGATTTTCTGAAGATTAATGAAATCAAGTCCACAAAGCCTTATCTGTTCCTTGGAAAACAGGAAGATGGAGGGAAGAGAAGAGAAAGGATATTGTTAGATGAAATTATCAGGTCTGGCCACCCTAGGGTAACATTCTTGAATCCAGCCTATCAGTTTGCTTATTTACAAAAGGGCTCAGAAGCCCCCCCTGCTTCCCGCTGCATCAGGAAAGGATCTGAAAGTGATCGACAGTTTTGTCTTTCTTCTGGCAGCTCTTATATTCTCCTCCTACACCAAACCCAACAGATCTGTGGGATGGGAACATGGAGGCAGAGGAAGTGCCATCATGTGACCGACAGTGACGCTTCCATCCTTGACACAGGCTTAGGCAGTGATCCGGCCTGAGACAGGGATTGGTGAGTTACTGTAAAGAAAAAGCCTCTTCTAAATGCTCAGACTCCCCGGCTCTCACTGCAGGCTTGAAGGATTTGACTGTGAATACTTCTGGAATCCTCCCTTCCTTGTTCTTGATTAACCATTGAGAGGACAAGCTACATCTCTGGGAGAAGTGGTCCTCATTCTGCTCTAAGCAAGAAAAATGAGATATTAGGCATTGTCCTATAATATTCGTGGATTGATTGATTGATTCATTCGTTCATTCATTTATGTATCAGGCATTGTGTAAAACAATGGAGAAGCAGAGATTAAAGAGCAGAGTCAGTATCGTGGTTCCTCACCTGGGCTTTAGAGGTCTGTGGACCCCCTGATTTTTTAATGAAAATGCATGCCTATGCTAATAGGCATTTATCCAGAGGGAGAAAACATAGCTTTGATCAAGTTCTCAAAAGTTTAAGAGCTGCTAGCTCATGGGAAAGATTTGTTGAAAAGGCTTTTGACATAAAGGGTAGGATATATGAGTCCAGTCTGAGTTGGGTGGAGAGGTGGTGGGCTGTGCAGGTGAAAATATCAATCCCGTGGGGGGCGGCCAAAGAGAGCCAAGTGTGACAGCAGCCAGATGCGACCAGCAACAAGGATTTCTCCTGGGGTGTGTTAACCTGATGCCTGGTAATAGAAGGGTGAATGCAAACATTTCGTGCGGTGAGAAGATGATGAACCTATGGAAAGAGAAGACTGAATGGAGAATTTGTGTCTTAAAAGTTCTGAGAAGTCTGCAAATATTCTGGGAAGACAAAGTGAGTATGTTTTCCGCCACCTCTTTATCGGCAGGAGGAATCCCAGGATTCCCTTACAAACCGTGCTTCACGGCACCTTGACTGCTCAGGGTGAAAAGTTTCCCAACCGGTGGACGTTTGTGGCACCTAATTTAGCATTTAGTCATTATGCACTAATCCATTTACTGTCACCCTCACTTGAGCTTTTTGAGGACAGCAACTGTGTCTTATTCACCAGTGCGTTCCCAGTGTTCACCCTGAGCACTGCCTGGGTGTCCTAGGCCCCCACTGAATTCTGCTCCCCTGCATCTACCCTTCCGCATCTCCCGTCGAGAGGTGGTGTCTGTTTCTTCACTCTTTGAATGTGTGCTGACTGGGTGACTTGTTTTGGCCAACGGAATGTGGCAGAAGTGATATCGTATGAGTTTTAGAGTGTAGGACTTAAGGAGCCTTGTAGCTTCTGCCTCTCCTCTTCTGGGAGCCCTGAGACACCATGTTCAAGTTCTCTTGCTAGAGAGAATACACAGACAGACAGAAACTGGAGGATGAGAGAGCATGAAGCAAGAGAGAGACCCAGCCAGACCACAGCCTTTCTGGTCGTGTGAGCAGAGGATCCAGATGGGGATGCAAAATGATTTTGCCTCCTCTAGACCCGGCTGGGCTATCTCGGCCAACATCACAGACACAGCTGGGCCAACCCAGACGGCCAAAATTGTAGAATGGTGATCAATTATGTGGTTGTGGATATTGAAACCTCTAAGTCTTTAATTTTAATTCACTAAGTTTTGAAGTGATTTGTTAAGTAGTAACAGATAATTGATATGGTGGCAGTTAGATGATACTCAACAAATACGTATTGATGAATGAATGAATGAATGAATGAATGAATGAATGAAACAAACTGGTCTCCTCTCTGAAGAGCTGTAGATTATCTACCAGGGATGCCCCATCAATGGTATGTATTGGTGGGTATGCTTATGGTATGCATGGTATGGTATGGTAAGCAATGGTATGCTTATCTGAGCCTGTGGTGCTAACATAAATAATCCCATCAATTTCTACAGTATTCGTTATCTTTATATCAGTGCTCCCTGGTGGATTTCTGGAAAATTCCTGTTTAACAGGGCAAGGAAGTAAGTGTTAGAGACAAAGAGTGCATGCACAGAGCTCGAAGGAAGCGGGGTGGTGGGAGTTTCAGAGGGCATGGCTTCTCAGATGAGAGGGTCTACCATACCAGTGGGAGCAGCAGAAAGAGCTTTGCAAGCAGGAGAAATCAAATGTGCGAAGACACAGAAACTGGAGTGGTTTTGCAGAATCTTTTAGAATCACAAGTATCTTGTAGGACAATTTTATGCACCAGACCTTACTGACTACTCGAAGATTTCACATATTTGTGAGAGGGCAGTGGGTGGGTAGCTGGATGGAGGTGATGCTGGGGGGATGAGTAGGGTCCCAGGTATGGGTAGCCATTTTGGTCCATAAGAACAGAAACTTTCTCTAAAACACAGGCAGCACTAAAGTATTTTTTTTTATAAATTTATTTTTAAGATTTTATTTATTTATTTGACACAGAGAGAGAGAGGTCAGATCACAAGTAGGCAGAGAGACAGGCAGAGAGAGGAGGAAGCAGGCTCCCCGCTGAGCAGGGAGCCCGATGCGGGCCTCCATCCCAGGACCCTGAGATCATGACCTGAGCCGAAGGCAGAGGCTTTAACCCACTGAGCCACCCAGGCGCCCAGCACTAAAGTATTTTAAGCAGAGGTTTGACATGATCTAACAGCTTCAGGGTTTCAAGACTTAAGAAGCCCTCCAGCTACAAGTTTCTGATCCCATGTAACAGGCTCCTCCTTTTCCTCTTCTTCTTCTTTGAAATAATTTGCTTTTTCTTTTTTTTTCCATTTTTTAAAATTAAAAAAAATTTAACAAATAATGTATTATTTGCTTCAGGGGTACAGATCTGTGAATTATCAGTCTTACACAATTCATAGCACCATAGCACATACCCTCCCCAATGGCCATAACCTAGCACCCTATCCCTCCCCCCTCCCACCCCCAGCAACCCTCAGTTTATTTCCTGACATTAAGAGTCTCTTATGGTTTGTCTCTGTCCCCGGTCCCATCCTGTTTCATTTTTTCCCTCCCTACCCCCCATGACCTCCCCCCC